>BFEA01000049.1:2107727-2121068 GCA_003427395.1 Chara braunii
AGTGCCAGATCAGCAGTGCCACGTCACAGTGCCACGTCACAGTGCCAAGTCACAGTGCCAAGTCACAGTGCCACGTCAGCAGTGCCACGTCACAGTGCCAGATGAGCCGTGCGAGGTCACATTGCCACGTCAGACATAGTGCCACGACAGCAGTGCCACGTCAGACACAGTGTCACGTCAGCAGTGACGTCCGACACAGTGCCATGTCAGCAGTGCCACGTCAGTAGTACCACGTCGGACACAGTGCCACGTCAGCAGTGCCACATCAGCAGTGCCATGTAATCAGCAGTGCCACGTCAGCAACATGACAGGCCTGCCAGGCCAATTGGCCAATGAGACCATTGCCGCCTACAAGCCGCGTTGCCTGGCTCAGATAGAGGCTGGGGAACAACGCCTGCTGGCAGTCGAGGCTGCCCGCGTACAGGCTGAAGAGGCAGCAGCAGCAGAGAAGTTGCGGCTACAGGCCGATGCAGACGCAGATTCCCAGGCTCGGCGCAAGGAAGCCCAGGATCTGCTACAGCGGCATGAAGCCACAAGCATCGACAGACTCAAGTTCTGGCATTTTGAACCGAACGGCGACGAGGCAACACTGGAAGAGCAGCATAAGGAGTTCCTCTCCAAACTCGTGACAYGGTTSYTGTATGCTTGCAACTACCAACGGTCAGAGTTKGAGAGACARTACCAGGACCTGACGCAACAGCATCAGGAGTTGGCAACGCTCCGCCGCACAGTGCAGAGCCACGAGGATGCAACTCGGGCACTCAATGCCCGATTGCTGGACCTGGAACAGGCTGTACAAGGACCAACTGCTGGGGCTTCCAGCAGTGCACCCTCTAGCCGCCAACTGGAGGAACGCGTTGACCACATCCTGGCAATGCTCGGCGACAATAACACCTTCGCTGTGCCGTCCACCATCAGCACTCAGCTGCATACCTTGAAGACCGAGGTCCAACAGCTGCAGTCGACGAACGCAGATGGCAATCAGAAGATGCCAACTTTCCAACTGGAAAAGTTCGACGACTACACGTAGCAGGATCCGACCCTTTGGTGGGAGGCATTCACGACACAACTCAGGATTCTGGCTGTCGCTAAGCACAAGTATATCGGCGCCCTGTTCCTGAACTCAAAGGGCGGATGCCAGACCTGGTTGACCCACCTGGCAACCTCCCACGACGTCGACGTACCGGACCTCAAGGACAAGATCACATGGGAAGAACTGACACGGCTGTGGAAGAAGCAGTTCATCGTCGACGACCCGTCGACACTTGCCATCAACCGTTTGTTCACCATGTCACAGGGCAACACTGCAACATGGGATTGGCTCACAGAGTGGCAGAAGATTGCGGCAGTGCCCAATCTGGACCTGCCTTTCACTCATCTCAGGCGTGAGTTCTACAACAAGTCCTGTGCTGCATTCAGCCAGGCTCTTGGTGATCGCGAGCAGTACGCCACCTTCGCCGAGATTATCGACAAGGCGCGAGAGATCATCAAGACCAACAGGTCAGCTGCACCAGCAGGACAGTGGGGATAACCCAGCAGCCACTCCAGCATCAAGTGACGGAGATCAGGTGGCTGTTGTCCAGCCGCGAAGCACCAACAAGTCCCGCAACAATGGAAAGGCGAAATCCGCATCGCAGGCCGGAAATGGACAGCCAGGACAGTTTCCATGGGTCAAGTTTGGCTTGACCGAGGCGGAGTACAAAGTCCGCGGCCGCTACGGCARCTGCTATTGGTGCAACAGCACCAAGCACAAGACCTCCCTGTGCCARGATCAGGGCAAGGAGGATGTGCGACCCCGCCTCAGCTCGGGAAACTGAGCTYCGCGGAAGGTGAGGCGACTCCACCTTCYACTCCGCCAGATTCGGCCGCCTTGCTAGCGGCCTCCCGCACACCTGGGGAGGATGCGAATGTCGCAAGTCCTCGGTATACTTACGAGGATTATGCTGTCCACTTGGTTTCACCGTTGGACCAACCGCTCCACGTGCAACAGTCCAGCGCATGCACGGTTTCATCACCATCGGCAACCGATTCGACAGCTTCGCCGCAATCTATCGTTGGGGATTCGACGTCATGGTCAAGACTTGATGAGCTCGCCGTAGTGGGTCCATGGGGCTGAAGCTGTTGCGCCGGGCCCGGGGATAAATGTGGTGTTTGTCTTCATCTTGCCGCGTCCTCGGCCTCTGCCGGGGCGGCCACTATCCCGGGCGACTGCGAGTCTGTCCCCTTCATTGGCAGACACGACCTCGCTAGATTGGTCGGTTGGCATTGCCGCCTTGACCACGGCCACTTTCGGCCGATGCTGATCTCTGCTCGGGCCTGATAGGCCTCGTCCGTTTCCCCGGACTTCCGATCCATGTCGGCTGTTTGTAAGCGCATGAGTATTGATCAGGCCGGAGGACTGCTGTCGTGGCACTCCCTGCTGCTGACGTGGCACTGTTTGACTGCTGTGTCCCGCTGACATGGCCTGCTGACGTGGTCTGCTGATGTGGTCTGCTGACGTGGCCTGCTGACATGGCCCGCCGACGTGGCAACTCACTAATGCCGCCGCAGGGGGTACCCAGAGACAGATAGAGAAGATAAGACCAGAGGTGGTAACAACATAGGTGGGGAGGGGTGGGTGGGTAGTCGCCCAAATAAGGAGCCACTAATCAAAAAAGAAAATTTTGAACTTGGCAAAAAAAAATTTCGAGAAAAATAAAAATCCCGAGTTTTGCAAGTTCAGTAGGTCTCCCAACCTCCCTTGAAGTGAGAAATTATCAATGAGAAAAAAAAATTTGAACATCAGACTGCAAATGATTTATAGAACTGACTAACAGAATCCTAGAACTGCGAAAAAAAAATTCCGAAAAGAAATCAAATATTCGGACTTGCTCAGATGAGAGTATTCACAGTTTGGAAAATAATGCAAGGAAAATGAGCAACAACGAGATAACAATTCCAGATTACACCATCACATTGAAAGCCAGATAGTCACACCGTGTCTAGAGAGCAGCATTGCACCAATAATACACCAATGGCGGTTCGTAGTACTGAAAACCAATGTTAAGGAGAGCGTTCTCTCTCCGCCAACAACACAAGAGTCCAGTCCCTTCACACTCCTACTTGGCGCTCAGCGCCCAGCCTACTTCTACACAGTTATGATCAGCCTACTAATAGACAATGCAACTGTTGACATCAGCGACAATCCGAAGTACTTGAAGATGTCGCCCAAATGCAGACCATCGCCAATACAAGGTATGTGCCCTCACATCATCATCATCATCATCCTTCACCCTTCCCTGACTTTACACCCACGTCATCCTCCCTTACACCCAAAGACCACCCATGCGCCTCACTATAGTCCAAGCCCACCAACTATGGTGGTTGGGCTATGGCGCTGCCCTCAGCAGCGCCCTGCTTCCCTGCACGACGGCACGTGTTGCACCTCGCCTCTTAGCGCGAGCAGCAGCCCACGAGCATTTGCTCCAGCAGCGCTGCCGCTAGCATGCGAGTGCTTGAATCCCACTGTCGGGGGAAAGCTCTTTCCTTTATGAAAGAGCTGGCCTGCTCGCGCAGCTTGGCTGCACTGGCCTGGGCCCAGAAGCTTCCGGAAGGCCCCAGGATGCTGCCTTTGCTCTGCAGCTACTGGGCCTCGTTCGGTTGGGCCTCCCAACTGTCAGTGTATGAGGCTGCGATTCACGCCCAGGGCCTGCATTCTTTGGAAAGGCCCCGTAGGCCGTGGAAATGTCTTTGTTGCTCGGCCTGTGTTTCTTTCAACCAACTAGTGCGTCATAACTGCCTGTACCCCAAATATGAAATTGACAGTTAAAGGCCTCTTGTGATAAGTTAGGCCCGCCTTCACTTAGGGCGGGCACCACTGCAATCGGGGCCCCTTAGGCCTGTCGAGGACCCAGATCCTCGCATTCCCTCCTCCTTTACTTCGTTAGTCCTCTGAGAAGTCTCTTAGTCTGCAAGCATCTTTCCTTTCAGTTCTCTTCCATAGCCCGCTATCACTTGAGGTGCTGTTCTCATAAGTTCTTCTCGTGTGAACCAGCGATCTTCCTTGGGATCCAGATGATGTCTGAAGCTCACACGATACTGCATTCTCGGTTTAGGAGGGCGCCCTCTGCCTGATGGTCGAAAAACAGGCATTACTCGATGCTCCACGATCTGGTCGATGTCCACCTCGCCATCCATGGCTGGGGGCAGCATTGATCTCCTTGAGGGAAACTGGTCAGTAGCAGCGAATGGTGCCAACTTAGAGGCATGGAACACAGGGTAAGTGCGTAAGTGGGAAGGAATACGAATCACGTATGAAGGCCCATCAGGTTGATCCCCTACAATGTGTAAGATCTCACAGGGACCAAAGTACTGTGGCATCAATTTTCGTGATATCCCCATCTCCTGACCTAGTTCAGATGACTTCACCCAGACTCTATCACCTACCTGAAAGTTAGAGGGCCGTGTATGTTTATTCTCAGATGCGATCATAGCATCCTGAGATTTCCTAATATGTTCAACAGTCTGCTGCAGCATCTGTTCATATTTGACAGCAAAGTCTATGCTGCCAGGTGTTGCAGTGGGTTGTCTTTCTGGTAGCAGAACGTCAAGTGCAGTTTTGGGCTTCCAACCAAGATGTAACTGGTTGGGAGTCATACCGGTAGTACTGTGCACAGCATTGTTGTACAGGTTGGCGACTAGAGGTAACTTCTCGTCCCAATCATCCTGACTTGGCTTAATATAATGCGGAAGCAGGTGCTGTACTACCCGGTTCATCTGTTCGGGCTGGCCATTTGACTCAGGGTGATTCCCTGAGGTCATTTGGAGTTTTGTGCCATCTGTTCAACAGTCGACTGCCACAGTTCACTTGTGAATCTCACATCCCTATCACTAACGATAGACGTAGGCACACCGAAATCACGTACCCAATTATCCATAAACAGTTTGATGACGTAGTCAGTTTTAGCCGTTTCTGGCATAGCGATCAGTCTTGCATACTTAGTAAAGCGGTCCACTATTACGAAGATGTGCCTTTTGCCGGACTTACTGGTCACAAGAGTATCCATGACGTCCATGGACACACTCTGACCAGGCCCTTAAGGAATCGGCAAGGGCTTGATGAGCCCAAGCGGTGCCTGAGTCCTAGGTTTGTCCCTTTGGCAAACCTGGCAAGTTTCAACATACCTTTTCGTATCTTGCATCATAGTGGGTCACCAGAACTTTTGTACTAGGTTAGCTGAAGTCTTTTTGTAGCCAAAATGACCCGTTGCATCATGACATTATCCTAAAAATAAACTACGCGAAGACTCACTACTGGGAACACACAATCTTTTATTCCCTGCCTTTTCAAGAAACAGTAAGCCGTTTACCATCGTAAATTCGTCCAAAGTCTTTTTGTCCTTTGCTTGGAATCTACGAATGATCTCAGACATAACTGGATCTTGCTGATAGGCATCCACCAATGATCGAGTCAAGTCGCTAGATGTGCCAAATTCAATCACTAGTGCGCCCAAATAATCTGCCCGACGAGGTAACGCGCCAGCCACCTTGTTGTACTCTCCCTTGATGGGATCAAGTTGATAGTCATACATGTCTATCACTTGAATCCACCGCTTGAGTGCGTCAGAGAGGACTGGTTGTGTCTTAATCCAGCGCAAGGTCTCATGGTCAGATCTCACATAGAAGAATCTGCCAAGGAGATAGTGTCTCCAATGTACCAGCGCTCTATACAGGGCATAGAGCTCACACTCATAAGTGGACTTAGCTAGTTTTTGAGATGGCATCTTTTTGCTCATATACTCGATAGGTCTCAACTTAGGCCCCTCCTTTTGCGCAAGGACCGCGCCTATGCCATATATGCTGGCGTCTGTGGTCACGACAAATGGCTTATCAGGATCCGAAAGTTTAAGAACCTCATAGTGTGTACTTCAGTTTCTTGAAGGCCGCCTCACACTCTTCAGTCCACTCCCAAGGGGTGTCAAGTCGAGTTAGATCTGTTAATGGGGAAGCTATAGTACTATAGTTCTTCACAAACGGACGATAGTAGCTCATCATTCCCAAAAACGATCTGACCTTAGTAACGGTTTGAGGTCCGGGCCAGTCCCGTATGCTGACCACCTTTGCATCATCCGGCCTCAGTCCATCTGCTGAGATTTCATGACCCAAGTACAAGATCTTGGTGCGACCAAACTCGCATTTCTCCAAGTTAACTTCGTACTGGTGCTGTCTTAGGAGACCTAGCACTATTTTCAAGTGCTCAGCGTGCTCCTCTACAGTCCTACTAAAGATAAGAGTATCGTCGAGGTACACGACGATAAACTTGTCTAAGTAGTCATGAAAAATCCTATTCATCGCGTGCTGGAACGTACCAGGTGCAGTGCATAGGCCAAAAGGCATCACTACAAACTCGTACAGACCGTACCTGGTCTGAAATGCGGTTTTGTGCTGGTCCTCAGGTCTAATGGCAATTTGATGGTATCCGGACTTCAGATCTATCTGGGTGAAGTACCGGCATCCCTGCACTCTATCCAAGAGGTCGTCGATGCGGTGTAGGGGCTCCGCGTTCTTAACAGTGATGGCATTGAGACCCCTATAGTCAATGCACATCCTCAAGGTACCTCCCTTCTTCGGTACGAATAGGACTGGAGCGCCGTAAGGGGAGGTACTAGGCCGAATCCATCCCTTCTCTGTGAGCTCCTTGAGCTGGCGGCGAAGCTCATCTAACTCCGCAAGAGACATCCTATAGATTCGTCCTCTGGGTACCTTACTACCTGGGACAACCTCTATTGCATGGACAACCTCCCTTTCTACCACGCCTGTGGGCTCCTAAAAAAGGTCTAAATATTGTGCGACGACTGATTCTATCTCTGGGGGTGTTTTAACGGCCTCCCCTTTCTCAGAGACAAAGACTAGATACATGCCCTCCTCCCGATTCTGCTTATAGTAGTTATAGAAAGACGATGCACACATGCACCCGTAGTTTTTTATCAGACTGCTAGCTTTGTAATTCTGCAATCTAACAGTTCTACCATTGGGCAATTTGTGGATCAACACCTTTCTATCCCAGTCAAACTGAGGTTGCGCGACCTCGAGGTAGTACATGCCTAAGAGCATATCAAAGGGCAGTTCATCGCTAACCAAGAAGGAGATCTTATGGCTCACTTCCCCTCCTCCATAGAAGAAGGTGCAGACTACGTCCTTGACATAGTCTTTTACCAACATTTGGTGCTTGTTGGCCAGCGTAGAAGCTACAGTTCTGCTAAGCCGCTGCACTTGGTCTCCTAAGCGCAGTTTGTCCACACAAGCACGACTGAGGAAGTTCCGTGTAGAGCCTATGTCTGCGAAGGCGCCAACCTTGCGGCCACCTACATCAACCTCTACCACGAAATGTTCACCTCCTGGACCTCTACTAATCATCGCCCAAGAGTCCCAGGGGTCTTTTCCTGACCACTTGGTCTCTAACTCTTCTAGGGCCTGAGACACATCTCTCGAACAGAGCGTCGGTGGGTTTGAATGTGTCTGCGGGGCGATGCGTGGGTCACTAGCCTTGGCCAACGCCCGAAGTGGGGAAGGCAACGCTACCACTTCAGCGCGAGTAAGAGCGGCTAAAACTCCTACTGGCCCGAGGTGTTTCCCTGTGAAGTACTCACAGAAGCACCGCCAGAGTTCGAAGATAGTCTCACCACCGTTGGTGAGGCTGCCCTCGTCAGGACTTTCTTGCCTTGACACGTTCGAGACATGTGGCCATAGTTGCCACAGTTCATACACGTGCCCCTAGCAACTCGGTCCCTCCACACCTCGTACTCTAAACCAAGTTTTACCCATGCGGGTGTTCCTTGGTCGCCCTGACCCGTGGACCGTACTACCTTCTTTCTCCCGGTCCCCGTAGCCTTTTCCTTGATGGGTGCCACAACTCCCCCATCCGAAGTCTCACTAGCCCCATCATGCTCTCTCTCCTCCCCAAGGTCTGGGAAGTCGGCAATTTCTGTCGCCTGACCATCGTGTCCCAACTTAGCCTCTATGTCTAAGGCTTTCTTGCTGAAGGAGGCGAAGTTGTGCTGATCGACATAAGCCTCATCTACCAGCTTTGTCCTTACCTCTGAAGGCAGACATTTAAGGTAATCCGTGAGGAGTACCTGATGGTCGTAGCGCACACCAGGTACCACGAGAAGACGTTCTACAGTGTCCGTCAGCTCTCTAACATTCTTTTACCGTCTGGCACAAAGACTGTTGATAGCGTCAGTGGCCTTTTGAGCCCCTTGCGGGTCATGCCACCTGTTGTACACGGACTGTACGAACTGTTCCAATGTCTGGGCCGGGGGCCAGGCATCGAAATTATGACCGTAGCCCTGCTGCTGCACTAGGTCATTCAACCAACGGGCTGCTGACCCCTTTAAAAAGGAGGCATCCACAACAACTTCCTGCTCTGGCCTGGTAAGCTTGTGCCTCACATAAGTAGGCACCGTCGTTACCCAGGTATCCAAATCCTTGTCCTTCTTCCTGTCGCCGGAGAAGGGCTTAGGACTCGGCAATTGTATTTTGGGCATCCACTGCATAGGCTGCAGGGGCCCAGGGGCTTGCTGTAGTGGCTGCATAGCCACCGAAACAGGTTGTTGCACACTAACCTGGGCCTGACTTGACAGTGGGACTGTAGTAACCACTGTTGTCGATGGTACGACTGAGACTCTCTGAATCGGACCACTAGTTGCTTCTTAACCACCTGGAGGGGGCATGCCAAACATAGGTGAAAACGGAGGCCCTACCGGTGGGAGCGTCATTGATGGACTTGCACCTGAAGGGGGAACTACAGCATACGGAGGCTGCCTCATCATGGGACGAGGAGTCCGTATTGCAGCCATAATCTCCTTCTGGCCTGCCATTAGTTCAGCCAGCACTTCCTGCTGGACAGCCTGCGCTTCCGCCACACAAAGAAGCGAGTTACGCAGCGCTCGTATCGCAGGGTCAAGCGATGACTCATCTAATGCTTCCAGTCTGCCTAGCTCCTCTCTCCTACTACCTAGTCTAGCTTTCCTCATGATTGCTCTCCGTCTCCTCTCTGCTGCCTCATCCAGTTGCCGCTGCAGCTCATCCTGAAGTTATTCTGCTTGGAGGATTTCATAATCCTCCGTCGTGAGTTGAGTCTGCTGGCTGACTAGCAAGCCAACAGTCTGGCTAATGGACCCCTGAGAACCACTCTAGCTTACTCCTGACGAAGGGACTGTGAAGAGGTTTGCGACATGGTAGATGAAGTGGCTATGGTTGTACCGGTGCTAGCTATAGTTCTAGTCCTGGCCCTATCCTCAGCCACCCTCACTCTCCTTGCTGCTGCTCTCTCTCTAGCCTCTCTCCACAATCTCCTCTCGTCTCCTAGACCTAACTCCAAGAATGTCAAAGGTTGACTGCGAGCAGTCCCACGAGTAGTCCTACGGTCATCCACTAACAACTCCTCCTCACTTGTGCTTGCATCACTCATGAGCTACAGTGAGTGTGATCTAAACTAGAATCCACACTGAATCCTACCTTAGCGTGACACACAACCGAGTACAATACACAACTGATTTCGGTCGGCCTGAACAGAAACAGTTAGGTGATGTAGTAACAACTAATGTCAGATCCTACTGGAAATTTCATATCTATTTTTAGATTACCCTAGAACAGATTGCAATGCAGCAAAGAACTAATATGTCTGCAGCTGTCTGTCAATTGTTAGTCAAGTCTGTAACAACTAGATAATCAAAAATAAAAATAATATCTCCTGCTGAAGATGTACACTGGATGGCATATTATCTAATTATTGCCACTGTGAACAGTTACTGGAATCCCCCCTCCCCCTGTAACCTTCTTGATTTGTCTCTTTGTGTCGGCGCCCTGAGCATCTGGTTGAGCAGCGTGTCTGAAGGTGTGCAATCCGGCCCACCCCTGTGCCCCAAGTCAACGCTGAACCTGCCAGCCCCTGCACATTATTTACCCTCGCATGCAACGAGCCTTACACCCGGTTTGATCTGGCTGATCAGGAGGCATTTAAGGAGATCCCCCGTAACTCCTCAGGAATTATTTAACGTCGCGGACAGGACGACGATCACAGCCAGAGTCAGCACCGATCCCCGCCAGAAATATTTAAAGATGGTCTGGTAAGCGTCTGTCAAAGGGCTGGCATGCCCTGCATGACCACTATTGCGCAAGCAGCAGTACCAAGGACTTGCAGCAAAGCATGCGTGTACTAGTCCCAGCAGGTTGGCATGGTGACCGTGACCCGAGTGCTTCGTCCAGGGCCCTTCAGAGGCTTCGCCCGTCTCCCACCAGCTTGCTGCCCAGGAAGAATGTCGACTCTCAAGGTTGAGCGCTCGCGACCCCTCACATCGAGAGGACTCTCAAGACAAGACTCATTTCCTCACGGTAAGAAGCAATGAAGAGGGTAGATAAGGAAGGAAGCAACGTACCTCTTAATGCTGCCCCCAACCACAGATTTTCTCACCGGCAACCTGATGTGCAATTATGATGACCGGTCTTTGCCTCGGCACAACCAACAGCAGAATGCGGTTCCACCTCGGCTTAATATGCCACATCAGAGAGCTCTCATCATCCAGCATACACCCCGTATGTTACCACATAGCTCCCTGGCGCGCCCACACGACCCTGGTCCGCCCTTCGTTCAACGCCCAAGCCTTATCACTGCCCCACACCTCATGCTAAGCACCGAACAGCTATTGCGAAGAACCAATGAAGCGCAATATGAACCAGGTCCGATACCAAATTGCAAGGAAAATGAGCAACAGCGAGATGACAATTCCAGATTACACCATCACATTGAAAGCCAGATAGTCACACCGTGTCCAGAGAGCAACATTGCACCAATAATACACCAATGGAGGTTCGTAGTACTGAAAACCAATGTTAAGGAGAGCTTTCTCTCTCCGCCAACAACACAAGAGTCCAGTCCCTTCACACTCCTACTTGGCGCTCAGCGCCCAGCCTACTCCTACACAGCTACGATAAGCCTACTAATAGACAATGCAACTGTTGACAGCAGCGGCAATCCGAAGTACTTGAAGATGTCCCAAATGCAAACCATCGTCAATACAAGGTATGTGCCCTCACATCATCATCATCACCATCCTTCACCCTTCCCTGACTTTACACCCACGTCATCCTCCCTTGCACCCGAAGACCACCCATGCGCCTCACTGTAGTCCAAGCCCACCAGCTATGGTGGCTGGGCTATGGCGCTGCCCTCAGCAGCGCCCTGCTTCCCTGCACGACCGCACGTGCGGCACCTCGCCTCTCAGCGCCAGCAGCAGCCGACGAGCATTTGCTCCAGCAGCACTGCCGCTAGCATGCGAGTGCTTGAATCCCACTGCCGGGGGAGAGCTCTTTCCTTTATGGAAAGAGCTGGCCTGCTCGCGCAGCCTGGCTGCACTGGCCTGGGCCCAGAAGCTTCCGGAAGACCCCATGATGCTGCCTTTGCTCTGCAGCTACTGAGCCTCGTTCGGTTGGGCCTCCCAACTGTCAGTGTATGAGGCTGCGATTCACGCCCAGGGCCTGCATTCTTTGGAAAGGCCCCGTAGGCCGTGGAANGCTGCGATTCACGCCCAGGGCCTGCATTCTTTGGAAAGGCCCCGTAGGCCGTGGAAATGTCTTTGTTGCTCGGCCTGTGTTTCTTTCAACCAACTGGCGCGTCGCAACTGCCTGTACCCCAAATATGAAATTGACAGTCGAAGGCCTCTTGTGATAAGTTAGGCCCGCCTTCACTTAGGGCGGGCACCACTGCAATCAGGGCCCCTTAGGCCTGCCGAGGACCCAGATCCTCGCAATTATACTCGCAGGAGGGATTTCCCGTACTGTTTTCAGAAAAACGAATTTCGGAAAATATTCCGAATTTCCAAATAACGGGAAATGCAACAGGAAATCGAAATTTTCGAAAAAAAATTCAATTTTCGGCAGTAAGGTCAAAATCGTGATTTTGGGGGCTAACTAGTGTGCTCTAATCAATCAATCAAGACTAATCAGCTACCTAGTCCCCGTAGACGTGTCAGATCAGGTTATCCTGATTCACGTGCGGCGTTCCGATACCAACTGTTACATGCCCAGTTGGGTGATGTAAATATAAACCGAGGATCCACAATGTGATAAAAAGGACTGAATGGACAATGCAGTGCAAGTGGAATCTCAACAAGCAATGTGCAGTCCGATACATACAATATGATGCTTTATAGCGCAGGGAAGACTTAGATACAAATCCTGACCTGACGGAGACTGACCCCTTTTTCGCAGTACAAGATAGCGAAGCAGAATGCTAGAATACAAATGACTAGCCCAATCAATGTTTCAACGCAGACCAAAGATACATCATGCTCATCACAAGGTGTGAAGGATCCTGGCGCTATACACAGGAAGGAAGGTCCAGACATACACAGACGAAGAGGAGGGGATCAGACGAAGAAGAGGGGGAGAGATGGGAATGTCGTCAACACCAAGTCTTTGTCACAAGTCCCAAATAATCCCTCGTCGAAATGTCTGAAGCCCAAAAGTCGAGTCTGGATCCGATGTCACCAAGCTCACTCTCTCTCCCTCTTTCTCTCGTAGTCTGCTGATGCAGTGAAGTCAGATAATGAGAGGGTGAGAGGGAGATGGTGAACTGAGAAGAGGAAGAAGAAGAACTCTCTCTCACGAGCCAGGTACTAACCTGTGAAGTTGGCGCTGTGCTGCAGGTACCTCGAAGACGAAGCTGGAGCAACGGCGCTGCAGGTAGGTACTCCTGGCCTCCACCCAATCTCTCTCTCTCTAGTACTATCCTAGCTATGGCACCCAGCGCTGAAGACTACAGCTACCTACTGGCGCCCAGCGCTGAAGACTAATGCTAACGCTACTACTACTACTGCAGCGCTCCCTCCAGAGTGCTGCTGCCGAATCCTGACGACTACGGACTGCCTCCTGCCTGCACGTGAGGTGCCTGGGAAGTACCTAAGAGCTACCTCCCAACTACCTGCAGCCTGCAGGGCGGGCCAGTCTTATATAGTCTGGCCGGTCCCGAAGAACGTGCCAGACCCTGGGGTTGAAGCTCAAACAAAGGTTGTATTGAAAATAGGCCAAAAATGGCCTGAGCTAAAACCCTGGTCTGGTGCCTGAGTTTCGGGGCAGGTCGAACTGATGAGGGCCTGAAAATAGTCCTCAGTTTCAGGCTGAAAATACTCAGGGCCGGAAAGGCCCTGATTTAGCGTGAAACGACACGGGGCCTGTAGGCCCTCGTTTTCAGGCTTTCAGGCTGAGATGACACGGGGCCTGTAGGCCCTGGTTTTCAGGCTTTCAGGCTGAAACTGACACGGGGCCTGTAGGCCCTTGCTTTCAGGCTTTCGGGCTGAAACT
>BFEA01000049.1:2131556-2145451 GCA_003427395.1 Chara braunii
GGGGAAAAGGAGGCGAGGGAGGTAAAGAAGAAAAGGGGATTGGCGAGGAAGAAGAGCCGGCAGCCATAGCTGACCGGAGGGTTGACCAAGAGGGTTCGCCGGAGGCGTTGACGGGCGTTACCAGAGTTGACCGCGGGTTGACCGAGGGTTGACCGCAGACTTTACCGGCGTTGACCAAGACCGTTGACCAAGACTTTGACCAAGCTGGAGTTGGTAACATCTCGCCAAGCCCTTAGCCTACTCCTTGCCCTATGGATGCGCACATACCCCTTGGTACTTGCTGAGTACAGTCTGTCTATCTATTCTTTCTGCATCGAGTCTCTTCTGTCCTAGGTCATAGTACTCTGTGGATGAAGGATAGGGCTTGGATGACGAAACCCTTGTCTGACCTTATAGGGCTAAGACTGTGGCTGATCCAACTTTCCAGGGGGGCATAACCCTCCCAAGGACCGGTGCTGACCGGCTGGAAACGGTTGGTAGGACTCAGTGGGCCTGAACGGCAGTTAGGGCTGACACACCAGGCAGTCTTTAAGTGTTGAGGGCCTGTTTGAACCACTCCCCTACCGGACCAAGTAAGGATGAGGATCTGTGTCTGACGACTCGACTGTCCCGAAGGTCAAACCCTCCCAAGGACCGGTACAGACCGGCGGGCTGCTCGGTGTGGCACAGTAGGCCGGAAAGGCTAAGTTGTGGGCTGAAAGCACAGGCAAAACCAAGCTGATCACGTCGTCCTGTCTGCGACATTAAAGAATTCTTGCGGAGTTACGGGGGATCTCCTTAAATGCCTCCTGATCAGCCACTGGTTCAGTAGTGACAGCCATAGCATAGGTCTAGGCTATAGACCATAGTTAACAGGGTCCTTGTTAGGATTTTGTGGGTTCTTAGATTGAGTCCATAGGTTTGTCAGTCACGGGTCAAAGTCTACGTGGTGAGGTCTGGAACCACTAACCCGGTTGTATACTTATCACCATGGTTGGGACCCGTAGTGGGTTAGAGACTAGCCCCTATAGCAAAGAGCAGCAAGAAAAGATGGCCGCCTAGTCCAAGAGAACAGGGAGAGAAAAGAGCGTGAGAAGCAAGCGAAGCTAAAGGCTATCGCAGATGAGCAGGCGGCGAAGATGAAGAGATTGGAGGAGGAGATGAAGAAAGTACAACAAGAGGAGGAAGAAAGAAGAAAAGCTGCTGAAGCAGAAGCGGCAGCAGAAGAAGAGAAAGAGAGGATGAGGATTGGGAGTGGAGAAGGGAGCAGTAGTGGCACGATGAAGTGGGAGGCAGATCCTGAGCTGGAGAAGAAGATCAGCGAGTGGGTCGCTAATTTATCGTTGGGGGAAGACGAGGAGGCGGAGTCATATGTGACTCGGGATGAGAAGGCTGCGCTGGCCGCTGAGCTAGCAGCCATGACGGACCCGATGGAACGAAGAGAGAGGGAAGACGAGCAAAAGTTAGCATGGAAGCTGAGAATGAAGAGGGAGAAGAAGAGGAGGAGAGAGGAAGTGAATAAGATGACCGCAGCAGTGGCAAAGGTGCAGGAGTGTAGAGCGGAGGTGTTGGCCCAGCCAGATCATAAAGCCAAGTGGGACAAGGTACTGGGGTACCTGGAAGTGTTGAGCAAGGCCTAGATGGAAGAACGCCAGGCTAGCTGGAGCCAAGATGTAGCGTTGAGTGCCATGCGGTCCGGTTTCAGAGACTTTGCGCGCGCGGTCGTCACCCATATTGGGGGCGAAATCAAGCAATTGAGAGACAATGTAGGAAAGTTTTGCGAGGGCGCCATTCAGGGTGCCAAAGCAGTAGCCGCTGTAAAGGGAGAGGCCAGACCCCGTAAGGACCCAGTGAAACTTAAGTTCCCAGACGCGTACGGGGGGAAGAAGGAGGAAAACTTTGACAACTGGGAAGCCAGTGTCAACAGTTATATTTACTTACAGCACATCTTGATAGAGGAACAAGTTCTCGTGGCCTTCTAGGCCCTCAAAGATGAAGCGGCTAGTTTCGCTAGGTCTCTTGCTCGTACAGCCGGTTGCGAAAACAACCTGGTTGCATATTCCAAAGTCACCCCTCTTTCCCAATTCCTTAAGCATATTCCAAGGAGCGTTTCGCTGACCCAACGCGAGGCATTAGAGCCTCTTACAAGCTGCAAACGATCCACTCATGACAGTGGAGGAGTGCCAAGGCACTCAAGAGTACCATGGACGACTTGGTAGCCGTCCCGGACCATGGGGTCGCTGAGCCCCAACTGGTCCAGTTGTTTTATCGCGCCATTCCAGAGGCCCTACGCGGGCATTTCTTTGACAAGTCTCAGCAGGCCGGCATCACTTATGATGCATTAAGTAGAGAAGTCGTCCTGTATGAGTCAAAGTCTATGCCAGTCACCACTTTCTGGCATAAGGACTTGGAAAAGGGGAAGAAGTGGAAGGATCATACCATCTCAGGCCAAGTAAAGGCCAAGGATCACTTGATCCAGGCATTAGAGGAGGGTGGTACAGAAGAGGTCCCATATGATCAGATTGAGTGGGGCCTAGGAGAGGAGGACAGTAGTGTAGGGCAGGGGAGGTCTTACGTTGCTGTCGCGGCTGGAGGGAGGCCGCAAGGTAGAGGAGGAGGCCAGGGCCAAAGGGGCCAGGCCATGGGAGGCCGAGGACCGGGCGCGCAAGTGGTTGGCGGCCAAGGAAACCGCCAAGCGGGGGGGTAGGGGTCAAGGTCCCCCGTTAAATCGCCAGGGTAACCGGTCCCCACAGCGAGGAGGTGGAAGGGCACCTCAAGGAGGATGGCACCAAGGCTTGCCGCAGGGCAGGCCCTGGGAAGACTTGGGCTTGGACCAGCGTTTATGGCAAGAACGCGTGAACCTGGGTCAAGGCGTGTTTTGTGGTGACCCGGCCCACGTAATTAAATTTTGTCCAAAGTATAGACAGGCCCGTTGGGCTGCCCAACAGTCAAAAGGCAGCTGCCAGTAGGGGTTGCAACTCCCCCTACTTCAAGGCCATGTGGAGAAGTGAGCGCGCGCGAACAGGACACTCCCAACCCACATGAGCCTATGGCAGAGGTTGCAGGCCCGTGCCTAGATAGCTGTCCTGAGACCGGCTGTGTTAGCGTCTCTTTAGGCACGTTGTCGGAGGGCGCGGTATCCGGCCCTCCTCTGTGTACCAAGTCACTGCTTGGTACCAGTCCTCGCTCTGATGCTCTGGCCTATAGATGCACCTAGGACCCCTGCAGTTCCTGATAACCAGGCTGTACCTCGGCGCGGACCGGTCCCGGTGACGTTGCCCTCAACAAAAGGGGTGCGCCACAAGACTTCCATTGGTCCACGCAGGCTCGGCGCCCTGCTGTACAGCAGAGCACAACCGGCCTGTGACCGTGGTAGCCACCGGGTTCGCCCTGGGACGCGGAGGTGAAAAGACCGGCTCAGCCTTTTCTACTATGCACCAAATGCCCTCTAGCCGGGTTATGGGTTAGGTGCACTAGGCGGAAGTCACTGTCAGAAGAGGAAAGAAAAGAAAGAAAGAAAAGAAAAATAATAAAAACGTCGAGTGTGAATTCGCTTTAGTTCGGGGAAAATCGAGCGGCTTCGGGCCACTGTGATGTTACGATCCCCTTTCCATTTTTACTTACTGATTATTATTATTATTATTATTATTATTATTATTATTAATGTTATTACTTAATTTCCCAAATTTTTTGTTTCCTGCCTGTCGATCTGTCACTTCGCAGGGGAGGCCGTCGATTCGGGTTTTCGAACTACGACAGCTGCCTTATGGCCTGGGGCTCTACCTACCCCTTGTATATCACCTGTATCAGACTCGTTCATCCGAACCTTGCAGCGGGACCCCGATGGCCAGGTGAAGAGGCAGATACCGTGAGGACTAGAAGGAAAAAGAAAAAGAAAAGAAAAAAAACATAGTAAAAGAAAGAGAAGGAACGAGAAAGGTTGGAAGTCGGGTGCAAGATTTGTGCGTGAACGTGGATCGTTGTTCAGGCAAGGGTGCTGCGCGGAGAAATTCTGGGACGCCACCCCTTCCTTTCAAGCGATTAATATTATTTTTATTATTATTGGTATTATTATTATTTTCTTTATTACTACTTAGTTTTTCTAAGTTTGGTTTTCAGCCTGTTGGCTAATCCTTTCGCAGGAAACCAACGGTTCGAATTTCGAAGCCAACAGTCCGTAGCCTAAGTAGGCCGGCCTTGCATATACTATCCGCGGGTGAGCTTCGATCTGGCATCGCGCGGCAGGACCTCAAAAGGAGGTGGACCCGCGGCCGCATTAGTAGGAGGCCTATCACCCTCCGTGTGGAGGGTCATAAGCCCCCTCCTTTCCATCGGACACGGGCACCCAGCGGAAATAGCACAGTGCTCTCTCTTAAGGTGAAAACCCGGACGGTCGGGATCTCGTTATGGGACCACCACTTCGGGATTGTAGGCGCATCTCGGCGAGGCGAAGCGACAGGGGTCGATAGCAGAAAGTCTGCAGTCGCCGGTGGTCACTAAGACTTCGCTACTTTTTATTCTTGATCCATTTTATTCTATTGCTTATTTCATTTAATTAATTATATGGCCCCAGGGTAATGATGAGCAGAGTTTCAGGGGGTACATCGTTTAGAACGTTGGGATCACAACATACGGTCGATCGTATAAAAAAGAATGAGACCTGGCTATCTAGCGGCTGATTAGGAGGGCGCTAGTGGGCTGCTTCATGACGTTAGTGCACCAGCCACTTCGCTGTGCGAGCGTCAATCGACTGAGGTGAAGGATACAGAATAGCGGGCGTTTAGCAGATGCCGATTGTCTGTGCCTAGGACCAAGGTTTCGTCTGATTTTGAGACCAGTCATGGCGCTACACGGCTATAGGCCTGGCAGTTGGCGGCACACGGTGCGCTGGGTTCCAGTGTCGGGTGAAGGGCCTCTGATTACGACGGCCCTGAACTATGATGGTGGAGAGGTAGTCCGATTGAAGGTCTGCATAGAAGGGGGGAGAGAGGAGGAGATGCGAGGTGATCAGAGGCTGCAGGCTGCCATTTCCGAGGCACGCGACAGGGCGGAACGGAGGTGTAGACGAGACGGGGTGACCGTGGGCTTGAGAGTGACGGTCATCTATCATGAGACCGAGTCATCAACTGGGACCGAGACAAGGGAGGAACAGCACAACGAGAGAGACTCAGGCGGGGAGAGTGAAATGAGCGAGGCGGACCGAGAAACGGACCTCAGGTCCTGGAACAGACCCGAGGAGATCCAAAAGCACCATCGAGCCGCGGAGCTGGTGGAAAAAGGACGTGAGGCCAGCTCTCAACAACTCATGCCCAGAGGCCGCGGAAAAAAAAAAACAGCAGAGCAAGGGGAAAGGACGTGTGTAAGGCAGCGACACGAGGTGCGACATACGTACGCGTGGCACTGCGAAGTGTGAGTGAGAGGGAGAGAGGTGGTTGACGAGAGAGCTAGCGGGTGTGCACGAGAACAGAGAGTGAGCCTACTGCGCTCGTCAGAAGGGGGGAACAGGACGAATCGCGAAAGAGGGGCAAGAGCAGTAGGACGGGTAACAGACAAAAGGATTGTGGCGAGGGCAACAGGGAGAGTGACAGACGAGCACGAGAGGTTACTCGAGGAGGGCTACACGTGGCAATCGGAGAACATAAGAGAAGGCAATGGAAGGGGAAGACTGCGCGAGTGAGCGAGACGCTATCTTGTTAGATGCAGTTGATGTTACTCGCTATCTTCAAGTTCGCTTACTGCACTGGGTATCAACTGAGTTACAGTGAGTCCTCGGGCTGCGGCGGGAGACGCGTGCGTGGCGGGGGKCAACGCGGACTCGCGAGAGTTGATGACGTCAACCTCGCTGTTGATCGCGCCACGGGAGACATTCTTTAAAAAGGGATGGTTACACGTGCACGATATGCCACATTGAGAGGGTTAGAGAGAAGACGGGGAACGATCTTTCTTTCTCTCTGACTGAGCACGCGAGACAGAAGACGTTAACTGCTGCTGAAGTCAGACCTATTACTTTCCCTCCCTGTGGCAGACAATGAGGGAGGAGGTTGCGTAAGGTACTCACCTAGTGGTGGTGATTGTGATTGTTCCTGTCAAGAAGCACGCGTGATGGGCTGAGACGGTGGTCTCCTCGAAGAGTTTGGTGACTTGGTTCTGGTCCGCTGGGAGCTCGTAGAACGTTTAAGCCAACAAGGTGGCGATGGGCGATTGTCTGCGGACACGATCAGTGTGCTACTCTCAGTACTGTGCCCCACATTTCGCCACCCTGTCAGTACAATGCCATCGAAGAACCTGAAGTGATCGAGGATCGTCTCCTGGTGAGCTCCACGCCAAGTGCGTTTGAGCGAATCACTGTTGACGTCATCAAATTGCCTAGTTTGGAGATAATGGGAACTTCGCCCCCTCAGAGACTCGAGTTGTCACCTCAAGATGGCCGAAGGAACGCCAGGAGAAATTTGTGACGCTGCAGAAACGGGTCTATTCATTATTTGATCGCGTGTACGTGATCTGCTCGATCGAGGGCCAACTGCTGAGAGTCTTGTCCTCTTTGAAGGTGTTTTGCTCACCAGCTGGCGTGCTCTCTCTGATGATCATTTGTCTCGCCACCCTCGAGTGACTTCCTGTTCATGTTGGGTACTGCTATCAAAACCCCTGATGTGTTTCTTGGTAACCGCCCTAGTCTGACCTTTAGCAAGTGGTGGTCATTGTACGATAAGTTCTTTCCGTTCTTAATATCATTAGTTTTTTTCTTTCTCCCTTTCTTTTTTTTATTATTTTAATTTTATTTTGTTGATTGTTTTCAGTTAATTAGGATGATTGGTCGTTGTTAATCGGTCAGAGTACGTCCTAACAGGAATTAAGCTCGCCTTAGATCGTGGGTGGGTGAACGAGGGAAAGCCCCTGATATGTAACAATGATCTGAAAAGTTTCGTCTGCGAGGAGAACCCAACATGCAGGCTACTAGATTGAAAGCATTTGCGAAGCTGAAAACGGTAGAATAATTCCGGTGTTGGCTCTTGCCCACGGAAAGCATTCCCCTGCAGCTAGTGGTTTTACTCGATCACCTGACAAGGTCGAAGAGACACACAACTTTTGTAATCGCACGCTTATATTCTGTAAAGACGGAGATTACAAATATAGTTGGGACTTGAGAGTTTTCTTTTCCTTTTCGCTCCGTATGAGATAGCGTCGAATGTCCGCAATGCATGGTTACACTGTGTGACTACATTGCGTGTAACTATGCTGCGTAACTACACTACGTGTAACTACGATGCGTGACTGCATCTGTGCGTGATTGCATTGCGTGATTACATCAAATGATACCCCCACGTGATTGTAACCGAGTGGATACATCAAGTGACTACACTGCGAGACCGCTCCTTGTGACTGTGACGTGGTTACATCACCTGACTGCATGATTTTGTGGGAGCGTAGGGCGTAGGCTTGCATGTGCACACCCCACAAGTGGTTCCCAACAGTGGTATGCATTCTTTCGTGCCCCGAGATAAACTGAACACGTGACAGTGTAAGTCTACGAATGTCAGTAAGTGTGTATGTAGACTGACGCTTGGTGGAGTGAACCTGCTGGCTCAATGATCACAGTCAGGCATTCGATCAAGTGATACAGGCATAATTCCAGGCTCGCTGGACGAGCTTATCTAGCCAATGGAATTGCAAAAACGAATTTCATGCTATGCTTTTTGGATTTTGCTTTTCTGGGTAGATGGGAAAAGGAAAGTCGGTGCTGAGGAAAATCTACTATGTCCTCGCCAAGTTTTTACTTGATGGTGATTGAATAATCTTCATCCTAGCAGTTGCAATTGACTAAGGGAAGGGGTAAAACATTAGGCAAAGCCAATACTAGTTGTGCTCTGATTATCGGACAACAAGGCTCTGATAACAAGACTCAGACAACTAGATTTAGACAATTCAGACTTGAACAACTAGTTCCAAACTATTTCGACTCGACTTCAAGCAAACCAAACTCAAGCCGAACCTGGACAACCCTTCTCAGACTCAAGCGGAAGTCTGAAGGGCTGGCATAATAAACTCAGCAAACTCAAGTCAACTCAAAATTCGAATGACATTGGGCAAGACTGGTTACGAGTAATTCTCAGGTTCTGCATACTTGGGTTCGGACACGGTGGGAGAGCATGAAAAGTGAAGAGGTACTAGTTGTGAAGTGTAACTCTGTCAGAGACAAGAAAAGGGGATGGAAGGAGGAGGCATATTTGGACATGGACTCCCAAAAGCAGGTCCAGCGTAAACACGCTGTCCAAAAAGTGAAAATGGAAAAATACATTGAGTACGTGACTTATTTTTACGGGTCGGATGGCAAACTGCACTGTACCGGCTTCTCTCTAGAGACGGTGGAACAGGCCAGGGCATTTCTCAGGTGAAAACAAACACACTTGAGTTCTCCCTCTCTCGAGGTATCCACTGGTTCTCCCGAACAGTTAGAGGTTCCAACCATCAGTTGACAGTTCATTTGGTTTCCGCTGCTGGGAACCGGGGTTCCGTGACATGACAACCGACCCTGATTAATCATTCGAGTTATCCTGAATTTTCTAATCTGCATTCAGACCATTTTTGATCAATGCGCAATTCGTATTCGGCCCCTTAATGACCTTTCAGGCCTACTTGAAATTACCAATAAGAGTTGGGCAGCAACCCCCAACTCCCTGTATCCGGTGCTGTTCTCAGTGAGCAGCGCTCGACAGTGGATTGTGCGCTGTGACGTAAGCAGTGAACAGTGCTTAGCAGTGGTCAGTACTCAACGTGGTTGGGGGTAACCAGGCAACAATACAGCCGCTCCTCATGCGGCATTCAGCCGGTGACTAAGTGTTTCTCAATCTGCTTACTTCAACAGTAATCAAGCATCTGTCAGCCAGCACACTTTATGTCCAACACGTAATAGTAGAAACTAGTGATTTTGTGACGTGTTGCGCCATAGCCTCAGCTACGTGTCTCCAGCTGACAGCGTATTACCATCCCTGCAGTAATCAGATTTCTCAGTCTGCATAATCTCAGCAGCAGTAGTCTATCGGTAACCAAACAGCGAGCAGACGACAGCGGAGAGCGGCAACCAGGAACAGCAACAAGAAGCAGCATTCTGAAACAACTATTTGAAACAGCAATCCACCCAACAGACTTTTCATGTCTGGATCATCCAAGAGTCACCCACCCTAAGTTGGGTGAACTGATGTAGCGAGAGACCGGTGAGAATATGGACCACAGCAACACAGTTAGAGTCTCCTGCTTGCTGTATCAGAGCACTGCAGAGACCTGGAGGGAGAGTGCAGTTGAGGAATACAACCAGTTGACTGCTATGATGATGGAATGCGCTCTGATTCTCGTGAGGGATCATACAAAAATCGAATACAGGTACTACCTGCATGATAAGAATGGCAGGCTGTGTGCCACCATAACTTCAGTGGGCACTATTGAGGAAGCAAGGAGGATTGTTAGCAGCCACCAGTGAGTATTCTGTCTCTGAACAAGAATTGCCCACCTACCTGGACAAGTTAGTCATCAGTGATCATTTAATTAGTAATCAGTCATCAGCATTCAATTAATTTGCAATCAATTATCAGCAATCGGTTATTAGCAATCAGTTCCCTGCGGTCAGTTTGGTAGCCAGTTTTCAGGGACCATCTGGTCAGTTTGTATGGGCAAGAGTACTCATGAGCACAGTTCAGTCTGCTCCGGTCAGTGAGTCAGTACTGGCGAGCCTCAACCGGATCTCATGCAAGGAGGCATTCCATTATCGGTATGTTAGCGCCATTGGTTTCAGACAGGGAGATCTGTCAATCTTCATTATCCAGACCAGTTTTGGTGATGGCACCATCCACGATCTGAGACCTTACCTGAAGAAGGGCAAGGAGACTCATGAGCTTTTTGATCCAGTCTGGATCTCAGCCACTGAATACCTTGAGCAGAGAGAGAGGGAGCTCGATGAGAGTGGCACTAAGTTGATTCGCAACTTTGGACCGATGCTTTATACTGATGATCCTAGGCCTCCTGTCCCTTCACTTCTCACAGATGGCACGGGTTGGCTGGATGTGATTGGATTGGCAAAGAGGTACATCTCTCCGGCAGTGATCGACATTGAGGCATTAACTGAGCCTACCGAGTATCCCTACCTCAGACGAGGAGTCTTTTCAGTGGATGGACTGCCTACTTTGTGGGAGGAGTTTTGCTCCATGGTTAACTACCGTGTCATGTGCCTCGGATGGTCATGCTCAGAGCTAGCTGGCCACAGGTGGCTTTTCGTCACGAGGCCTCAGTCTCAGATTGTACGTAGGCGTGGGTCACGGCAACAGAGAAGATCAGTGAAAAGAGAATGAGAGAGACTGACCTGAGGGATGAGTGAGGACTCTTGAGAGGTGCTGACCATGCCCGCTTACATGTACTTTCTGAGATTATTATGAGTTCTCATTCTTCCCTCATTCAATTGCCCCTGTCTTTGCTCGAGTCAGTCAGTCTTATTTTCTGCATTATTCTTGCTTGATGATTGCCTTAGTGGATGTTTTGTCACAGTTCTCAAAATTAGAATGACATAATTGATGCATGCATAGCACCCCATAATTTATGATTATTATTTGCATAATTCTCTGCTGTTCCGAATCAAAATAAAAGATTCCTAAGACCGGGGACCGGCGAAGACCGCAATTGAAGGGTCTCGCTCGAAGCTGGACGCACACAACAGGAAGGGATTTGCATTATTTAATTAATTTATTTATTGCAATCACATTCAAAATCCTGCGTGACAGCCTGTTGGCTTTCCGGTCGCCCGAAGAGGCGTGACTGGAAAAAGTGCGATAACGTCCCTCACAGGTGTGGCAGAAGAGTTAAAGGAGAGGATGCCAGCCTGGGCCAAAATGAAAAAAGAGAGTAAGGGACAACTGATCTTAGTAGATGTAGAGGTGTCTAGGAGTAGAGTAGGAGCCCTTATAGACTCAGGGGCTACCCGTAGTTACATTAGCCGTAGGGCGCTGAAGAAGCTGAGGCTAGGACTAAAGGTCCAGAAATTAGTAGACCCCATAGTCAGTGTCCTCGCAGACAACCGCACGATGCGAGTTGAGGACTACGTAGAGGGAGTCCAGGCGTACTTTCGCCTAGAGAAGAATGGAAATGCGGAGAAGGTCCTCCATTCTTTGACTCTCCTCGTGCAGGATGACCTTCCTTTTGATAAAGTGTTAGGAATGGATTGGGGAGAGGCGGCAGGGGCCACACTTCATTTGAGAGAACATGAGTGTAGGCTCCCTAGCCCGGCAGGCGAAGTTAAGACTGCCCGCCTGTTCCATGTGTCAGGTGTAGATAACACCTTGGCACATTGCTGTCTTAGTGCTCCCGCGTTCGCGCGATTAGTAAAAAAGGAGCAGTTAGAAGACCAGGTCTTTGTAGTTTATGTTAGACCTGTCACTGAGGCCTAGGAAAAAGATAGTTCCACGGATCCAACAATTGCCAAGCTGCTGGAAGAATTCAAGGACTTGACTGAGTCACCGACAGGAGTAGTGTCGCGACCCATCCAGCACAGGATAGAGATAGAGCCTGGCAGTAGAACTCCTAAGGGTGCAGTCTACAGGATGTCCCCTAGAAATTTAGAGGAGCTTCGCAAGCAGCTAGATGAACTCCTCGAGAAGGGTTGGATTAGGCCCAGTTCGTCTCCTTTTGGAGCACCAGTTTTATTTGTCCCCAAGAAGGAAGGAGAGCTTCGTATGTGTATAGACTATAGGGGTTTGAATGCGATCACAGTGAAAAATGCTGAGCCACTGCCCCGGATAGACCATCTTTTAGATCGGGTGCAGGGTTGTAAGTATTTCTCTAAGATAGACTTAAAGTCTGGACACCATCAGATAGAGGTTCATCCTGATGACCAGTACAAGACTGCGTTCCGGACTAGATATGGGCATTATGAGTTTATAGTGATGCCCTTTGGACTAACCAACGCGCAAGCTACTTTTCAGCGTTGTATGAATGACCTGTTTAGACCGTGGTTAGATAAATTTGTAGTAGTCTACTTAGATGATATCCTAGTCTTTAGTAAGACCCTTCAGGAGCACCAGGGTCATCTGAGGCAGGTCTTGGAGAAGCTTAGAGAGGCTAACTTCAAGATCAACGCGAAGAAGTGCGAGTGGGCCAAGACGCAAGTCTTGTACTTGGGCCACATATTGGACGGAGATGGCGTTAAGCCAGAGGAGAGCAAGATCGCGGCGATTAGAGACTGGCCGACGCCCCGCACATTAACAGAGTTGCGGTCGTTCCTAGGCTTAGCTAACTACTACAGGAAGTTCGTGAGGAACTTCTCCACTATCGCCGCTCCCTTGCGCAGGTTGTTGAAGAAAGAGACAATCTGGCAATGGGATAAAGACTGTACGTCTGCGCTCAAGAAGTTAAAGCGCGCGCTAATAGAGTATCCTGTCCTCAAGGTTGCAGATCCGTCCTTGCCATTTGTCGTCACCACGGACGCGAGTCAATATGGGATAGGCGCCGTGTTGCAGCAAGATGACGACAATGGCTATAGACCCATAGAGTTCATGTCTGCGAGGATGCCCTGCGAGAAAGTCGCTACCTCCACGTACGAAAGAGAACTCTACGCTCTCAGACAGGCTTTAGACCATTGGAAGCACTACCTGCTTGGGAGGCACTTCAAAGTCTATTCGGACCATGAAACGCTTAGATGGTTGAAGACCGAGGCCAAGATGACACCTAAGTTGACCAGGTGGGCCGCAGAGATAGACCAATTCGACTTTGAGCTCAAGCCAGTGAAGGGCAAGTACAATGTAGTGGCGGATGCTCTAAGTAGGAGATTAGACTACTTTGGAGCCGTAGTACATTATCTGGATATAGGGAGAGACCTGCAGGAGAAAGTGAAACAAGCGTATATGGAGGACCCTATCTATAGTGACCTCCTAAAAAGAGTTAGAGAGGCCCTAGAGACCGAACCAGATTACCGCACTACAGACGGGTTGCTGTTTGAGAAGACTAATGTGTTTGACCGCCTGTGCGTTCCCAACAGCGAAGAGATCCGTAGTCTGATTCTAGGGGAATGTCACGATACTGAGGGACACTTCGGTTGGCAAAAGACGTTAACCAATCTGATGCGTGCGTACACTTGGCCAGGGATGAAGAACGATTGCATAGAGTATGTCCGCAGTTGTAAAGTATGCCAGAGAAACAAATCGACTACACGCGCACCCCTAGGTCTTCTCAGACCCTTACCTAATCCGGATCAGCTGGGAGACTCAGTGTCCATAGACTTCATGGACATGCAAGTCAAGAGCAGACATGGTAAGAGCCAAGTCATGGTCATAGTCGACCGTTTTAGTAAGTATGCAGTTTTTGTTCCTTTGCCTGCAGAGGCACGTACAGATTTAGTAATACAAAAGTTCTTTGACTTTTGGGTTAGTGAGAATGGAATCCCATTGTCAATAGTTAGTGATAGAGATARTCGTTTCACCAGCCAGAACTGGCAAGAACTCATGAGAGTCTACGGATCTAGGTTGTTAATGTCGTCCGGCCGTCACCCAGAGACTAACGGTCAGACAGAACAGATGAACAAGATCCTACAGCAAGTTCTGCGCATGTATATTGGACCAGATCAGATCAACTGGGATGAGATGTTGCCCAAGGTCGCGAGTGCATACAACAACAGCGTGCATCTATCCACCTGCCGCACTCCCAACGAGTTGCACAAGTCCTTTAGACCGCGCAGACCGTTTGAAGGACTGAACCGGGATCAGATTCACAGATTACCGCCCGGTACCAAGGAGTTTGCAATACAGCACGAGAAAGAGTTAGCAACTGTTGTTGAGAACCTTAGAAAGGCCCAGCACAGGATGATAGAGCAAACCAATAAGCATCGTCGCCCCTCGCAGTTTCAAGTAGGCGACTTAGTCTGGGTCAAGGCTAAAGAGTTT
>BFEA01000049.1:2193978-2209577 GCA_003427395.1 Chara braunii
AGAGTTCTTCTTCTTCCTCCTCTAAGTCCACCATCTCTTCTCACCCTCTCACCACCTGACTTCTTAGACTACGACAGAGAGAGACAGAGTTGTGACTTGAGACTTGACGACATTGGATCCAGACTTGACATTTGGGATTCAGACATGTCGACGAGGGACTATTTGGGCCTGTGCCGAAGACTTGGTGTTGACGACATTCCCATCTTTCCCCTCCTCTTCGTCTAACCCCTTCTTCCTCGTCTGTGTATGGTAGGGGCTGGTGCAGTCTTCCTGTGTGAAGCGCCAGACCCCATTCACACCATGTAACGATGATGATGATGTATGTTCCGGGCATCATTTCAATATTGATTGTTCGGATCACTGGTATCTAAGTCTTCCGCTGTGTTATCTTGTACTTTGTATTGAGAGGTCGGTTCTTGTTCTGGTCTGCACGTTACGGTATGCTACAGAATGGGAGGAGGTACCGGTTGCTGGGAAGGGCGAGCCGTCTGGAAGTCACAGCCCAAAAGGCAAGTAGGCCGCTATATCTTCAGGCCGGGCGAAGAGCGCAGCCTCATTGTCGGTGTGCAAGTTTGGCGACACACTGGTTGGAGCGCTAGCTTGGAGCAGCGCTGCTGGGGAAGGAGCAAGGACACAGAGGAGGAAGAAGACCAGGAGGAAGGGGGAGGGCCAGAGGTTCTTACCTGGCTATGGTGGTTGCCATCTTCATCACCTTGGTGGGCGCTACAGCAGGAAGGCCCCCGGTGGGGCAGAGCTACACCAAGAAGCTTCGAGGCAGAGTCAGGCATGGCAGCCTGAGCTAGAGCAGCCATAGCTGCTGTGTGTTGTCCTTTGGAGATCCGGTCCATGCCCTGGTAGTCCGTCATAGCCTCGGCCTAGGAGGAAGAAGGAGAGAGGCGGCCATGGCTATGGTGGACCTCAAGTGATACCTGCAGTAGAAGAGGGATTCGGACATTGATTCTGGTTCAACCATTCAACATTGTATTATTATTTCTTGTGTGAATAAGAAAGGAGAAGATAAGGAGGAGGAGAGTGTTTGGCGAAGAAGAAGAGCGTTATCATTTGTCTATGCTGGTGTACATCATCTTCTTCTTCTTTCTTTCTTCTTCTTTCTTTCTTCTTCTTTCTTTCTTCTTCTTCTTCTTCTTACTCTCTCTCTCCTCTCAAGTTCATTCATTTCTTTTGCCATTGGATGGCATTGTACTATCTGATGAATTGTACTTCGAAATTGGCCAGGATCATAACACACCCTTGTGCAAAGGCTCTGCTGACTTTCTTTTCCCTATATGGCAGTGTATGCTACAAATACAGAGGACAACCAACGGGCCTAGCTTAGTTGGTACACCTACGAGCTGTTGAAATCCATACCCAATTCGAATCTAGATACAATCAGATGACCAGAATATAATCATTCTGAATAAGCTGGGGCCAGTCATTTCAATGATGATATCTCAACGCCGTCCCCTTTTTTTTAAGTTCTTTTTAAGGAAAGAAAAAGAGGAAACAAGTACAGAGGACAGAAAGTCTCTTTGAAGTTTGAAGTGTGTTGATTACTGCATCCGAAAGTCAGTGTTAACTTTTTTCCTCTCCCCTCTCAAAAATGTGTGTAGCTGCTGTAGCACACAAAAATTATGGTACTGAATAGGACTTGAACTCTCAGCCTACCAGTCAGGTAACAGGTTAAGGTTTGCCAGCCACCGAAGCATCGATGGTTGTAATTGAAATGGTTTCACCTAAGTCTCGTGACAGACGCAGTTCCCAGGGCTCGATCCCTAGACCTGTCCCCTTTCTCCCATGTGCAGTACCCGTTGACCCCTGTGTGCTCGAACCCGCGACCTATCCTTGAAAAGTCGTATGTTCGACTGCTGTACATAGTCTGGTCGCGTGGACTCGACCCGTAGACTTGGGTTTTAGTAGTCATAGGGTCAGTCTAGGTCGTAGCTGCTACAGTTCCCAAAGGTCAACCTAGGCCTAGTCTAGAAGCATCCGAGGTGGATCTTCGTAGGATCTAGGAGTCAGTCCGTAGCTGAGTCAGCAAAGGGCAGTCGTAGCCTAGTCAACAAAGGGCAGTCTCCTATCCTAGCCTAGTCAGTCGTACCCAGTCGCAGTCCTAACCTTGTAGAGTCAGCAAGTACCAAGTGGGACTGTGCGTATTCTGGGCCTGGGCAAAGAGGCAGTGTCAAGCCATTCATTCATTCTGCCTGTGAGCCATGCGGAAGTGCTGCTTGAGCAGCTTGTGCATCGGAGGTTTGCAGGGGCCCGAGGAAGAAGTGGGCTAAGAGGTGGAAGGAGCGGCCATAGCCGCTAGTTCAGTGTAGGAGGAAGACGGCAGCCATAGCTGCTGCGTAGGATAGAGTAGGATATGTGTACAGCGTGTGTGTGGGACATTCAGGGTGATCCTAGATAGCGTCTGTGTGTATGTGTGTGTGTGTGTGTGCGCGCGAACAAGTTGCTGGTGGATACAGTCGATCGGGAGGGAACTTTGTCGGGCGTTGTGCGCCATAGCCATCTCAAACAAGCTGAATCTGAACTGTGTTCCTGGTCGCGTTCATATCTCTGAGTTTGTGTGGGCCCGCAGAGCACCAAATCGTCTTCGTCATCTGTTTGCATGCATGCTGGCAACAAAGTGAGTCGAGTCTGATTGCACTGGTATCAGAGCTGGTACCCGTTGTCCCGCCGCCATAGCCGTCGCCATAGCCAATCGAGGTCGCCATCGCCGTTGAAGGAGACCGTTGCCCGCCATTAGCCAGATCGCGCGCCGCTGTTTGTGTCGCCACAGGGAAGGTCGCGCGCCGCGCGCGCGCTTGCTGCAAGCCAGTTTTGCGATAGCGCCAACGCTAGGTGTGAGGAGGAGATTGCGCGCCCAACGCTCACCCGCTGTTATCCGCACGCGCCCGCTGTTCTCCTCTGACTGCTGCTATCCGCGCGCGCCCGCTGTTATCTGCGCTCGCCAGCTGTTCTCCACGCGCCCGCTGCTATCCGCGCGTGCCCGCTGCTATCCACACGTCCATCATCCAATTGCGTGCCCGCACTTCAGATTGTGCGCCCGCTATTTCTGATCGTGCGCCACGGGTTCTATCACGCACCCGCTAGCAGATCGCGCGCCTCCCTTTAATCTGCTGTGTGCCGAAGAGGAAGACCGCCATCGCCACGAGGAACAACCATCACCGAAGAAGACTGTCGCCACGCGTTTTGGAGATCACGAAGAAGACGACAACGACAAGAACGAGAGCAAGTAAATAGAGAGAGAGAGAGGAGAAGGAGGTGATGCACATAAGGAAGGACTGGAGGCCACAGTCGCCGAGCTCGGAGTGGAGGAAGAAGACGAGAGTGATGTCAAAGAAAGACAAAAAAAAAAAAAAAAAGTGTCGTGGTGAGAGAGGAAGCCATAGGCAAGGTGGGGTTAGAAGAAGACGAAAGGGAAAACGGAGAGGGTTGACGAAGAAGAAGGTCAGCGGCCATAGCCAAGAGGTCAAAGGTTGACCGGTGAAGTTTGACCGATGTTGACCAAGTTTGACCATCATTGCCCCATCGTTGACCAAGACTTATGACCAAGCTGGGGCGTGGTATAATCTCTCCAAGTCTTGGCCCTATCCCCTTGCCCTGTGGATGTGCACATAACCTTGGTACTTGCTTAGTGTATGTCTGCCCCTTCTTTCTGCATTGAGTCACTTCTCTTTAGGTGATAGCTTTTGTGTATGTGGTCATAGAGCTGAGGTGACCAAACCTGCACGGGACTTAGTAGGGCTAAGGCTACGTCTGAGGATTGACGACCTGGGGACAAGACCCCAAGGACCGGTACAGACCGGCAGGCTGCTCATTGTGGCGTGGTAGGCCCTAACTACGAGTTGTGGGCTGCGCATCCAGCTGTCTAAGTCTTGAGAGGGCTCTGCTGATCACGTCGTCCTGGCTGCAACATTAAATAATTCCTAAGGAGTTTGAGGGATCTCTTTAAATGCCTCAGGATCAGCAGTAGAGTCCTGTAGTGACAGCCCTAGAGTAGTTTAGGCTAGAGTTTGTGTTGGGTGGGTCTACGTGGTGAGGAGTGGGACTGTCAATAAGTTGTGCACCTTTCACCATGGACGACTACCCCATGTACACCTTGCTTGTGGGCTTCTCCTTGTGTGCAGCCCTTTACCATCTCTTCTTCCCTCTAGGTTTCTAGCGCACTGTTAGTTTTGCCACTACTACCAAATCCGGGCGACAGACTACCTCGTACACTATGGAGCTGGAGGAGAGAGTCGTCGCCATACTGCGTGAACAGAAAGAAAAAAGGGAGAGGAAACCGTTGGAGAAGCAGGCCAAAACTGACCCTGTTGGAGGAGCAGGCAACGAAGAAGAGGGAATTGGAGGAGGAGATGAAGTGGCTGCTGAATGAACAGGAGGAGAAGACAGCAGGAGTCGAGAAGGAAGAAAAAGAAGAAGAAGAAGAAGAAGAAGAAGAAAAGAGGAAGAAGTGCACCGACCCCATTAAAGAGGATGGCAAGAGGGGTGACAGAGGAAAAGGGGGAGTCTAGCAGCGACCCAGCCCAGAGAGAAGAAGTGGGGAGAAAGATTGGAGAGTGGGCATCCCAGCTGTTTCCCAGGCGGAGAAGGAAGCAGTACAGAAAAAGCTGGAAGCAGAGGAAAACCCCTTGCAGAAGAAGGCGTTGGAGCAAGAAAAGATGTTGGAGTGGAAGTTGCGCCTTAAAAAGGAAAAGACGAGACGATTACAGACGGCGGAAAGAGCAGAAAAAGAATTGTAGGTTGCAGAGGAGAGTCTGGGGGCATATATTAACCAAAAGCTTAACACACTCACCCTAACCGTAACTGCGGTGTTAAAGGCCCAGCAGGATCAAGTTAAGCACCTTAAGGGACATGATCTTACCCTTGAGTCTATACGTTTAGGCTTTAAGGATTTTGCGCAGGACATGATGCTACGCACAAGCACGAAACTACACACTGCAATAGAGGGGACCCATAAGTTTTGCATTTCGCCATTGAAGGAGCCAAGATCGTTGCCTCCAAAGAGGAAGAGTCGCGACCGCTTCGTGAGCGTGTTAAGGTTAGATTCCCCGAGCCCTTCAGTGAGAAGAAGGGTGATGGCTTTGATAATTGGGAGGCCAACGTTAAGTCCTAATGTATCTTCAAGACATCCCGCAGGAGGACCACATCCTTATAGCTTTCCAAGCACTTAGAGAGGAAACGAATAGCTTCGCTAGGTCGCTCGCGTGCGCTGCCCGTTGTGAGAACGATATGATTGCTTATTCCGCGATCACTCATCTAAGTGACTTCTTCGCCGCGCTTAGGGAAAGATTTGCAGACGTCACTAGAGGGATATGATTACGCCGCGCTTAGGGAAAGATTTGCAGACGTCACTAGGGAAAGCTCCAGACCATCCACATGCAACAATGGAGGAGCGCCCATGCTCTTAAGGCCGCCATGGATGAATTGGTCGTTGTGCCTGAGCATGGTGTCACAGAGGCAGAGCTAATCCAATTGTTCTGTCATGCGATGCCCGAGCACCTACAAGGGCACTTCTTCGAGAAGAAGCAGCAACCTGGGATGACCTATGATCAATTAATTAGGGAAGTTGTTGCTTTTGCCGCCCATTCCATGCCAGTTAACACTTTCTGGCGCAAGGACCTTACTAAGGGCAAAAAGTGGAAAGGTTGCACCATCTCTGGCCAAGTCAAGGCCAAGGACCATCTTATACTGACAATGGAGGAGGGTGGTGCAAAGGTGGTCCCTTACAACAACATAGAATGGGGCCTTGATGACACAAACAGTAGGGCAGGGAAGGGGAGTACCTATGCTGTTGTCGCGGCCGGAGGAAGGCCGCAGGGAGGTTGCAGGGAGGAGGAAGAGGCCGAAGCTGAAGTGGCCAGGCCTCTGGTGGTCGAGGACAGGGCGGCCAGGGGGTTGGCGGCAATGGAAACCGCCAAGCGGGAGGCAGGGGTCAAGGTACCCCGTCTAACCGTTTGCGTTTCGATCGATCACCTCCCAAGAGGGGTGGTTGGCACCCTGGTCGGCCTCAGGGCCGTCTCTGGGAAACTCTGGCATTGAGCAAAATGTTTGGCAGGGCAAGGTTGATAAGTACCAGTGTGTATTCTGCGGTGACCCTTGGCATATTGTCAAATTCTGCCCGAAGTACAGAGGTGCCCGGAATGCTACTTCTGGAGTAGCAAAAGGCAACTGTCGGTAAAGGTAGCAACTGCCCTTACCCCTAGACTTCGTGGAGATGAGTTTGCGCGCCATACAGAAACTCCCACTCCGCGTATATCTAGGGCAAAGGTTGTTGGCCAGCGTTTAGTCAACTGTCCAGAGACTGCTTGTGTTAGAGTTTCTCTAGGCGCTTCCCTCACAGGTCTTGCAAAAGAGTTGAAAGAGAGGATGTTGGCTTGGGCCAAAATGAAGAAGGAAAGTAAAGGACAACGACTGATTGCATACATACTAGTATTTAGAGCTCGAGTAGGGGCCCTTATAGACAGTGGGGCCACCCGTAGTTACATTAGTCGTAAAGCATTGAAGAAGTTGAAGCTTGGCCTCAAGGTCCAGAAGCTAGATGAACCTGTAGCAAGTGTCCTCGCAGATAACCACACAATGCGGATTGAGCATTACGTCGAGGGAGTTCATACCTATTTCGCCTAGAAGCCGATGGGAAGGTAGAGAGAGTCCTTCATTCCCTGACTCTCCTCGTTGAAGATGATCTCCTATTCGATATGGTTTTAGGAGTAGGTTGGGGAGAGGCTGCAGGAGCCACACTGCAGTTGAGAAAGCATGAGTGTAGGCTTCCTAGTCCCATAGGTGGCGTCAAGATGGCCTGCCTATTTCATGTGTCAGGGGCAGATAATTCCTTGGCATATTGCTGCCTCAGCGCCTCGACCTTCGCTCGGCTTATCAGAAAGGAGAAGCTAGAAGAGCAGGTCTTCGTAGCCTATGTCAGGCCAGTCATTGAGCCTAAAGAAGAGAAACCGGTCCATCCCACTATTGCCAAAGTTGCTGGAAGAGTACGCAGATATGTCTGAAGCCCCTTCTGGAGTAGTACTGCATCTATTCCAACATTGCATTGAGATAGAACCTGGCAGTAGAACTCCCAAAGGAGCAGTCTACAAATTTTCTCCAAGGGAATTAGAGGAGTTGCACAAGTAGTTAGACGAGCTCCTCAAGACAGGCTGGATTAGGCCCCGTTTGTCACCTTTTGGAGCACCTGTTTTGTTCCTTCCGAAGGAGGGAGAGTTAAGGATGTGCATAGACTACATGAGGCTGAATGCCATTACAGTTAAGAATGCAAGACCGCTGCCCCGTATAGATGATCTGTTAGACAGGGTGCAGGGCTGCAAATATTTTACAAAGATCGATCTAAAGTTGGGGTACCATCAGATTGAAGTCCACCCTGATGATCAGTACAAAACGACGTTCAGGACTAGATATGGGCATTACGAGTTCATTGTCATGCCCTTTGGACTGACTAATGCACCAACCACTTTTCAGTGTTGTATGAACGACTTATTTAGACCATGGCTAGATAGATTTGGTGTAGTATACTTGGATGATATTTTAATCTTTAGCAAGACCCTCCAGGAGCACGAGGGTCATCTGAGGCAGATCTTGGAGAAGTTGCGTGAGACAAACTTCAAGATCAATGCAAAGAAGTGTGACTGGGCCAAGACTGAAATCCCGTACTTGGGCCACGTATTAGATGGAGACGACATTAAACCTAAGGACAGCAAGATCGCAACGATTAGAGACTGGCCAACTCCTCGCACACTGACAGAGTTGTGATCGTTCTTAAGATTGGCCAACTATTATAGGAAGTTTGTCATAAACTTTTCCACTGTCACTGCTCCCCTTTGCAGACTACTAAAGAAAGAAGCAATTTGGAAGTGGGACCAAGACTGCACCTCGGCCCTGAAGAAGTTAAAGCGGACCCTGGTAGAATATCCTGTCCTCAAAGTAGCCGATCCATCCGTACCCTTTGTCGTCACTACAGACACGAGTCAATATGGCATTGGTGTTGTGTTACAGCAGGATGATGGCAATGGGTATAGATCCGTAGAGCTCATGTCTGCTAGGCTGCCTTCAGAAAAAGTAGCAACCTCAACTTATGAGAGAGAACTCTACACTCTTAGGCAAGCGCTAGACCACTGGAGACATTACTTGCTTGGGAAGCACTTCAAAGTCTATTCAGACCACGAGACTCTGAAATGGCTGAAAACGGAAGCCAAGATGACACCTAAGCTTACTAGGTGGGCTACCGAGATCGCTCAGTTTGACGTCGAGCTTAAACCGGTCAAAGGGAAGTACAACGTGGTAGCAGATGCTCTAAGTAGGAGAGATGACTACTTTGGAGCTATAGTTCACTACTTAGACATAGGGACTGACCTGCAGCAAAAGGTTAAGGATGCGTATGCTCAGGACCCCATCTACAATGACCTCCTGAAGAGAGTTAAGGAGGCCCCTGATAGTGAACCCAATTATCGGTTCACGAACGGGTTATTGTTTGAGAAGACCGACGTCGTAGATAGGTTATGCGTCCCCAGTAGTGAAGAGATCCGGAGTTTGATCTAGGGGAACGCCATGATACAGAAGGACACTTCGACTAGCAAAAGACTTAGCCAACCTATCACGTTTCTACACATGGCCCGACATGAAAGCCGGCTGCGTAGAGTACGTTAGCAGTTGTAAAGTGTGCCAGCGCAATAAGACCGCGACGCGAGCCCCATTGGGCCTTCTCAGACCATTGCCTATCCCCTCAGGACCCGGGGAGTCTGTATCCATCGATTTCATGGATGTCGGGGTTAGAAGTAGGCATGGCAAGAGCTAAGTCATGGTAATAGTTGATCGTTTTAGCAAGTATGCAGTTTTTGTTCCTTTGCCCTTAGAGGTACGGACCGAACTAGTTGTAGAGAGGTTCTTTGATTCCTGTGTAAGTGAACATGGTATGCCGCTATCCATAGTTAGTGATAGAGACACGCGATTTACTAGTTAGAATTGGCAGGAACTTATGAGAGTCTACGACTCTAAGTTGCTGATGTCTTCTGGCCGCCATCCAAGGAGTAATGGCCAGACTGAACAGTTGAATAAGATCCTGCAACAAGTACTCTAGATGTACATTAGACCAGACCAGACTAACGGGGATGAGATGCTTCCCAAGGTAGCTCGCGCCTATAATAACAACGTTGATCTAGCTACCTGTCACACTACTAATGAGCTGCACAAGTCCTTCAGACCACGCAGACCATTTGAAGGACTGAACCGGGACCAAATACAGAGATTGCCACCCGAGACTAGAGAGTTCGCATTGCAGCATGAAAAGGAGATCACAAGGGTGATCGACAACCTTAGAAAGGCCCAGCACTGAATGATAGAACAAGCGAATGAACATTGCTGACCATCAGAGTTCCAGGTGGGCGACCTTGTCTGGTCAAGTTAAAGGAGTTCACTCCAGAGGAAAACATCTCCCAAAAATTGTTACTCGCATATAGGGGACCATGGCCTGTCCGCGAAGGTGGGGAGGATGGACCATCGTGCACAATAGACACTCCACCACACCTCCATATGTATCCAGTCTTCCATGCGTCAAAGTTGTTGCCTTGTGTCACCAGTCAGCAATTCCCATCGTGCAGATGGATGATCCCGCCAGACATGGACGACACTTATGACATAGACCGCATAGTGGAAGAGGATGTGTTCCCGACTGGAGGTAGGGGTCGCCCGCAAAAGCAGTATAATGTGAGGTTTGCTTATCAGGAACCTGAGGACGACCGCTGGTTCCTAAGGACCGAGGTTCTAGAAACCACTCCCGACATAGTCCATGCCTATGACAGGGCAAGAAACGGTAAAGATCCTGCCTTGGATTGAATTATTCTCAGAGGACCTCAAATTTAGGTCCGCAGGAGGGAAACGGTTTCACCTAAGTCGTGTGACAGACAGTTCCCAGGGATCGATCCGTAGACCTGTACAGTACCCATTGACCCCTGTGTGTTCGAACCCGCGACCTATCCCTGAAAAGTCGTATGTTCGACTGCTGTACATAGTCTGGTCGCGTGGACTCGACCCGTAGACTTGGGTTTAGTAGCCATAGGGTCAGTCTAGGTCGTAGCTGCTACAGTTCCCAAAGGTCAACCTAGGCCTAGTCTTGAAGCTTTCAAGGTGGCTCGTCGTAGGATCTAGGAGTCAGTCCATAGCTGAGTCAGCAAAGGGCAGTCGTAGCCTAGTCAGCAAAGGGCAGTCTCAGTCCTATCCTAGCCTAGTCAGTAGTACCCAGTCCCAGTCCTAACCTATTGCAGTCAGCAAGTACCAAGTGGGACTGTGCGCATTCTGGGCCTGGGCCACGGGGCCAGACCGCCGAAGAAACAAGTATAAATAAAGAGGCAGCATCATGCCATTCATTCATTCTGCCTGTGAGCCATGTGGAAGCGCTTGAGCGGCTTGTGCATCGGAGGTCCGCAGGTGCCTGAGGAAGAAGTGGGCTAAGAGGCGGAAGGAGCGGCCATAGCCGATAGTCCAGTGTACGAGGAAGACGGCAGCCATAGCTGCCACGTAGGATAGAGTACGATATGTGTACAGTGTGTGTGTGTGGGACATTCAGGGTGATCCTAGGCGTCTGAGTGTGTGTGTGTGTGTGCGGACAAGTTGCTGGTGGATACAGTTGATCGGGAGGGAACTTTGTCGGGCGCTGTGCGCCATAGCCATCTGAGACAAGCTGAATCTGAACTGTGTTCCTGGTCGTGTTCATATCTTTGAGTTTGTGTGGGTGCAGAGCGCCAAATCGTCTTCGTCATCTGTTTGCATGCATGCTGGCAACAAAGTGAGTCGAGTCGGATTGCATAATGTTATTTGCAGTTGATTGATTGCTTAATTCTACTCTGGTGAACTTTGTTTTGCAGATGTCTTTCCATATGCACAGCATATCACAAGCTATGCAGACACATGGGGCTGGATAATGGTGAGTCACCTCTCAATTTCACATCACAGCAGGTCTTGAAAGTGTATATGAGAATTTGGAAAACAGATGGTGCATAGTAAAGCACTGCCATTTGCAGGAGTTCAACCAACAGTTCCAAGTGCCATGGAGCTCATCAGTACACATTTGTCTATATGTGTCGCTGTGCAGCATTGAGGATGTGGCCAGGGCATACAGATGATGGGGTGGGGACTCAGACTGTTGCGCTTGTCACTAGCATGTTATGCTGGGGGAAGAGGGGGGTTAGAGTGCTCGATGTCTCAGTTGTGCAGTATGCATAACTTACAATTTTGCTGTTTTGGAATGACATCAATCCAGAAGTAAATATTGTAGACTATGTCTTGGACTCGTTAACTACGTTGGCCCAAGGAGCTCCCCTTCTCACCATGAGCCAGCAGTTGTGCATGTTTAGTCTTGTTGATGTTGCTGAGGTCTTCTTTTGTTGAAAGCATTATTTTTTGGAGGAGAGGCAGAGACTATCATCATTCCCTGTGTCTCGTGGCAATTCATGAAGGGGTGGAGTTATCTTGGTGGTGGTCCCTCTCTTCGTTTCTTTCCTTCCTCTTTTTCTCCTCCTTCTCCCCTTTGGATTTGCCAGTGTCGCTCAGCGGGGGGCCATTCTTCTTGATGTGTCTCCCTCTTCGCTTCACTCCATTGGAGGGAGGGATGCCATTGCTTCCCTGACATCTGACATTGTTGCTCGTTTTCCTTTGCAGGCCTCCACAGCACCTTTGCCAAAGTTTTGCGCATCTGATGTGGATGGTGAGTAACGTGATAGAAAATCAGAAATGCTTGTGTTGTGCGTTGTTTTGGTTCTGTGTTGATCAGCTTTGTCTTGCCCTTTCTTTTTTTTCCCTTGTGATAACCCGTCCAAACACAGATTGAAACACACAGCTGATTTCTGAGTTTTGCTCATAGACTGAATGCCCTACTGAGTTCCCCGCCTGCTAAGTCTATGTGTGTGTGTGCTTGCTGGACTGCATGTCTGTCTGAGTGCTGGTTGGTATGAGTGTGCGTGTGTGTGGCCCGCCAGGGCACTTGTTCGTTCGTTGGGCCTCAGGGCCGGTACTTACCTGTGGCCGTGGCTTTGAAGGGTTGCAGCAGGGGAAAAAGCACTCAAGTAGCGGGTAGGCCGGTACCGCACCCGGTAGGGGGGTAAATATGCAGGTACCGGAGGCCGAGCAGAAGAAGACAAAAGTGGCATTTTTAGAGTCCGGTAGTGTAGGCTAGGTCTAGCGGGTACCAGTCTGAGTCTAGGGCCTGTAAGGGCAATATCAGAGTCTGCAATGATGTTCCCTCCAAAAATAGGAGGAGGTACTGGTTGCTTGGGAAGGCCAGCGGCCTGGAAGTCACCGCCCAAGAGGCAAGCAGGCCGCTATATCTTCTGGCTGGGCGGAAGACCAGGCCTCTTTTTCGGTGTGCAAGTTCGGCGACACACTGGTGGAGCGCTGGAGGGAGCAGCGCTGGGTTGGAGCTGCGCTGCTGGGGAGGAAGAAGAAGGACGAGAGGGAGGAAGGAGGAGGAAGGAAGGAGGAAGAGGGAGGAGCGCCAGGGGTACTTACCTGGCTATGGTGGCAGCCATCTTCATCACCTTGGTGGGCGCTGCAGCAAGGAGTCCCCAGCCGGGGRGAGCTACACCAAGAAGCTTCGAGGCAGGGCTGGGCATGGCGGCCTGAGCTGGAGCAGCCATAGCTGCTCTGGGTTGTCCTTTGGACGTCGGAGCAAGGCCTAGTAGTCYGCCATAGCCTCGGCCTATGTGTGTGAAGAGTGSGAGAGGCGGCCATGGCTATGGTGGACCATGAGTGATACCTGCAGTAGAAAAGGGACTCGGACATGATTMTGGACCAGTCATTCAACATTGTATTATTATTTCTTGTTTGAATAAGAGAAGGGGGAGATAAGGAGRAGGAGATTGTTGGGCGAAGAAGAAGAGCCCTGTCATCATCTTTGCTGGTGTACATCTTCTTCTTCTTCTTTCTCATTTCTTCTTCTTCTACTACTCCTCTCTCTCCTCTCAAGTTCATTCATTTCTTTCTGCAATTGGATGGCATTGTACTACTCAGTGGATGTGTATCTCGAAATTGGCCAGGGTTATAACATCCTTCTTGTTTAATAATGCTTTGAGACTGACCATGCACGCCACTGACTTCAAGCTCACACAGGATGGCACACACACACAACAGTGCAAAGTACATGTGAGATGTCACTCAAAAGTTATTCTCAGCCTGCCCCTACACTATTAAAAGTGCTAACGTGACAAATTTGAAATCCGGGCCGTTGTCGGTCCTACCGGCCCACGGCCCAGATCGACCTAACAATGACAAATCTGCCATCTGGGGCCGTCGGGTCCTACCAGACCAATGGCCTGGATAGATGCGGTCTTAAGATCTTAGGACCGCGCCGAGATCCCTCGACCCAGTACCTCGGGGCGAACGGCCCGACGGCCCAGTTTGCAGGCAACTTTGGGTACCTCACTTTGCCTTTGTGGGTTCCAACCGCATCGCGCCATATTTTCTTGAGCTTTGCGCCGACGCGTTCATATTGTTTGCCATAGTACGTCCTGGGTACTGCCTCGGGCCGTGTTGTATATGCCCTGCTTGCTGTTGTGGACCTTGGTGCGCAGCGCCCAACTCTCTCTCTCGCTCGCTGCTTCTCTCTTTCACTCTGGGAAGACTATCAGGGTTCAACCTCCTGATGAGTCGGTGAAGGCCCGACGAAACAGTCTGCCACAGTCATGCTATTTTAATGGACTTGTATAGCAAACATGACAACACACACACACACACACACACACACACACACACACACACACACACACACACTATCCCTGTCTCCCTCTCACCTAAGGTTGGTCAGCTGCCGCCGTGAGCTGTGGTGAGCCAAGATTGAGGTGCGGTGGAGTAGTTGTCATCGGCTGAATGCTGCTGCAAGATGGAACCCTCAGGTCAGTGGCATGCCTCCCTCCCCAAACCACTTCCCCCCCCCTCCCCTGTCTTCGTTCGCCCTCCGCTGCTCCTACGCCACCTGACTCCTCCAACCACCGTTCCTCATCTCCTCCGCAACCCTATTCCACTACAGCGCCTCCCCTTCTCCCCTCCGCTATTCCTTGTCCGCCCTGACCAGCTGCCACCTCCACTCTCTTCTCCCCCCATGCAGCCTCCGTCCCGTTTTCGGATCTGTGTAAGAGAGAGAGAGAGAGAGAGAGAGTGTGTGTGTGTGTGTGTGTGTGTGTGTGTGTGTGTGTGTGTGTGCAATGTCTTGCTGATTTTGACTGCCGAGATTGACTGCGAGGCTGTGCAGTAACAGCGGTAGGGTAGATTCGTAATTTTGTTTGGCTGAGGGCTAACCGAGAGACCTACCTGTATGGAAAATTCGTGAGGGTCATATCTGCAAATATGGGAAATATAGGCCCAGCACTAACCTGAATTTCCTACAGCTACCCCCACTGCGTATAGCCGACCCGGGCTACCCCTAGACGGTCCTATAGCCTATAGCCGGGTAGGTAGAGGCCGAGAGGCCGAAACTGGAACGGTACCGGTCGGTCCAGTCAGTCAGGTCTAGGCCTAGGTTAGAGTAGTCTAGATCTATTAATAGTTTAGGGAAATCGATTCAGGACTTTTGGCTGTTCAATCTCGCGAAGCAGCGTTTGGAGAAGCCAAGCACGTTGACGGTGACGATTGTCTACAGGCGGCATCCTGAGACCTTCGCCGTGGACGGCAGCCATAGCCGGCCTTCAGAAGGTTGCCAAAGTTGGGGCATCCTCAGCGTATCTACCCCTGAGGGTATCTGCGCCTGGCAGGGCTATTTCGAGGCTCTTCACTGAGTATTTGTGGGTGGCGGCAGCCATAGCTGCCCGTTTCTTCGTCAGAGTTGTTCACCGGCACTGAGGACTTCGTCGCAGGATCTGTTCTTCATCTGGGTAGTTGGTGCTGGCCTCTGGAAGGCCATTTCGGTGTTGCGCTACTGACTGGGTGTAGGGTAGAGAGTGGAGTATGGGGTTCTGAAAGTGGCGAGATACTGGAACAAACTCTGTAACGATATCCTTAACACTCTTTAAGCAAATAGCGGTCCTCGCGTAACGCTCCCGCGAGATGCCGCTCACCACTGTTGGGAAACGCGACGGGACTGGCAGGCGGGCCCAACGGATACCGCGTGTGTCTTTCAGGCCGCGAGCGAGCTTGCGTTGGGCGGCCCGATAGAGTTTTCGGGATCCGTGCCAGGCGATTCCCGAAACTTCTATCGGGCCGTCCTAACGTAAGTCCAGTCGGCGATCTTGACGGTTATCGCGGGTCCTGCTTTTTGTTTGCTGTTTCCACGCGACTCGGTTCGACGATACGTGTTGTTTCCCGCTCGGTTCGATGCGACTCGGTTGGACGATACGTATTGTTTCCCGCAATCGCTTTGCTGTTTCGATTGGACTCCGTTGCAAGAGAGAGAGAGAGAGTTCGGTTCGACGAGAGAGAGAGAGAGAGAGAGAGTTCGGTTCGACGAGAGAGAGAGAGAGAGAGAGAGAGAGAGAGAGAGAGAGAGAGAGAGAGAGAGATTAGGAGACGAGAGGATCTGACGTGTGTACTGTCTGGGCGGCGACGAGCGTGAGTGAGTTTTCGACGAAGAGTGTAAGTGGCGTGACGAAGGGCGGCTGGAGAGAAAG
>BFEA01000049.1:2230312-2253045 GCA_003427395.1 Chara braunii
GTGTAGTATCTGCTCCGATCAGTTTCATATAAAAAAAAGCATGTGAGTGCGTGCGTGCAAGACGCGGGTGAGAGAGAGAGAGAGAGAGAGAGAGAGAGAGAGAGAGAGAGAGAGAGAGAGAGCCCAATCTAACTAACCACGTCCTCCCCCCCCACACACACTATCCAGTGTAGTATGTGCTCCGATCAGGTTCATAACTGATCCGTGGTCCATTGAGACCTTCTTAAAAAAAAAGCATGAGCGCTCGTGAGAGAGAGAGAGAGAGAGAGAGAGAGAGAGAGAGAGAGAGAGAGAGAGAGAGAGAGAAAGAGAGAGAGAGAGAGAGAGGGACCAATCTAACTAACTGCGCGCCCCGCGCCCTCCCCCACACACGATAGCAGAATTGCGGATCTCCCGACATCTGAGAAAGAATATTTTTGGTTAGCGGGAGAAAGGTATGCAAAGTGTGACACACACACAACAGGTGAGTTCAAATCCGGACAATCACCAACCCAGCAAACCACAACTGAAAGGATTGCAAACTGTGATCAGGTGTTTGACAGGACAAAAAAGCAAAAAAAAAAGAAAGAAAAATATATATCCAAGGCTTACAAAGCAGCAGCAGCATTCCATCGGCAGTGTCAACAACAATGCACAGGTGAGCCTAAAAACCACCCCGACCCCACCCAAACCCACACCCGACCAACAAACCCCTATCCAACCTCATGTGCACCCTTTTCCCTTCATTTTTTTGTGGGCGAAGCCACAACAGGTAACCTTGTTAGCTTAATTTCACGCAAAAATTGTCTTTGTACAAGTGGTGTGGCTAGGGCCGCCAAACAAACTCTCTCAGGTATAGTCACTCTCTTCCTCAACCTCACTTATGGTCGCTCTCTCTCTCCAAGACCTTTCTCCTCCCTGAATACCTCTCTCCCTCTCTCTCCTTAACTCGCAGTACGCCCTAGCTATGGCACTCAGCACCATTGACTACCAACTATGCAGCATAGCATGAGTATCGCAAAATAGCTCAACGGCACTTCCACATGGACTCCCTAGTGAATATATGTTGGCGACCTCCACTACATGACTTTTTACTTGACGATTCACCTTCCGTACTGTCCAGACTGGTTATGGAACGGTACCCGGCAGATTTTTGCCGCTTCCGGAAGTTTGTGGACTCTCTTGGGACCTCGCTGTTGATTGGACTCGACCGACAAAACGGGCCGAACAACTTCCACGGACTTTTCCAACCCCTCTTGGTACCTATCTGAATCTTCTACCTGCGGCCTACTGAAACTAACCTATGCATTGGTCGTGAATATGGTACAGCCGAACTGGGACTGAAGCTGAGACTGGGAACTGGGACAGGAACTGGGTCAGGGACCAAGGCTGCAGAGTGAAATACTTTCAATGAGAAAGGGCCTAGTGGTCTTCTCCATTCTATTCCGGGGAGCAGAAATTTGTTTTTCCCCATCAGAAAGTCGAGAAGCGATATGGACTTGCTAGAACATCAGGAAGCCTGCCTTGCGTCGGAGCTACGATAGTCTCGTGGCGCTACGGTGCAGTCTGACCGCCGTCGAGAAAAGGAAGAGTGGTACGGTATGAAGCAAGGGGAGGGAGGACGTCGTCGACATGGGAGGAATTGAAGTCAGCACGAAGAGCATGTGATTCTCCAAACAGAATACTGGTGAGGAAGCAAGGGAAGAGGGGAGGGGAAGGAGGATGACATCACCACACATGGAGGGAGTCGAGGATAACACATGAAGCACAGTGTTTTGAGGCAGAAAGGGGAGAAGCGGCGTGACTCCGGGCGACTTGGAGGAAAGTGGCACTTGGCGGGTGCCGGAACCGGGATTATGACGAGGCCCATCGCAGAAGAAGGGCGATGAGATCTCGTGACAAGCTGTAGGCGGGCGATTCCAAGCGAGCAACGACCACGAAGGTATTTGAAGCGAGCGGAGTGGAGACAGGGGCAACACCTTCCACACACACCGTCCGATTTCGGATCTCCTCAGGGGCGCCCGGGGAAACCGGTGTTCCCCCCGGTGGAGGGATCTGCTGTTTCGGACAGTTGGTGTGCTGGAGAGTTGAAGAGCCAAACCAGGTAAGATCCGGACGATTGAGAGGTGCTGTTTTCCACTCGAATCGAAAGACGAGACACACCACTGATTCCGTAGTTCTTTAGTTTTAGCGAATGAAAGGCACACCACTGTCGTACGTTTTATTTTGCTTCTTGTTATAGGCAAATCGCGAGCTCTTGAGGGGACTCACCCTATTTCCTTCTGACAAATCGAGATTTCGTGTTGGAGGTAAAACGAACGAGGCGTAGGATTTTTCTTGGTTGGGCTAACCTGGGGGTAAGAAGGTCATGATCAATGGGTCACACCTATTATCCGTGGGGTAGAAACTTCGGGGTATAACAGCGGATCTAACGATCCATCCTGCCGCTGATCCCCTGCCGTTTTCTGGGACAACCTTGATTGTCCCGACATATTCATCTATTTGGATCCCAAGGAAAAACGTGAAACCCCTCAAGCCTCCATAGAGATGGGTTACTCCACTGACGTATGTTTATTTCTTACACCTTTTTTGACACATCGAGAGTTCGACGAATGAGTTGTTGAGCTAACCAAGGGTGTTTCTGGGATAACCTTGATTGTCCCGACATCTTCAACTATTTGGAACCCAAGGAAAACGTGAAACCCCTCAAGCCCCCATAGAGTACGTTTATTTCTTACACCCTTTTTTGACACACCGAGAGTTTGACGAACCTGTTGCTGAGCTAACCAGGTGGGTACGTCGTGTGGTTTCTGAGCAATCAAGAGGTCATGGTCAATGAATCTTTATCTGTGAAGTCGAACCTTCGGGAATTGCGGCTAACCCAGGCGGAGCTAACGAATCCTCTCGCCATCGATCCTCTGTTTTTCCGGGAGAATTGATTGTCACGACACACAGCACAGGATTTTCAATATTTGGAACCCAAGAAAAATGGGAAATCCGGAAATCCCTTAAACCTTCACAGACTATAGCCTCTTGTCTGTCACGGATTTTGGGTCAACCGTATGCATGAGATCAGTCTGCTGGAATTAAATCTCCTGAGAGAGGCTACCTACCCTGAAAATTATCAAAACTCCTGGTGTACTGGCCACCTGAGAGAGCTCTTGGCAAAAAAAAAAAAAAATCCGTATATGCAACATCTGAAGGCTTAGCGCAGAAAGCTCTCATAACTCTGGGAATTCCCCGATTGAAGGGAAGCAACAACAATTTCACAGACGGGTGCCGCGGCAACCAAGAAGGTAGGAAGGTAGCAGGGAGAGGGCAATCATGATTACTGACGGCGATAAGGCCAGAATACGTCGGAGAAACCAGCGGGCACAAAAAAAGTTAGATTCTACTCTGTTATACAGAGGGGCGGTAAGGCAACACATCTCCCAAAGACTAGCATGGCAATCAAAGCCCCTCCATCAGGACACTTAGGAACAGATGGCGGTACAGATGGCCAATCAGATCAGGGAGCAACAACAGGGACCCCCCCCCCTTTCCCTGCCCTCTCCCCCCCCCCTCCCTCCACCCCCTCCTGGGCAACCCGCCTTCGCAAACCACACAGAGGACAGACGATCTCAATCCAACAAAGGGGGGAGGGGAAGAAAAAAGGGAGTGGAAGATCCCGTTGGACAGTCTGTCATCGGCTGGGGCCTTTTTCATATCCCACATGGTCACACCGTCTGAGTCAAAGGTGGTCAACCAAGGTGGGAGGTCTGCCATGATTAAGTCACTCCCCGCAGAGAAGATACAGGGCAGAATGAATTGTATAAATCTCACGCCAGCAACTGGGTATTCCGTGATGACGCCGCTTTCAGATCCACAAATGAGAAAGTGGGGTGGATACGGAAGCGACTGGCAAAGAGGGGAAGGGGAAGAAAAAAGGGAGTGGAAGATCCCGTTGGACAGTCTGTCACCGGCTGGGGCCGTTTTCATATCCCACATGGTCACACTGTCTGAGTCAAAGGTGGTCAACCAAGGTGGGAGGTCTGCCATGATCAAGTCACTCCCCGCAGAGAAGGTACAGAGCAGAAATGAATTGTATAAATCCCACGCCAGCAACTGGGTATTCCATGATGACACGGCTTTCAGATCTACAATGAGAAAGTGGGGTGGATATGGAAGCGACTGGCATCCCTTAGGGGAAGTATGGAGGAAGCTCGGGATCTCTTTTTGCTCCAGCCAATCTCATCAATGACTGTCACGGTGATTAGTAGACATGAAGGGGACAAGCACACAATGGATGCCTGGCGTTCGATCAGGTGCGACAGGTCGGAGGTTCGAATTTATCCTTGGGCCCCCCCACGACAACAGCAGCCTGAGGAAAGGCGGGATCAACTAATGGCGGAACACTTTTGGGTGGGATTCCGCCATATCCCCTTTGAAGTTCAAGCCGCATTTGTACAGGACTTCAGTGAGAAGTTCGACGTTCTCGACTTCATTGACCCCCTGCCCCCTCACGTCGCAAAAAGAGATGACTATTTGATGCTGGCAATCGACCTCCCGACAGGACATCCTTTCTCCCTTGACGACATAATCCCGTACCGTGTGGGGGATAGAGAAATTAAAATTCACACTGCCCACAAATTAAGGCCGTGGTGTTTCAAGTGTCAGGCTTATGGACACTTGTACACGGACTCAGCCTGCCCCCACCAACTGAGCAATCAGACCTGTGTCACAGGTCGCCTCACTCAGGATCCTCTCAGAAGCACGCACTAGAGAACAGTCGACCCGGGTCATGAGGGGTGGGTCTATATAGACAAAAGGGATGACGGGGGGAAGATCATAGGATGGTCCTGGGACCAAAAAGGGGAACCGGACTTGAGCGCCAGACCCCCGCCCTCTTGGACTCCACCCAAGACTGTGGAGTCGCACCCACACCTCTCGGATTCCCCCCCCAAAGCAAGCCCCCCTCCCCTACACCAGCCAGGAGATGAGGCCACCACCTCGGACACCTGAGGAAAGGCCCGCGGCCTGGACCCGGGGGACTACATACAGGACATCTCCCTGGTTCCGGAAAAGGCCGCCGGTCAGGCCCTAAAAACCCAGAAGGAACAGCGAGACTCGGGCCACCCAAGGAAACCGACTCAACGACAAGAGCCCGGCCTGGTGACACGAAGATGCCTCAACAGGTTTGCAATCCTCGGGGACGACACCACGGGGGATCAGGAGAACGAAGGGGCAAAGGACTCGGAACACAAGGACACGGATGCGATGCAAGCAGGACAGGGGGCAGCCAGTCAAGGAACTCCGTAACCGAGGAGTGGCGAAGATCAGCGGAGGGGGACGCTAGGGACGGTGGAAGGAGGAACACCGGACACACAAAACTCCCAGGACCCATACGGCAAAGCCCTGGGCCCCTCCGTGGAAGGGGAAGAAAACCCATTATCCCCCCTCTGTCAAAACCATGAGAGAATAATGGGGTTGCTCTCGGTTTGGATCATGAGGGGTCTGCAGCTCCGCCTCACAAATGCCTCGCGCGACTTCTGGGGACGGGCCGAAGCACAATTAACCTTAGCCTTAGAAGTAAGCCCTGTGGTAAAAAGGCTCGTGGAGGAAGGTCCACCCTCGAATACTAGTTGGGAAGAAGTCTTACAGTGACTGTTCAAAATTCCAGTTGCGCACCTTCAAACACCAGCAGAAGTGCCAACAGCCCAGGTCACGCATCTCAAGCGCATTGAAGATCCACAAGAGACCGGGGGGGACAAATCAACCTCCCCAAAGAAAATAGGGGCACATGGGAAGGGGGGACAGATCAACCTCCCCAAAGGAAATAGGGGCACAGGGGAAGGGGGGACAGACGCAGGCTGAAGCAAAAAAAGACACAGATCATTTTGAAGATGCTTTTGGCCTGCAACCTATGGAGATAGAGGAGCCCCCAGACCCACTCCCCCCCCCCCTTTGATGTGGTGGCGATGGATTTGGACCAACCAGAGGAAATGGGTGGCCCCCCAGGGGATATGGATACTGAGCAGAAACTGTGTGCGATCGCAGACTGGCTGATGGAGGGACTGCAGGCGCAAATTAACTCCCCAGAAGTTCTGGGACCACACGTACGTACAATTATTTGCTATGTTAGACAACCCTACTCCGAGGGGCGCCTTGGAGGTGGCCCCCCCCTCCCACATCACATGGCCAGAAATATTTCAAAGGATCAGGCATATCACCATGCTGCAATTCCACCCCCCAATGCGCTAGACAGCCTCGAACACGCCGGAAGGGGACCAAACCTCCTCTCCCCCACGCCCCCCCCTCGAAAACCATTAGGAAATCGAAATTAGAGAGACTCGGGGGAAGGAGGTTGGGGTCGCACAACGGTTGAAAAAGGTGAGGCAGCTAGTAGCGATAGGGCAATACGAGAAGCCCCTCTCAAAAGCAGATGGGGTCGCGATAATCCCCTTGAGGCAGGCAAGTGACAGAATGGAAATCGGCCTGTCCCCGACACAGGGAGGGGTCACACTGTCGGGATGGAGATATTACAACATTTGGTCCCTCCCAAGCCTGAGAGACGGAGACTTCAGATGGCAAACGGAAGTCCTCATTGTAAATACTACCCCACCGGAGTGGTTGCAACCCTTCCTCAATTTGAGGAACTCACGCGCGTGGCCTCCACAGATCTCTATATCCTCTTCGAAGAGGACAAAGATTCAAACCTCATCTGGTACAACCACAATGCGCTAATGGACCTCTCATTACACCATCTTCAAGCCGGACCCTTCTGGCCAGAATAGGATCTCCACACATGCATCTCGAAGGTCCTAAGATATGGCCTATTGAATACGGCGGACTGGTCCCAAAAACCCTGGCAGAAGGTGTAGTACCACACTCTCAAGGAAACAGCGAAAGGAAGGGAGTAGTGATGGACCAAATTGATACACTGTACTGTAGAAACCCCGCATGGAGGCGGTCCCTGAACGATGCGGACCTGGACCTGAGGTCGCTTAATGTAAATGGCCTGGCCTCCTTTAACCCAACTAAAAACCAGGCCATCTGGGATCTCTTGCGAGGGGTGGGGGAACGTAGATGGCCAGACATTGTTTGCATCAAGGAGACTCATCTGATGGACCACCCAGAACACCACAGGGGTCACAGATTGGCATGGCCACACCAAATATACCAGGCACATGCATCGGCCTCCTGCGGAGTGGCCATATGGGTCTCACCCAACTCCAAGTTGCAAGTGATACACTGGGCAGCAGATGAAGAACAAGGTGGGTCTTGGTCCTAGGTATGCTAGAACTGGAACTAATTTGCGTCTTCGGCGTCTATGCCCCAAACTCTGCTACAGACAGGTCACACTTTTTCGACCACCTTTGCTCCCTCCCCCCTTCGGGTATTCCCTTGGCATAGCAGGTGACTTCAACGCTGCACCCGACAGGTGGTTGAACCGATGGAATCCCAAGGGGAACTATCCGTGATATGTAGAGGACTCTGAACGGACTATTGCGGACCTATGCAGCTCTCTTGGGCTCATAGATTCCTTTAGATACCTCCATCCTACAGAGAGGACCTACACATCCCTCCGCTCCAACGACCCCGGCCGATATTCCAAATCAAGAATCGACCTGATCTCCCAATCTATACAACATGCTTTGCGACTCACAACAATCCTCCCCTAAAGTCCTCACCCCGGTCTGGACCACTGTGCATGCGGCGCAGTCCTCTCGTTTCGCAAAAGGCCAAATCAGGGACCAGGCTATTACAAATTAAATACCTCGTTACTGAAAGACACTAGTTTTCAGGCATTCATACGAGATGTATGGACCTATTGGAAGGAGCAGCGACACAATCTTCAATCAGACATCCAATGGTTCACAAATGGTATGTTCTTCCTAGCGAAAAAATGTGCGGACTATTCTAAACTAATGGCAAAATGGCATCACGCTCAAGAATTAGAGATCCATAGACAACTTCATAACTTGGTCTCCCAGGACAACTTGAACGATCACACACCCACCATCCAACAATTAAAAGACCAACTTTTACGGTATGCACAAGATAGATGGCAAGGTATTAGAATCAGCGGCAAACTCTCCAAATGGACCACAAAAGGCACTATGGACTCGCAATTTTTCAGCCTAGCATCAAATAGTGCACACCACACATTAATCGAAGCCTTTCTAGGCCCTATGACAAATGAGGTGGCGACCTCCACAACACATTGTATGAAAATTGCAAGATTCGTGATCTCTCTTCTTCACATGTGCCACAACCACAATATTCCCGTCGAGCGGCCGATATCGAAGATTTCCTCCGACCAATGGAAAACAGCCTTACACAATCACAAAGGATGGAATAGGAACCGGACTGATGCTCCCCATAATGGACAAGGAGTCAGAACCTTGAGGTTTTGTTTAAAAAAAAAAAAAAAAAAAAAAAAAAAAAAAANNNAAAAAAAAAAAAAAAAAAAAAAAAGAAAGTTGAAAGACCAGTAGGTAAGGAGGAAATCTGGTCAGCGCTCCTCCAAATGGACGAGGAGAAAACCTCGGGCATCGACGGTTTCCCCAAAGAATTTTGGGAAACCATGTGGCCGGTCTTGAGCAACGACCTCATGAGTTTCTACAGGGTTGTCTGGGACTCAAGGGCAATGGGGGAGATGCTTGGGCAAGGGGTTTTGTCTCTTCTCCACACGAAAGGAGACAAAATTAATATTCGGAATTACCGTCCGATTACACTCTTAACGGTGGTATACAAGATGTTGTCCAAGGCACTCGCTAACAGAATGATCGAGGTAATTAATGTCCAAGGCACCCAACCTAGACAAGCTTCATCCAAAAAAGAAACATTCAGGAAAACATTTTGCTAGTCAATGAAGTCATTAGCCTCTCCTGACAGTCTGCAACCAACGCCACCTTCATCTTCATTGACTTCGAGAAAGCCTACAATCATGTCAATTGGATCTTCCTAGATATGTGCCTCAGGAAACTAAAATTTGGACCAGACTTCAGAAGATGGGTGCAGATCCTGCACCGGAATGCAACAATACGGGTGCAAGTGAACGGACTATTGGCTTCGGAGGTTCGTCTAGAGAGATCGGTTCAGCAAGGGGATCCCATAGCCCCCTTCCTCTTTATAGTGGTAATGGAGGCACTAGCAGCTAACCTCCACCATAACAGGAACCTAGAAAGGATTCGGATCGCAGGGATCCCGAAGGAAGTGATTCCTGTTTGCTCCTTATTTGCGGACGACCTTACTGTTATGGTAGGGGCCACGAAGTAAAATATGGAGGAATTGAGTTGACTCATGGCCCTTTTTTGCAACTTGTCGGACATGGCAATTAATTGGGGGCAGAAAATGTTGGGATGGTGGCTCCACCACCAAGGAGGACGCCCACCAGAGGAACCGCATATATCCTGGATACCCTCTCAGATCCCCATTCGAGTCTTAGGAGCCAAAATGACGGCACAAGGCTGCCCACTGGAGAATGATGAATGGCTAGCAGCCCCAACCCTGGCAAAACTGTCTCAACATACATCATTATTTGGACGGGCCTTAGTAATAAACAATGTGGTACTGGCAACTCTTTGGTACAAATCCGTTTTTTGGCCACTAAGTGTTACGGCTCAACACAATCAGTCGGGTGGCTTGGGACTCGGTAAATCAGCCCAAAGTTAAAGGGGAATTGGGCATCCTCGATCCCTCTACACAAAACCAAGCGCTGATCTTGCAGTGGATCATCCGATTGATTTTCGACAATCCCCTTCCTTGGAGACGTCTAGCCATGGAACAGATTGCACGCTTGGCACCCAAGGCCCACACATCGATCGACCCCTTATCTTGGCTCGACGACCAATATTGGAAAATCCCACGCAAACCACGAGGAACGACGGGGACGAACAGCGGTTGTTGGGGCCGCATGATAAAAACATGGAGGAAGCTCCCCCGTCCAAACCGGAGGGCCCCCGAGAGATGGGAGGAAGTGACACGGCAACCCTTATTTGGAAACACCTGGATAACGGACGCACATAGTCGAATCTTCTGCGCTTCAGACGCCCCGTGGAAAGGTTGGGTAAAAAAAGAGGTGATGCGGGTAGGCAACATTTGGGATGACTATGGGAGTGATTGGAAACCACCAGAACAGCTGAGGGCGGTGCTGCGTTATTGCCAGAACACTGATGTAGCATTTGAAGAAATTTTAGAGGCCCTCCCGGTAGGTTGGCTACCTATCCTACGAAAAGGGCATCCACTAAGAGAGGGGGACTGGGTGGGGGAAGTAGGAGAAAATGGTTGGGTGGTTCTGGTTCACCTAGTACGGGCCGACAATGCCCTAATCAAAAAATATATGGTAGGGAGAAATGACCTCCTTATTGGAAGTGGGGACCCGTTCGTGTGGATTGGGAAAAGGCGGGTACACCAAGTGAGAGTCAGGGTGGAGGAGGAGGAGCAATGAGCCTATCGCCCCGGGACTCCAATTGAGCGGCTACCCCTGAACCTTGAGGAATGGAGCTTTCTAAGTTGACAGTGAAATCAACCTATAGGACTGTCTCTTATACACATCTAGATGTGTATAAGAGACAGGGCGGGTACACCAAGTGAGAGTCAGGGTGGAGGAGGAGGAGCAATGAGCCTATCGCCCCGGGACTCCAATTGAGCGGCTACCCCTGAACCTTGAGGAATGGAGCTTTCTAAGTTGACAGTGAAATCAACCTATAGGATGCTTCAACCGCGACGGAATCTGACAGACATAGTGGTCGATAGATGACAAAGACATTTGAACATAGACAGACAACTCTTGACCCCCATACGTTGGTTCCACAATTGCAAAACCAGACCGGCCAAGATCACGTCCCTCCAGTGGCAGATAATACACCGCTGCCTACCGACAAACAATTGGCTGATTGACCACTCACAGTTGGAACAACAGGGCAGGGCCCTCCCGTGGTGCTCGCGCTGCACTGGAATTTTCCCTTCACGAAAAAGAGTGGAGACAATCGAGCACATTTTCCTTCAATGCCCAGCAGCAACACTTACATGGAGGTGGTGGGACAGGATTTGGAGACAAATGGTCCCCGAAGTTCCGTGGCCATGGGACTGGAGAACTCTCTTACTAGGACACTGTCCGACAATCCAAAGTGACACCTTTGTAAGGAACGTGTTCCACCTTGGCAGACGGGCGGTGCTCTGGATCGTATGGTGGCAGCGCTACACCTTGGTCTTTGATCATGTGAGAGTGGAAGGAGAGGAATGGCGGGAGCATTTCAACAACATTTTTAATTAGAACTTTCACGACAGTGGGAGGAAACCAAACAGGTTCTTGATTCCCTCCACAGAAAAAAGGACATTATGGAACGAATTACAAGGTTTTCCAAAGATTGGTTAGGTGGGGAACAGGGGGGATGGGTGGCAGAGGTGCGATGGTTAGGGGGTGAGTTAGTAGGGAGGGAGCCTCATGAAGACAGGGTGGAAAGGGACCTCCCCCAGGACTACTGCTTCCTATTTAAGAACTAGATGGAGATTGGCCCAGAACCCCCAATGAGACCAGCTTCTTTCGGACCCCTTCCCACCACACCCGTTGGCCCTTGAGCTTAGAATATGAAAGTGCGGACTCAAGTCCTTCGGAGTTAAAATCCCCCGTCTTTTCGTAAAGATAATGGGCATAGCCGGGAATGGAGAGGGGCGGGTGAGGAGACTAAGGGAAGACCCACTGGTCCCCCCCAGTAGCGCCCATCGGTATCCTGCGCCTCGCCACAGGTCGAGGAAGGGAGATAGATTCTGGTAGCTATCTAAGCTGAATTTGACAACTAGAAATGGTTGAGAGGGTGGCTGAACTCACCCGGATGGAAGGATGGTACAAGGACGGGCGGGGAGACAAGTGGTCCACGAACACCTGCTCAGTCAATCCTTTGATCCCAGAGCAATCAATGCTGGCAGGTGTCTTTTCCCAAACTCACTTCCGATTTTCCTCAGGTGCTTTATGTCTATTTTTTGAATCATTGTACAAGGGACGCAAGGCCCGTTTCCCAGCAGGTGACGCTCCCCACGAACAGATGGAGCCTCTCCCCGGGTAGAAAAAAATAAAAATAAAAAGAGAGAAGTGATATGGACTTCACCCACTGTCACATACACATCCAAACATGACAGGTATAACAGAGATCCAAGGAGTCGACTCAAAGCAAGAGACTATATAAACGCATCGGAAGACTGAACATACATCTGACACAGCAATAAGGGGGCAGCACAACATACGACGAAGGGGCGTTGTCCCCTGATCATCCTCAGACGAAGTTGGAGGGAGAGGGAGACGAAGGGGGAAGAGAGGGGCGAGAGACCAAGTCGCCAATGTTGCCAATCCCGAATGTCCCCGAAGTCCCAGTCTCAATACAATGTCCAAAAGCAGGTTTTTGCCCGAAATACCATAGCATGGCAATGGACCGAATGTCCCCAAGTTCAGATCTCAGATAACTCTCTCTCTCTCTCTCTCTCTCGCGCGCGCGCGCGCGTATCTAGATGGAAGTGGAAGACCTAGTTGTGGAGGGTGGAGGAGATCCGGAGGAGAGAAGAAGAAGAAGAAGAAGAAGAGTCCTCCCTCTCTCTCTCTCTCTCCGCTCTGGTACCAAATACTGACCGTGTAAAGGTACTGGAGTGCTGAAGATGAAGCTGGAGCTATGGTGGCCCAGTGTCTAGCCTCCGCCTCTCTCCTGCTGCAGTCTCCACTACAGCCTCCTCACTGGCCTCCGCCTCTCTCCTGCTGCAGTCTCCACTATAGCCTCCACACTCGCTACCTCCGACCTACCGCTACTGCGCCCAGTGCTGAAGACTACCACAACATAAAGTTGAGCACTAACTCACACTAACCTACCAAGTGAAAGGCAGACCAGTTTATAAATACGACTGGTCTGGCCTCTCCTAGGTCCTACTGGCCTAAACGTGAGGCCCAGAATGAATGGCCCGGGAAACAATCTGGCTGTACACTTGGATCGAATCTGACGGTCCAAGTGTGGCCTGGGAAAAAAAAGGAGGCGAGGGCCTGAACCGTTACTGGTAACAAGGCCTGGCCAGGCCGAACCTAGTGTGGGCCTAAAACGACCCTTTTTCTGGCCTGAACCGACACAGACCCTACTTCGGGCCACAAAACTAATGTGGCAGACCGAAACTAAGTCCCTACCCTTTCCTACCTACCTGACGGGTCCTACTGGGCCCGTGTGGCATCCACATATGCCACACCCCCCCCTCCTTGAAAGATCGAGTCTACCGACGAGGGCGGAGCTGTCAATCTGAGGAAGGGACTGTAGTCCTGGTGGGACGGTTAGGTTGCTGATGTGAAGCTTTCGTAGCCAATCGCTCGTACTCGGCGTGGATGTCTGGTGCAGCAGTCTTCAAAGCATCCTGGGAAATCCACCTTGTGTCGTCGCGGTCACATTGTCGGAATCTGACTTTGTACTGCGTCGGCTTGTCGCCGTAGTGGCGGTGTGCGATGACTCGCTCAACCTCTTGGTGGCCGTCCATTGAAGGATGGTCCTGCGGTCGTCGATCTGGAAGATCGTCGCTCTTGGCCGGCGTATAGGTAGCTAGCTTCGAACCATGAAAAACGAGATGGACCGGCAGATGAGGCGGAATGTCAATCACGAAGATGGGTCGTCGGTTTGATCGCCAGCTGCGGACTGAACGAGCCAAGGCCCAAACCATGTAGGGAGGAGCTGGCGAGAGACATCACGTTCCAGCGCAAACTCCTCGGAGGAGACCCAAACCAGGTCGCCTTCACGGATGGGACAAGGCACGAGACACCGGTTCACTTGCTGCTGCATGCAGACCTGAGCCTTTTGCATGCTTGCGCGGGCTTTGGCCAGCAACTCTTGCATCTCCCAAATGGAGGCGGGTGTGCAAGGGGCGCCGATGTCGACGGCCTGCGGAAGAAATAGGTCAGCGAAGATCCGTCCTCTCCGGCCTCCATGGTGAAGCTCAAATGGGGTAGCGTTGATCGTTGGATGCAACGAAGTGTTGTAGGCGAACTCGATGTTGGGAAGACGGTCAACCCAGTTGTGCGGAGCATCATTTGGGCTGCTTGATGTGCCCTCTCCGTTTGTGGATGCCGAGCGGAACTTGGTTTCATGGTGGTGCCAGACTCTTTCATGAGAGCAGTCCAAAAGGCCGACATGAACCAAGTGTCACGGTCACTAACAATGTCCTCCGGGAGGCCGTGGCTGCAAATCCAGCCAACGTGCAAGATCCGTGCAAGCTCGGGAGCAGTTGCATGGTACTTGCATGGGAGGAATCGAGTGTACTTTCGCAACCGGTCAACGATTGTGAGAATGTCGTTGTGACCGAAGCGGTCCCGCGTGAAAGGGACTTGTGACGCCCATAACAATGGAGATGCCTGGTTCACACGAGATGGGTAATGGTCGTAACTCGTCGAACGGCTTGCAATTGCAGGGTTTGTTTTGTTGACAAACTTCGCATGATTTGCAGAACTTGAGGACGCCGGTCTCCAAGCTGGACCATTGGGAACTTGGACCGCAATCGAGCGATCGTGTGGTTTGCTCCAAGGTGACCGGCGAGGCGCGAGTCATGGTACTCGCCGAGAATGTGAGTCTTAAGCCCACGGTCTTGAGGCATGCATAGTTGGTCCTTTCCACGAGTGTGAAGGATCAAGTAGCCATCGGCAATACGATAGTGGCTTGTCGGTGGATTCTCCGAAGAGAGTTGCTCGTAGAGTGGCGCATACTTGGGGTCGGACTTGTAGCCTCGGATGAAGTGTCGTTGGAGGTCTTCGTCAAATGCAGGTTGTGTCATTGCGCAAAGATCGGGTCTTCGCAAGAGTCCATCGGCTGCGCAATTGGAGAGGCTGGCAAGGTGTTTCGGTGTGAAGTCAAACTGGTCGATGAAGTGCATCCATCGTCCAATAGTGCTGCTCACTATGTCTTGTGTCTTATAATAAGTCAACGGGTTGTTGTCAGTAACCCATGTGAACCTACGACGCCCAAGGAGGAAGTGTCGTCATCGCTTGAGAGCCATCATGAACGCGAGCAACTCTTTCTTCCTTGCATCATCAAGTGTGTTGATGGGGGGCACTTCGTCATCGAATTCGAATGGCACCTTTGGCGATTGTAACCGCGTCAATGGTGCAGTGATCCTTGAGTAGCTGGTAATGAAGCGTTGGTAGTAGCCAGCCAAGCCCATGAACGAGCGAACATCCGTTGTGTTGATGGGCTCGGGCCGTACCCGGATGGCCTCAATCTTGTCTGCGGGCGAACGGATGCCTTGCGACGTCACAAAATGGCCCAAGTACTTGAACTCTTACCACGCGAATTCACACTTGTCGCGGTTGGCCTTGTACTTGTCGTAGCTGCTCCAAAACAGTTCGAAGGTGATCCACATGCTCGTCCAAACTGCTACTGTACACCAAGATGTCGTTGAGGTAGATGAGCACGAAGCGGCCCAGCATGTTGCGGAACTCCATTGTCATAGCCGCTTGGAACGTGGCCGGGGCATTCATAAGGCCAAAAGGCATAACCAGCCATTCGAAATGCCGATACCGTGTCTTAAATGCGGTCTTGTAACGATCTTCACGTCGGATCTCGATTTGGTGATACCTCGATTTGAGGTCTAGCTTGGAGAAAAAATTTGGCACTGCACCGTTTGAGGAGGTCGTCAATTCACGGGAGAGGGACGGCGCTCTTGACGGTTTGCGCGTTGAGCTTGCGATAGTCAATGCACAACCGCAAGTCCTTGTTCTTTTTTCAGATGAAGAGAACGGGAGCACCGTAAGGCAAAGACCTACGCCGAATCCATCCTTTCTCGAGAAGATCGTCGAGTTGTGCCGCACACTTAATTCCTCCTCGCTCATGCGGTAGATGCAACCACATGGAGGTAGGGCCCCGGGCTCCAGAATAATCTTGTGTCGAATGGGCCGGTCCGGTACAACTCCGTGCGGGGCTTCGAACACGTCGTCGTAGGCGTCGAGAAGCTCCATGATGCGGGGATCTGTCGATGCATTTGTTATTGAAGAGTCTTGTGGAGGGAGGGCATAGAGAAAACACATACCCATCTCCTCGACGTCATTCCGTGAGATGGATGCTCGAATGCTCGCAGCAGACACCACGTGGCAGCTAATCGAAGGGTGAGGTGGTGGGACAGTGCATGTAACCAATTCGCCGGAGTGGTCACGAACGTGCACTGCACGACGATAGAAGTTTAGTGGATGGTCCTCACTTCACAGCCATGACATGCCCAAAATCATGTCAAACTTGGTGTCCAAAATGTCGGTGAACACCGCCTCGCGTGTGTGCGGGGTGAAGTAAATCGGGACCACGTCAACACACCGGTCAATGCTCTTATGTGTGTGACCGTCGGCCAAATTTACTTCCGTAGGCTGCGACTTCCTTTGAACGCGTGGTCCAAGACCGGCGCGTACCATGAAGTCTTGGCTCATGTAGTTGCGAGTAGCGCCACAGTTGATCAAAGCGGTGCAGGTCGCTTTTCCGATTTGAATACGGATGTACAGCACTGGCGTGTCGTTGTCGGCGTACCGTTGTGTCTCGAACTCGCGGTCAATCTTCGCGAGATACTCTCGAAGGTCGACAACCTTTACTCCGATGTCCATACTCTCGCTGGTACTGCAGTGTGCAAGTATTCTCGTAATTGTGCCATTAGCGCGTTGCAATGTGGTTTTGGCAATTGACCGGTCGGGGGAAGGGGCATCCATTGGAAGTCCGCGATCGTCAACGGGCGAGTTCCTCAAGTCTTGACCATGATGTCGAGTCCCCAGTGAGAGTTGTCAACGAAGCTGTCGAATCGGTTGCGGATGGTGATGAAACCGTGCATGCGGTGGAGTCTTGCACGTGGAGTGGCTGGTCCAACGATGGTACTAAGTGGACAGCGTAATCTTCAAAGGTTGGCCGAAGACTTGCGACATCCGCCTGCTCCCCGGATGTGTAGGAGGCCGTTAGCAAGGCGGTCGTATCCGGTGGAGAGGGAAGGGCGTCGCCTGACTTCCAGTGGTACTCAGTTTCCCGAGTTGTTGCAAGAACAAACATCGTCCTTGCCTTGATCTTGGCATTGAGAGGTCTTGTGTTTGGTGTTGTTGCACCAATAGCAACAACACGGCTGCGCTCCTTATATTCGTTCTCGGTCAAGTTGAACTTCACCCATGGTGCAGGCTGTCCATTTCCGGCCGAGGATGCGGTTTGCGGTTTTCGCCTTCCCTTTATTCCGGGTCTTGTTGGTGGTTCACGGCTGGACGGCGGCCACCTGCTCTCCTTCACTTGATGCTGGGGTGGCTGCCGAGTCTTCCACAACGTTGTCCGTGCGGACGGCAGCGACATGTTGCGGTCGTGGACCAGGTTTCCCTTTCTCCAAATAGGAGGGCTGCAACCGCGTTTTCTCGTGTGCGGCCGCCCGGTTGGTCTTGATAATCTCACGAGCCTTGTCGATGATTTCAGCAAAGGCCTTGTATGCTTCACGATCACCGAGGGCTTGGCTCAAGGCGGCACACGATCAGTTGTAGTACTCCAGGCGCAAGTGAGGAAACGAGAAGTCAAGATCGGTTGTCGCCACGATCTTTTGCCATTCCGTTAACCAGTCTTGAGTAGGTGTGTTGCCTTGAGACATGCCGAAGATGCGGTTGATGGCGAGTGCTGGAACATCATCGACGATGAACCGCTTCTTCCACTCCTTCATCAAGACCTCCCAAGAAATCTTGGTGTGCATATCGGCGACCACGACGCCATGTATGGTTGCCATGTGGTTTAACCAGATCTGGCATCCTCCCTTTGCCTTGAGGTATAGTGCCGACACGTAGAGATATTCGGGTACTCGATGTATCCGAAGCTCCATTGTGAATGACTGACACGTGTAGATGTTTGGGTTCACGGGGTCTTGATGAGTATAATCATCAAACTTTTTGATCCGTGAAGTCGGCATCTTGTACTCCCTTTTGCTGTTTCCATCGCTGGGCAGTTGCAGTTGCCAAACCTCGGCTTGCAGCGCGGTGAGTTGCTGACTGACGGTCACGGGTGCCGCGAACTTGTTGATGTCGCCCAAGAGGGTGACCACATGATCAAGGCGTTCCTCGAACTGGCGGGATGACGCTGCAGGCTGGCTGGTACTAGCCTGGCCTGCTTCCGGTCTTGGTTTCTCCAAGTCTTGGATACGGGCGTTCAGCACCCGTGTAGGGTCCTCGTGCAGAGCCTTGTGGTTCTGCACCGCCTGTCGAATGTTCTCCAACTCGAGCTGCTGCTGATTACGCTGCACGATTTTGGAGAGAAACTCCTTGTGCTCTTCCTCGGCCGTCGCGACCTCATGTTCATCGGAGGGCTCAAAGTGCCAGAACTTGAGCCGTTCGATGGTGGCTGTTTCCTGCCGCTGCAGCAAGCTGTGTGCTTCCTTGCGGCGCTCCTGGGATTCCCGATTGGTTGCAGCCTGCAGCCGTGCTTGTTCAGCTGCTGCTTCAGCGGCAGCCTGTAGCCGGGCAGCTTCGGCCTCCACCTGGCGCTGTTCCTCCAATTCAATCTGTGCGAGCTGATCCTAAATCTGCTTGCGGAAGTCTGAGATGGATTCACTGGCGAGCTGGCCTGCCATGCCCAGTGGAGCAGTCATGCTGACGTGTCACCTTGCGGATGTGTCACTCTGTTGCTGACGTGTCACCTCTGCTGCTATGGCACTTACCAAGCCGTGGGAGAACAAGGGAGGGACGGAGGGCTCAGACACACACAACCATGCAAGACCCCCAATCCCTGCGGTAAAGGCCTAATCAAGCAAAAAATGCCCCCCCTGTGCAGATTTCACAAATAAAATAATGGGAATACTTTTATTTGTTTGGGAAATGGCAGAACGGGGTGGTCGGCCCTGACCTAGGAGCAGTCTGATTGGCAGACCAGACTGTCCTGCAGGTAAGTGCAGAAAGAAAAAAGGAAAATGTTTCAGATTGGTTGCAATATAAAATTCGTTATTTTAAGGAGGTGAAAAATTCCCTTCCCCAGTTTCGGATTTTGAGTACTTCTGGGATTGTAGAAATTTATAGTAAAAAGATTTCACAAATAGAATAATGGGAATACTTTTATTTGTCTGGGAAATGGCAGAACGGGGTGGTCGGCCCTGACCTAGGAGCAGTCTGATGAGCAGAACAGACTGTCCTGCAGGTAAGTGCAGAAAGAAAAAAGGAAAATATTTCAGATTGGTTGCAATATAAAAATTCGTTATTTTAAGGAGGTGAAAAATTCCCTTCCCCAGTTTCGGATTTTGAGTACTTCTGGGATTGTAGAAATTTATAGTAAAAAAAAATCCCCCCCCCCTGCCCTGTATTTCGAATTTCCTGAGTTCAGCAAATGTTGAAGTGCAGTTCTACTGCAGGCAAGTAGAATGTAGTGGTGGATAAAAATCACATTTTTAGTGTTAATTAGAGCAAAACAGCAGTAATTCCTTAATTAGTACTAATACACTAACCCTAATTTTGCTAATTACTTCGATCCCCTCGATTCCAAATTCGCGGAATTTCCAGATTTTGCGGAACGTGGGAATCTGCAGATTTTCGTAATTCACGGAATTTCCGAAATGCGCGGAATTTGCGGATTATCAAAATTTGCGGAATTTCCAAAAACTATCAATTAGCAAAGTGATGTATCCATTTATTAATCAGGTAATCAATAAGCACTCGATCAATCAATCAATCAATGCCTGTTCGATTGATGATTGATCAAATCAATCTTGATTACTTCTCGCCTGAGGTCCAAAGGGACGACTTGCTGAGCAGACTTTCTCTCGTTGAGATCGCTCCAATACCAAACTGTCGCATACACATCCAAACATGGCAAGTATAGCGCAGATCCAAGGAGTCGACTCAAAGCAAGAGACTATATAAACGCAGCGGAAAACTGAACATACATCTGACACAGCAATATCAGAGTGGACAATGCACACTCATACATGCATCACACTGTGAGAAAGGGGCAGCGCAGCATACAAGCAAGGGGCGCTGTCCCCTGATCATCCTCGAACGAAGTAGGAGGGAGAGGGAGACGAAGGGTGAAGAGAGGGGCGAGAGACCAAGTCGCCAATGTCGCCAATCCCGAATGTTGCCGAAGTCCCAGTCTCAATACCAAAAGCAGGTCTTTTCCTGAAATACCAGAGCATGGCCATGGCCCGAGTGTCCCCAAGTTCAGATTCAGATAACTCTCTCTCTCTCTCTCTCTCTCTCTCTCTCTCTCTCTCTCTCTCTCTCTCTCTCTCTCTCTCTCTCTCTCTTATCCAGACGGAAGAGGAAGACTGAGCAGTGGAGGATGGAGGAGGTCCGGAGCATAGAAGAAGAAGAAGAAGAAGAAGAAGAAGAGTCCTCCCTCTCTCTCTCTCTCTCTCTATGCTGGTGCCAGATACTGACCGAGTAAAGGTATTGCCTTGACGTCGGTGCTGGAGTGCTGAAGACGAAGCTGGAGCTATGGCGCCCCTGGTGAGTCATCAGGTAAGTCCCAGTGTCTGGCCTTCGCCTCTCTCCTGCTGCAGTCTCCACTACAGCCTCCACGCTCGCTACCTCCGACCTACCACTACAGCACCCAGCGCTGAAGACTACCGCAGCATAACACTGAGTACTAACGCACACTAACCTATCAAGTGAGAGGCAGACCAGTCTATAAATATGACTGGTCTGGCCTCTCCTAGGTCCTACTGGCCTAAACGTGAGGCCCAAAATGAATGGCCTGGGAAACAATCTGGTCGTACACTTGGATCGAATCTGACCGTCCAAGTGTGGCCTGGGGAAAAAAAGGAGGCCAGGGCTTGAACCGTTACCGGTACCAGGGCCTGGCCAGGCTGAACCTGGTGTGGGCCTAAAACGTCCCTTTTTCTGGCCTGAACCCACACGGGCCCTACTCTGGGCCACAAAACTAATGTGGCAGACCGAAGCTAAGTCCCTACCCCTCTCTACCTACCTGACGGGTCCTACTGGGCCCGTGTGGGATCTACATATGCCACACCCACGCACCTGTCCCCATCACGTTTGGAAGAACCGCCACAACATTGATTGCCTCCTCCCGGAGGGATTGTGTTGCATACTGTAACGTGCAGACCAGAACAAGAACCGAACTTTCAATACAAAGTATAAGATAGCACAACGGAAGACTTAGATACCAGTGATCCCAACAATCAATGTTGCAATGCAGCCCTGAACATACATCATCATCCTCGTTACATGGTGTGAATGGGGTCTGGCGCTTCACACAGGAAGACTGCGCCGGCCCATACCATACACAGACGAAGAGGAAGGGGATAAACGAAGAGGAGGGGGAAGATGGGAATGTCGTCAACACCAAGTCTTCGGCACAAGCCCAAATAGTCCCTCGTCGAAMTGTCTGAATCCCAAATATCAAGTCTGGATCCAATGTCGTCAAGTCTCAAGTCACAACTCTGTCTCTCTCTGTCGTAGTCTGAGAAGTCAAGTGGCGAGAGGGTGAGAAGAGATGGTGGACTTTGAAGAGGAAGAAGAAGAACTCTCTCTCTCTGTGGGTCCAGTACTAACCTGTGAAGTTGGCGCCTTGATGCAGGTACCACGAAGCTCGAGCTGGAGCGATGGCGCCACAGGTAAGTACCACTGGCCTCCGCCAGTATCTCTCTCACTCTACGATCTACCAACTACCAGCGCCCAGCGCTGAAGACTACTCTATGGCTATGGCACCCAGCGCCGAAGACTACCGCTAGCGCTAATACTACTGCCTAGCGCTGAAGACTACTGCAGCGCTCCTCCTGAGTGCTGCGGCCGAAATCCCCAAGACTACTGGAACTACCTACCTGTGAAGAGCCGGGGAAGCTCCTATGTACAACCACGGGTGCCCCTGACTGCACGCGAGCAGTCCAGGAGGCTGCTCTTGCCAATGCCGATCGGAGGTAGGGGCTGCCGCTGCAGCTCCTGCTCAAACTCGTGAGGAACAGGCTATTCTTGGCCTGTTCCGCATCCCTGTTTAAGTGCCTGAGTCTTAGGGGCGGTTGCAACAATGAGGGCCTGAAAATGGTGCTCCGTTTCAGGCTGGAAAAACTCTGGGTCTGAAAGACCCAGAAATAGGCTGAAACGGAGAAGGGCCTGCAGGCCCTCGTTTTTCAGCTTTCAGGCTGAAACGAAAGGGGCCTGTAAGCCCTAAGTTTTAGGCTTTTAGGCTGAATGTCCAGGACGGGCCCTGTAGGGCCCGTGTGGCCAAGCAGTATGCCACACCCCCCCCCTCCTTGAAGAACCGAGCTTACCTGCGAGGGCGAAGCTGTCTGTCTGAGGGAGGGACCACAGCCTGGGTGGGAGGGGCTGGTCGTGAAGCTTCCTGAGCTAACCTCCGCCTTTCAAAATGCTCATAGATCAGCGGTGCGGATGCTTTCAAATCTGCGCCTGAAATCCACTGAGTGTTGTCACGATCACATGCTTTGAATGTGACTTTGTACTGCCGCGGCTTGCTGCTGTACTTGCGATCGGTGATGACGCGGTCAACTTCCTAATGACCATCCATAGAAGGAGGGTCCTGCGATCATCGGTTCGGAAAGTCGTCGCTCTTGGCTGGCGTGTATGTTGCCAGCTTCGAGGCGTGGAAGACCGGATGGACCGTCAGATGCTCTGGAATGTTGATCACAAATGAAGGGCCATCGGGCTCATCGCCTGCGGCTGCTGTCACAGACCAAGGTCCAAACCACTTGGGAAGCAGTTTGCGTGACACATCCTGTTCCAGTGCAAACTCTTCTGCGGAGACCCAAACCAGATCACCGGCGCGGATGGGACATGGTACGCGACGCCTGTTGGCTTGCTGCTG
>BFEA01000049.1:2275607-2295206 GCA_003427395.1 Chara braunii
CTCTCTCTCTCTCTCTCTCTCTCTCTCTCTCTCTCTCTCTCTCTCTCTCTCTCTCTCGTAGGCCGCTGATGCAGTGAAGTAAGGTAGCGAGAGGGTGAGAAGGAGATAGTGGACTGAGAAGAGGAAGGACTCTCTCTCTCTCTCTTTCACGTGTCAAGTACTGACCTGTGAAGATGGCGCTGTGCTGCAGGTATCTCGAAGATGAAGCTGGAGCAACGGCACTGCAGGTAAGTCTCCCTGGCCTTTGCCCAATCTCTCTCTCTCTCTAGTACTGCTCTAGCTCCTATGGCACCCAACGATGAAGACTACTGCTAATGCTACTATCACCCAACGCTGAAGACTACTGCTAGCGCTTCAACTACTACTGCAGTGCTCCTCCAGAGTGCTGTTGCCGAATCCTGAAGACTACCTCCTGCCTCCTAAACTGCACGTGAAGTGTCTGGGAAGTACCTAGGAACTACCTGCAGCCGGCAGAGCGGGCCAGTCTTATATAGTGCTGGCCCGTCCAGGAGTCTGCTCTTGCCAATGCCAAAACGTGCCAAACTCTGGGGTTGAAGCTCAAACGAAGGTTGTCTTCAAAATAGGCCAAAAATGGCCTGGGCTAAAACCCTGGTCTCGTGCATGAGTTTCAGGGCAGGTCAATGTTATGAGGGCCTGAAAATGGCCCTCAGTTTCAGGCTGAAAAGATTCATGGTTGGAAAGGCCCTGATTTAGGCTGAAACGACATAGGGCCTGTAGGCCCTTGTTTTCAAGCTTTCAGGCTGAAACAACACAGGGCCTGTAGGCCCTTGTTTTCAAGCTTTCAGGCTGAAAACAACATGGGTTTGAAAATGGCCCGTGCAGCATGTTGCAGGCGCAGCATGTAACACCCCCCCCTCCTTATGAAGCCAATTCGGGTCGAGGGCGAAGCTGATGATCTGAAGGTCGTACCTGGACGCGGGTGCGATGTGGAGCCGAAGATACCGGCTTACCTTGCATCTTGCGTTTGTAGCGTGCGAGAACATCTGGAGCTGTTGCTTGGAGTTCCGCACGGGTCAACCAACGGTCAACTTTGTGGGTGTAGTACGCAAAGTGTACCAAGTACTCGGTTGGCCTGTTGCCGTAGCGTCGCTGGGAGATGATGTCGCCAACCTCTTAAAATTGTCCATCGAGGGTGGGTCTTGGGATCGTCGCCCGGGGAAGTCGTCATGTTCCGCTGGCGTGTAAAGAGTCAACTTGGAGCAATGAAAGACCGGGCGGACGGCCAAGGGGGCGGGCACCTGAATGGTGAAAGAAGGTCCTTCAGGTGCATCCCCAGCGAGTGCCACGATCGACCAAGGCCCCATCCATTTCGGGAGGAGCTTGCGAGAGATATCTTGTTCGAGGCTGAATTCCACGGCGGAAACCCAGACAAGGTCGCTGACACGGAATGGACAGGGAAGACGCTGGCGATTGGCCTGTTGGCTCATGCGTTCCTGCATCTTTGCCATTTGGTCACGTGCCTTGACAAGGAGTTCTTGCATCCGACGAATGAAGAGAAGATGGTTGTCGCTCTCAGCCGCCAGTGGAATGATTGTGTCCAATGGAGAAGTGACCTGTGTCGGGACTGGTGGGTCCCGAATAACATCCCGCCACTCGAGAGCCTGTATATAGCCAAATTGTGCACGGCAGAGAAATCTAGAGTAAGGAGGCAAGAGAGGGAAAAGACAAAGGACTGGGCCGCCGGAAGGAATGATGCCTTCGGTTGAGAACCGTAGGGGGAAAGAACCAGTGACGGCAAGCAAGCGCGAGGACATGGACACATTCGAACATAGCATGAGGTTAGAAGGGTCATTGGAATTCAGCATGACAAAGTCCAAGGGGCCATTAACTTTGCAAATGCGGCACGACGAACGACAAGAGAGTAGGGAAGCCGAGAGGTGGACGATCCCGGCGGCCGTGGGACGCTTCAAAATAAGGGCCCAACGTGGGGGCCGCCTACGACAATTAAATGGAGTCAAAAGCGGCCCCATGTGAAAAATAGGCCTCCGGGAGAAAATCGGAGTAGGAGGAGCTACTGTGGGAGATAAATAAAGGAAAAAGGAGGCTCCCATGGGCATGAGGGAGCCATTATGGCAGTCTGAGATGTAACGGACTGCGCCATGGGCATAGGGATGGCCAAAAGTAAGAGGAATGACTTAGAAAAGGGCCTTAACGGCCACTTGACACTTGGCATGCTAGAAAAAGAAAGAAAAGAAAAGAAAAATGTGGGAGAATAAAAACAAAAGAGTGAGAGGGAGTGAGTGAGTTGGCTGTCAGTAGGGACTGCCAAAAGTAAGGACTGGTAGGTCCCTACTGTCCAAAAAAAAAAAAAAAAAAAAAAAAAAAAGAGAAAAATGCCTTAACGGTAAAAAACGGCCACTTGGGGAGATACATCCGTGACCAGATACATTTTGGAATATGGCGGTCGCAAAGGATTTTGATTTTCTCTTAATTTTGCAGAGAAAAAAAAAAAAAAATCAAAGCCCCATGCAACCGAAATACAACGGACTACATGGGGGAGGAGAAACACATGTTTTAGGTGCATCCAAAGTCAAAATTGAGCCCGGATACATTTGGAAGTTGGCCGTTTTTTTTCTTTCAATTGAGGGCTAGTTGTGGGGCAATGGGGCTAAACAATTAAACCCCATTGCAGTCCGAGTTACAACGGACTGCATAGGGAAGGGAAAACACATGTTTTAGGGGCATCCGGGACCAATATTGAGCCCGGATGCACTTGAAATTTGAGCGCTTCATTTTCTTTCAGTTGGGGCGAGTTGTGGGGCTATGGAACTAGGAAAATGACCATAATTGCAGTCCAAGAAATATTGGATTGCATAAGGATGCCTAGGCTGAGAGAAAATGGACCATGGCAAACCCAAAAGGCTAGAAAAAAATGATTTCGGCATGGGGCAAATAAAGACGGTAAACGGCAACCGTGAGATGAGATCTTGCGGCCAAGGATAATCGACATACATGGGGCACCTAAGGAAGGGATATTGGAACCACCAAGGACAAGGAGGTCCCAAAATAAAAATGGAACATCATCCGGGACGTTGCCGGGGACTAAGTGGACCCAAATAATAATAGTCGAAAAAACGGGACACGCGCCGGCGGGAGTACCGGCGGGACAAAAAAAATGGAACTAGCACGGGGAGAGTGGCGGGGACTTGAGTTGTCCCAAGGTAACCACGAGCCAACATGAGGAATGGACACGCAAAGCGAGCGGCACCGTCGAGATCAAAATCTAGACGGTGAAAGATATTGGCACCACTAGTGCAGGCACTAGTGGGATCAAGAGGGAGGACCGTGAGAGAAAATAAAGCAAAATAATGGTGTTGGGAGGGATGTCCAGCAGTCCGAGATATCTCGGACTAACTAGGCATAAGAAAATGGAGCCTCAATGGGCTCAACGTGGGAAAAAGGCTGTCCAAAGAAAATCGGAGCAAAGGGGGCTCAAAATTGGGACTAACGGAGGCAAAATGGAGCCTCCTATGAGCATGGAGGTGTCATTATTGTAGTCCGAGATATAACGGCCAACTGCTGAGTTTGAATTTGGCCATGGATGAGGATCCATGGCCTAGAAAAAGACTCAACAGCTATTTGACACTTATCACATCAGAAATAGAATAAAAGAAAAGAAAAATGAGAGAAAATGGAGGCAGAGGGAGACAAAAGGGGAGAAAAGAGTGGAGGAGAATGTGTTGGCCTATTGGGACCTGCACAGTAGGGACTGCCAGGTACCTACTATGACCTCATCCCTCCAAGATTCAAGGAGGGCAATCCGGAATGCAGAGATATGACCCTTGGGGAAATATCTCCACAAATTCTGAATTAAAAAAGACAAAATCAAGAGAAAATGCAAAGGGAAAATGACCGGTTTTCTTTTGGACCATGGATATGAGATTCAGATCCACGGAGGAGGGAATATGGTTGTTTTTTATGAGGCCTACCCAAACGGCCAACTCCGGAATGAGTTGGCAGCCCAAAATGGAAAGAAACAAAAGAGAGAAAAGAACAAAACTGTGTATTTGGCCCAAAAAGAGGGCCAGATGTACAAAAAATTGAAAAGGAGAGCTTAGGGGTTCAAATTTGAAGCAAGGACTACTTGGGGGTGACACAGAATATTGTTGGCCTTGGATCTCAGCCAGATCCAAGGCTGAAACAACACCGAGGCATGGGAAAATACCTCGGCCCACCGAAAATGGGGTAGAAACTAAAAAATCGAGAAAAAGGCCCACTAGGCCTTTTTCTTTCAAGTGTGGTTGCCCCTTGGGTATTAGGACCCAAGGGGGCAACATTTTGAAAATGAAAAAGAGGTTGAAGGAGGCCAAGAGGCAATCCGAGTTAGTACCAACCACTCGGACTGTATGTACTTGGCCAAAATGAGGTCCGGGTACCTCCGGAAGGGGCTAGTGATGAAATTTTGCCTTGGGGGTACCTCGGTTCACCTCAAGGCACATGGGGAGGCCCATGGGCTGGCCGGAGTGTTGGTTTCAGCCTACATAAGCTGAGGATTCAGTCTGCCACACTCACATTTGCATGAGGAGTGCCCATGCTGCCTAAGTGAGCTCATAGGAACACTCTTTCACTTGGAGAGAGGAGAGGGGAACCCCTGCCAGTTTGGGAGCTTAGAGGAGACTATGAGCTAGTGGAGGGAGCTCTAGAGGTTAGTGGTAGTGAGGCTGGCCTAGGGAGGTGATCCGTCATAGCCCTATGCTGTGAGGAAGGGAGAGAGGCTAGAGGGAGTCCCATTAGCCCTCCTAGACGGGAGGACTCCATAGCCATAGTGGAAGAAGCTTTCCATAGCTTGGGTGAGGTTGAGAAAGGAAGGAGAGAAGGGCTCGAGGAAGGAGAAAGCCATAGCCAAGGTGGTACTTGTACAAAGAGGGGAGAAGCTTCATCAAGGTTGGTGATCCATCTCCAAGACTCCAAGGAGGTGAGTGGAAAGGAGGAGGTTGCCCCTCTTCCTCTTCTTCTTCTTTCCCTTCTTCCTCTTTTTCTTCTTCTTCCTCTTTACCTTCTTTTTCTTCTTCTTATTCCTCGTCCTCCTTCTTCTTCCTCTTCCTCCTTTTCTTCCTCTTCTTCTCCTTCTTCTTCTTGTCATTCCTCTTCTTCTTCATCTTCCCCCTCTCATCTCTCCCCTCCTAACCCTCCAATGGTCTCTCATCTACATTCCTTTTCTCTCTCCCTTCATTGTTTCTCTCTCCATAAGGACTTTTCGAAGCTTAGAGTAGATGGTAGGGATCCTTCTCACTAGTAATGATTTCCTCACGGGCTCATCCTTCACTCCCATGTGAATCGCCACTTCTCCCCTTGTGATTTCATGCATTTGGGTGAGTTACACTCACTCTTTTCTCACTTTCTCTCCTCTTCTTCGCTTAGGAGCAAATCGCAACTCTTGTTTTTGCTTAATCTAGTGTTTAGATGATGATTCCCTCTTGTTTAGTCCACTTTTTCACTCCCATGTGAATCGCCACTTCTCCCCTTGTGATTTCATGCATTTGGGTGAGTTACACTCACTCGTTTATCACTTCCTCTCCTCTTCTTCACTTAAGAGCAAATCGCAACTCTTATCTTTGCTTAATCTAGTGTTTTGGTGATGACTACCTCTTGTTTAGTCCATTTCTTCACTCCCATGTGACTCGCCACTTCTCCCCTTGTGATGTCATGCATTTGGGTGAGTTACACTCACTCTTTTCTCACTTTTTCTCCTCTTCTTCACTTAGGAGCAAATCACAACTCTTGTCTTTGCTTAATCTAGTGTTTTGGTGATGACTACCTCTTGTTTAGTCAATTTCTTCACTCCCATGTCAATCACCACTTCTCCCATTGTGATTTCATGCATTTAAGTGAGTTACACTCACTCTTTTCTCACTTCTCACCTCTTCGTCACTTAGGAGCAAATCGCAACTCTTGTCTTTGCTTAATCTAGTGTTTTGGTGATGATTACCTCTTGTCTAGTCAATTTCTTCACTCCCATGTGAAGCGCTACTTCTCCCCTTATAATTTCATGCATTTGAGTGAGTTTCACTCACTTTTTTCTCATTTTCTCTCCACTTTTTCACTTAGGAGCAAATCACAACTCTTGCTCATGCTTGTTCTAGTGTTTTGATGGTTCCTTTCACCTACTTTGCTCAATTTTCTCACATGGTGGCATTCCGTTGCATTCTTGGTTATATTCATGAGCTTCAAGCATGTGTTTGAGCAAGTCTCACTCACATGCATGACTCATCTCTCACATGATGACATTACGTTTCATTCTTGGTTGCATTTATGAGCCTCAAGCCTATGTTTGAGCATGCATGACTCATCTCTCAGGTGATGACATTTCGTTTCATTCTTGGTTGCATTCATGAGCCTCGAGCCTGTGTTTGAGCAAGTCTGACTCATATGCATGGCTCATCTCTCACGTGATGACATTTCGTTTCATTCTTGGTTGCATTCATGAGCCTCAAGCATGTGTTTGAGCAAGTCTAACTCACATTCATGGCTCAACTCTGACATGATGATGTTCCGTTGCATTCTCGGTTGTATTCATGATCTTCAAGCATGTGTTTGAGCAAGTCTCACTCACGTGCATGGCTCAACTCTAAGATGATGTTCCATTGCATTCTTGATTGTATTCATGAGCTTCAAGCATGTGTTTGAGCAAGTCTCACTCACATGCATGGCTCAACTCTCACAAGATGATGTTCCATTGCATTTTTGGTTGCCTTCATGGGCTTGAAGCATGTGTTTGAGCAAGTCTCACTCACATGCATGACCCTTCTTTCACATGAACAGTGTTCCGATTCCCACTTGGCGGTTCTACTTCTCCTATACATGTATTCCCACTACTTACACTCTCATTTTGTCAAGTTCATGCCCTTGGTAATACTCCGTTTCATACTTGGTTGCTCTACTACTCATACACTTGTGCTTTCACTACTCACACCCCCATTTTGTCAAGTTCATGCATTTGGTAGTGTTCCGTTTCATACTTGGCTGCTTTACTACTCATACACTTGTGCTTCCACTACTCACACCCCCATTTTGTCAAGTTCATGCATTTGGTAGTGTTCCGTTTCACACCTGGCTGATCTACTACTCACACACATGTGCTTTTATTACTTGCACTCTCATTTTGTAAAGTTTATGCCCTTGGTAGTGTTCCGGTTCACACTTGGCTGTTCTTCTACTCATACACTTGTGCTTTCACTACTCACACTCTCGTTTTGTCAAGTGCGTGCCTTTGGTAGTGTCCCGATTCTCACTTGGTTGTTCTACTGCTCATGTAGATGTGCTTTCGTTACTCACACTCTCATTTTGTCAAGTTCATGCCTTTGGTAGTGTTCCGTTTCACACTTGGCTGATCTACTACTCATATACATGTGCTTTCACTGCTTGCACTCTCATTTTGTAAAGTTCATGCCCTTGGTAGTGTTCCGGTTCACACTTGGCTGTTATACTAATACACTTGTGCTTTCACTACTCACACTCTCGTTTTGTCAAGTTCGTGCCTTTGGTAGTGTTCTAGTTCTCACTTGGTTGTTCTACTACTCATGTACATGTGCTTGCGTTACTACACTTTCGTTTTGTCAAGTGCGTGCCTTTGGTAGTGTTCCGGTTCTCACTTGGTTGTTCTACTACTCATGTAGATGTGCTTTCGTTACTCACACTCTCATTTTGTCAAGCTCATGCCTTTGGTAGTGTTCCGTTTCACACTTGGCTGATCTACTACTCATATATATGTGCTTTCACTACTTGCACTCTCATTTTGTCAAGCTCATGCCCTTGGTAATGATCCGTTTCACACTTGGCTGTTCTACTACTCATACACGTGTGCTTTCACCACTCACCCTCTCATTTTGTCAAATTCATGTCTTTGGTAATGTTCTGTTTCACACTTGGCTGTTCTACTACTCATACACTTGTGCTTTCACTACTCACACCCCCGGTTTGTCAAGTTCATGCATTTGGTAGTGTTCCGTTTCACACTCAGCTGATCTACTACTCATGTACTTGTGCTTTCACTACTTGCACTCTCAATTTGTCAAGTTCATACCTTTGGTAATACTCCGTTTCACACTTGGCTGCTACTGTTGTCGGATGGGTGACCGACGCTTGGCTACTATTGCTGCGGGATGGGTGACTGGCACTTGGCTGCTACTGCTGTGGGATGGGTGACCGACGCTTGGTTGCTACTGCTGTGGGATGGGTGACTGCCACTTGGCTGCTACTGCTGTGGGATAGGTGATCGACACTTGGCTGCTACTGCTGCGGGATGGGTGATTGGCACTTGGCTGCTACTTCTGTGGGATGGGTGACCGACACTTGGCTGCTACTACGGTGGGATGGGTGACCGGTCTTGGCTGCAAATGTTGTGGGTTCCCTTGTTGCTGATCAGTCTTTTTCTTCATTTAGTAATGTGGCGGTTTCTTCCTAGTTGTTCCGTGACTCGTGCATGTGTAGGTTGTAGGTCTTTTGCTGTTGTTCAGTCCTTCCTTCACTTAGTAATGTGGCAGTTGCTTCCTAGCTGTCCTGTGACTCATGCATGTGTATGTTGTAGGTCCTTTGCTGCAGTTTAGTCTCTCCTTCACTTAGTGATGTGGCGGTTGCTTCCTAGCTGTTCCGTGACTCATGTATGTGTGTGTTGTGGGTCTTTTGCTGTTGTTCAAGTATTTCCTTCACTTAGTGATGTGGCGGTTGCTTCTTAGCTGTTCCGTGATTCATGCATGTGTATGTTGTAGGTCCTCTGCTGCAGTTAAGTCTTTCCTTCACTTAGTGGTGTGGCGGTTATCTCCTAGCTGTTCCGTGACTCACGTGTGGATGTGTTGTAGGCCGTTTGCTGCTGTTCAAGTCTTTCCTTCACTTAGTGATGTGGCGGTTGCTTCCTAGCTGTTCTGTGACTCGTGTATGTGTGTGTTGTGGGTTTTTTGTTGTTGTTCAAGTCTTTCCTTCACTTGGTAATGTGGCGGTTGCTTCCAAGTTGTTCCGTGACTCATGTCTGTGTGTGTTGTAGGTCCTTTGCTGCAGTTCAGTCTTTCCTCACTCAATGATGAATCGATTCGGATCTTGAACAGGGGATGGTAGGTCAAGTATGGGTAAGGCTTAATTAGGATTAGGGAGTTCTTTCTCTCTCTCTCCCCCTTTCTCCCTCTCTCTCTCTCCCTCTTCTTCTATCTCTTTGTCTCTCTCTCCCCCCCTCTCTCTTTCTCTCCCCCTCTCTCTCTCTCTCTCTTTCCCTCTCTCTCCCTCTCTCTCGTTCCCCTTCAACCTTCTTCCCTTCCACCACTTGGCATATAACTAACCCTTCACCACTTACTTGTTACATTGCCAAGGAACGAACGGTGAAAAGAAATTGTCCTCACTTGGCAAAGAAAGTGGGCAAGGGAAGGACTGTCGGTCCCTTGTGCCGCCGAGAAGGAAAAGGAAAGAGACACTTGAGGGATTGAGAGGAGCCAGGTCGGGAAAAAGGGCTAGAGAAAGTTGATGTTTGAAGCAAGGGCAGTTGACTCGACCATTTCCCCGACTCCATGACTATGAGAAGAGGATGGACTGATTGAGCAAGGAAAGGATAATAATGAGAAGCCAAAGAAAAGAAAGCTAGGCATGCGGGAAGGGCTATGTGTTGACCCCAATGGGGGATTGTATCGGTCTTTGCTTTCGTGTGGGATTGTGCAGGTAAGTAAAGTCTTGGAATGCCTTGAGCGGGACCATGCCGGAAGAAATCGGGCGACAAGGAAAAAAGAGGGAAGGGGGGGCAAAGGGGCTACGGGCCCTTAGTGTAAAACCGAACCATGAGAGAGACCTTTGTGCATGAGACTTGGAATGTGAATGAAAGAAAGGAGTGAGACTTTTGCTGATCGGACTGTGGAGTAGTCTGTGCATGCATGTGAAGGCCCCGAAAGGACTAAGGGGCCTGTTCCAATGACGATGGATGGAATGTACTAGTCACGAGGAGTGCGTAGAGGCGAGGGGGAAGACGGCGTTGCCGCACCCCGATGACGCCGTAGGATTGCTGTGCTTAGGGAAATGGTGCGTGGCCTAAGGATGACGTTTAGCCTGCGCACAAAAGAAGAACTCTCAAAGAACCCCTGGACTGCTTGCGTATTGGAAGGAGCACTTGCTTGAGAACACAACCAAGAAAGAAAAGAAAAAAATCAGCGTTTGCGGAATGACCAGCGAGACTGCCAGCCGACGTGAGGGTTGAGCTACATCCCCAATGTCAAAGCCCTCTCGCTTGATGGCCCACCCCCATCCATCTCAAAGCACTAGGTGGGGGTGACCCCTGGACGAACGGCCCGCGCCCTGCGCATGAGCATGGGCGGGCCGAGCCAACTGGGACCCGCAGTGGGGTCGGCCGAGGCTCGAAAGTCTACCAGGGTTTGGCCCTACAAAAATTGGTGGAGGTGCCGGGCATGGGGTTAAACTGGCCCCTGCGGTTCCGAAGGGGGCGCCCTATGCAAAACCGTGTACACAACTAAAGCAAAGGAAATTGAATTTGTGCTTGCTCTTTCCCTTGAGAGAATCAAATTTGAGAGTGGCTGGGCGCATGGTATGGCCATGCCTGGAGGAAAAAACATGCATGCTACACACTTTGTGGAGTAGCTCTAGCCCCCTTCCTTCGATGCTGGTGTTCGCCAGTCCGGAGAAGCCTCAGGCGAGTCGCAGGTCGACCCTTCCTCTTCATATGAAAGAAGGGCTCCGGTTACCTGGCAGGCGGTTGGTGCTTCGGCTTCGGCCGGGGTCCAATGAAAATCCCGCGGCGGAGTGATTTGTCTGGCTGGGTGTTTTTCTTCCTCCTTCTTTTGTGCTTAGTGGGCTCATGCACCATACACTTGAAATGTTTGAAGGAACCTACATGAACACAACGGGTCATCAAGAAGGAACAATCCCACCCTATGAAAGGACAGACTAATGAAGATAAATGAAATGAAGGGAGTTGCTAGACTCCTAAGAAAACTAGCTCACCCTTGAAGATGCTCATGAGAAGGAACCAACCACTATGTATGGAGGTAGGGGGGAGTGACACTCATTGTCCTGAGAGAAAACTGTGAGTTATGGGTAGGAAGCGTTGGGTGCACCAAGGGAAAGACACTTGTACTATGTGTGTCCCGCTTGGGACTTGTGATTTGCATAAAGGGAATTGAGCGTCCTGCCTTTCGGAAGGAAAGGATGGGTCTGCACTAGCTGGTGCGGGATAGTGAAACGACGTTCCTTTGTAGTGCCGCCGGGCTCATATGCGGAGATCGGACCACTGAGCTGTCAGACAGGAGTTGGTCTCGCCGGTTGATTAGTAGCACTCTCTTCCGGGCGGGCCGAGCATGGCTCGGCACCTTGCCCAGGCGGGATGCGAAACGTCTACTCAGGCGGGGCTTTAGCTTGTCGGCTGGCGGGGGGGGACCACTGCGTGTGAGGCAAGGAGGGAGCCTCGGAGACGATTAGTAGCTTCCTGTAGTACGGTTTGGGAAAGGCTGATTTTTATCGGACCAATGGAAGTGAATGCCCGAACGACTGACTATTGCTCCTAACGGGGTGGGCGGGGTGATCCCCGGTACCAATGGAGGTATGCAAGAGCGGCAAAACGGGATGGGGTATTTTGGTCGAATGGAGAGGGGTAACACCCTGTGCTGGAGCCTGGGTATCGCGCGCGCGACGGATGACCTGCACTTGAGGTATGGGATAAAACTTTGGCGAAAGTACCAGCAGAGAGACCATATTGGGGTAGGCCGACGAGGAGATGACCGGCCCGTATGTGAGATTGCCTGATCTTTTTTTGTGTATCCCCCCTCTGTAAAGGTTGATTGAGGTCTGAACTGTTGGACGGGCTATGATTCTAGTATATTCCCACCTTCCCATCTAAGTCTGCACGAGTGAGAGGTGATTGAAAGAAGTGAAGGGTAGAGGTCAGTCGGAATGGAACCAAGAAAATGAATGATTAGGTAGTGGTGGCCGACCGCGGGCACTATGGGAGGGTGGTACTTAGGAATGGGGAGGTAGAATAGGGAGAGCCGAATGAGGGGTCTGAAATAATTCTCATGTAGGACGTGGGTTGACCTGACCAAAAGGGCCGTTTGGTGCACTCTTATGGAAAACAGGGATCGGGTGTTGGGAAAACAAGATGGTTCGGTGGTTGTCATCCCCGATCTATACCAGTGGTCCGGAAATGCCGGTAGATGTGAAGGACGGGGTATCGGTCGTCCTCCCGGAAGAAGGAATGTGGACAGACCTAGAACCAGCCTACCAAACTGTAATGCTGGACGAGGAGGGCGCGTTCCTTTGGATAGAAATGATATGGACTAAAGTCAGTTTGACGAGGTTGTCGCCAAGCTTGATGGATTTGGAATTCTGAGGGACGGTGGAAGCCCGAGGGTGGGTCTACTTGTCGCAGGATGGGGAAAACGCTATGGTCATAGACTTGGTACTAGGGACCGCACCAGACGAGTTGTTTAGGAGGGCAGAAAGGGAGGTTGTATGGGCCACGTGTCAGTGGGCGGAAATGGAAATGGAAAGGGTAGACTTGCGAGTGGAACTCGGGGATAAGGGGAACGTGAGGCGGCCCGTCAGAACAATGAGATGTGTACTACCTCCTTTTCTGGTGGACGCGGTCTTCGAAACTCGAAGCAGGCTAGTGCAAATGTGCCAGTCCATGACGAGCCTCCGGTTATATCAATGCGCCAGGCAAGACTTCTTCCGGTTGTCGGTAGAGATAGGGCTTTTTGAAGGAAACTGGGCAAAGGAACTGATCGAGATGCTGAATTGCCTTAGCATAGATAATGTCTTTGTCCCTAGCCCGGTGCATTGGGGGATAGTCTACAAAAACGTGGCAATAGGGGAGATATTCCTTGGAAGGGGTGAGGGAATTGTTGTACGACGAAGAAGATAACTTCAGCGACGACGGCGAGGAGGACGAGACAGAGGACTGAGATTTCTGAGGTGGGGGACTTATTTAGGGAAGCTGAGTGGCCTGGCCCTGTGCAGGAAGGAAAACAATGGCTAGAGAACAGTTGCTGATGAACTGCACTTTCAAAGAATGGGAACCAAGGTGAGTTAGATGGGGGGTAGAAATGCCTATACCAGCGGAAAACGAATGGAGAGGAACCACGTGCGACTGGGTTGGGTTTGAAGTTGCCCCGGGACTATCGTACGTCTAGATAGAACGGATCTGGAACCCAATAAGGGAAGAGGAAGGTTGGGACGAGATAGCAGAAGGTGAAGTGAAATCGGTCGGAACGGTCGTTCTTTCCGAGAAAGGGTGGCATTTGTTTTGCACTATGATAGCAGCAGGGCATGATCCGATGTGGCTTTTGGGGGATGTGGAGACGCGAACCCGGAAGGAGGGCAAGAGGTTCGCCAACGAAGGATGGGACGAGGTCAGTGGTAGGGTTGTGATGGGAGGATGGAAGGAACTCAAGCCTCCCGGTCTGCGAACAACATCTTGGGTACCTGAGTTCGTGGCCAATTGGTTTGGGGGTTTCGACCACATTTTAGAGGTGGTCGACTCCATGAAAGGGACGCATATAGAATGTGCCTGGCTGACTGAGGAATTTTACAGGATCTCGTTGAAATACGGACCCTTCTATGGTGATAAAGCCTGGGAAGTTGTCACCATCCTGAGAATAGGTAAGTATGATCGCTTAGAGGTAGATGCGGCAGCCTGGGACGCCATAGTTAGCCGGGAGGCGGCAGCCGCTCCATCCTACGTGGATGATGTTTTCAAACTGTTTGAAGTAAAGTGGTTCGAGTAAGAGGCCGGAAAGTCGGACGCCTTGGGAAAGTCAAAAGTGTGGGGGATGCATGTAAACTAGGGGGTAACATAGGATAGGAGGCATGTACATTAGTTTGGCAGTGCGCACGGGGTGGTTAAAACGGGAAAAGGCTTCCGGTTATTGGGGGCGCAGTTGCTGGTGATAGGCAGGGAAGTAAGACGAGAAGGGCAATAGGCGATGACCAAAGGAGGACAGTCCTGGAAAAATCGGCCACTGGGATCGAACCACTGAGAAAGGAAGAATGGGGACATAAAAGGAAATGGGGCAGTAGATGAGCAGTTGCTGAAGAACGGCCTGTGATCCTCTTTGTTTGGGCTATGTAGTAAATCACCAAACAACGATGGCGGCAAGACGTGTTCAGACAACACGCCAACCCCGGTACCCCGGCCCGCCCTTGGATAACGGCAGAGGGTGGGAAGTGTCCCTTCCGTCAGGTTTCCAATTCCGGGGAATCGACATGGAATGGCGGGCTGTGACCTTGGGGAGGGACAACGCCTTCATAATGGTGGAATGTTTGTGGACTGGGATGCAATTTAACCGAGGGCCTGGGGATGACCTATACTCCAATTTGGAAGTAACCGAGACCTTGTACCTACCCGAAATTGGCTGGCACTCGTTGGGGGTGGGAATAGCACAAAGTCACGAGCTGGCCCTGGTCTTTCGGAGGGTCGCCCGGGTATTGACACGGATAGGTCAATCGGTTAGGGGCAGGAGGAACGTGGGCTTATGGACCAGGGTGGAAGTAGGGAGCTGGCGGGAGTTCAGCGCATCGGCCACCCCGCTAAGATGTCGGGTCCCCCGATTCATGATAGACCTCATCTTCGGGAGCCTCGCAAGGGCGTGGGATCTGGCGGACTCGGTAATAGTCTGGATAGATCACTTCCCGCCTCAAGCCATCGGGATGTTCTATGACATCTCCGTGGAGCACGGGCCGTTCTGGGGGAACCAGGCCCAGGAGCTGCTAGAGGTCATCAATATTTTGATATTTGGGTTGCCACGGTTAGCCTGCGCGGAATACGAGCACATAACTCGGAGAGAGATCGAGGTAGGAGAGAGCTATATAGCAATGGTGGCTCAACTATTCGAGGAGCCTACCGAACTGGAAGGGCCACGGGGACGAGAGCGGGACTAGCACCAGGGAACAAGCCGGTACGACAAATAAAGTATACTCCATTACGTATAAGGGCTCACCGATGGGAATAGGGGAGGACCGTCGGACCCGGACAATCAAAAACCCGTTGCAGAATAGGGGAGGGATAGATCCACGATAATTGCCATAACAAGGGAAGTTGAAAAGAATACTGACCGGGGACCCTTCCTAACGGAGTGCCCAACCGGAACTCCTGCACGCTCGGCACGACAAACTGGGGCGCTCTAAACGAGTCTGTCATAAGGGGAACTAAGTTCTGTTCCTTAGCTCGATAGGGCAACAGGGCCGGCCACGTTTTTTTTCTTCAGGAAAAGCAATCAGAGGACGGAAATGGGGAGGGGGCTACTCTCTCAATAAGATAAACTGAAGGGACTAGAGCCTATGGAACCTAAATGCCTCGAGCTGCCTGTCTCCCGGGGAATCCTCTGGTTTATGCAGATCTAGGCAAAATGGCAATGGAGGATGGGGAGGCTGGTGCACATGCTAATGTGTCCTCCAAAGAGAATGAGGGAAGTGAGGGAAGTCAGGGGGAGGCACAGAAGGTGGCGACGCAAACTATCGTGGGGGCATCCCCGTCAAGGACAGGGATGGAGCAGTCCTTGATCATGGACAGTGCCACGATCATGACGAAGAACGAGGAGACGCAACATGACAATCGTAGAAGTGAGGGAGGACCAAGATTAGGAGGCAGCGCCGTGCAAAGCGAAGAGGGTCAGAAGGACAGAGAATCGATAAATCCGGATGGTACCAAGGGGAACAGAAAAGAGATCTCCTCGAGAGAAAGCTCAGGAAAAGTCGGGGGAAGCAAGTAAGGGACCCAGGAGACCAGGGAGGGTAGAAATAAGGACAGGTCGAGCCCTCGGAATTCCGATGGAGCTGTATCTGAGAAGGTGAGAATCACGGACGCAAGGCGCAAACTAGCAGAAATAGAGAAGAGAACCGCAGTGTACAAAGCAAGATTGATCGAGGAGATGATGATTCGAAACGAGGAAGGCTTCCCGCAGGAGGAACCGCGGGATGAACGGAAGGCCAGTCGAGGCGGCATTGGGCAAGGGGGTAAGGGTAGTGACCGCGGAAGAACACCCAGCAAGAGAAGGAAGGAGAGAGAAACTCCCCTGGGATGGGAGCGGAGAAGGGTACAAACTCGCCAACCATAGACAGCAGGGCTAGCCGCCTGTCTACCGCACCAACGGTAATGCGAGGGTGCGAGGGGCTCTGGAGCCTTAGGGAAAGGGTGTTGGGGTGGTTTGACCTAGAGGGGACTACAAAAACTAGGGAAGGACAGACGACCGGCAAGGAAGGGCAGGAAACCAGTACGACAGGCGAGACCAGGAGCTCCGAGGGCGGCCTCAGGAAGATAGTGTCGTCCTTTGCACGAACACTAAACAAAAACCAAGGCTACCTTGCGGACACTGAGAAGAAGTTGACGTTTGACGGGGCAAACATTACGGAATTCCTGATAGATTACGAGAACCTGGCAGCGTTGTTAAAATGGAGTGCAGAGGAGAAGATGGACAGCATGTGTCGTTGAGCCTAGGACGAGACATAATGGCCATCGTGGTCGCAAGCCGATCTTGGAAGGAGACCCGAGATGTAATGATGAGGAAGTACCTGGCGGCTGAGAAGATGGCAACAAAAGCCAAATTATCGGCAGTGCAAAGGAAGAACTTCGCAACGTACAATAATTTCCTGAGAGAGTTTACCTTGGTAGCGCTAAGGATCCCCGGGGTAACGGACCGGATAATGAGCAAGTATTTCCTCACGCAGTTCTCCGAGTTCAATAAAGACAAGATTCTGACGGCTTACCAACAGACGAGCAAATTTGCAAACACCAGGGATGTTGACTTCAGTACAGTAACGGACCTGGCCGAGAAAACGGTAGTGACCGAAACGTTGGCCTTGCTTCAGGAAGGGAAATCATAGATCTGACCGGCAAGACAGGTGACAAGGTAAAAAGGGGGATCGAAAGCCTACATGAACGCGTGCACGAAGTTGACAATAAGATAGAAAGGGTGGAGAACGCACTGATGGTTATGCAGGCGCAAGTATCCCGACCCCCCCTCCCTCCCCAAGAAGCCGTAGTTCCGGCAGGGGTGGCCAACCGAGGATTCAGCCGGAGAGATCCCGCTAATGAGCATTGCAGGTATTGCACCGCGGTTGGACATTTTGTGCGAGCTTGCCCGAGGCTCAACCATGCCATTATAAAAAGGAGATGTACCAGGTCGTTAAAAGGGGAGATATTTGGACCTCAGGGAGAACGAGTGAACTGGAACTCGCCGGGACTGGGACAGTCCCGATCTTCGAACACGAGGGGCCAGTCCCGTGCTAAAAATAGTGCGGGCCTGTGCTAAATATAGTGCAGGCCTGCGCTAAGATTAGCGCGGGACTGCGCTAAGAATTGCGCGGGACTGGGACAGTCCTGACCTTGGAATACGAAGGGCCAGTCCCGTGCTAAAAATAGCACGGTCTTGTGCTAAAAATAGCGCGGGCCTGCGTTAAAAATAGCGTAGGACTGGAATAGTCCCGACCTTGGAACACGAAGGGCCAGTCCGGTGCTAAAAATAGCACAGGCCTGCGCTAAAAATAGTGCAATGAACCCAGATCGTAAGGACACTTGTCAGCAATGCCAGCTCATGTAGATATCAACCTGCTGATGAATGTCAAATAATCATAATTGTATTCAGAATTTCAGATAGAATGAGATGGGGAATCATACACAGACGAAGGAGAGAGAGGGGAGAATAGACTGAGAGGGGAGAATCAACAATGCCCACTCCTGCTTCGGGCTCCCTCCTCTCTCGCCACCTCAATAATCAATGACCCGAACACAAATCTGAAGTTCTCTCTCAATGTGCCACGTGGCACATCAGCCCGTCATCATCAGCGAACAGGAGAATGTCGACATCAAGATACCAGGTACGTATCCACGATTACCCCACAGTCTTGATCTCCTTCCGAAGTGACGATGAATCAGAACAGCACTATCAATCACGTAGTCCCGCCACGTCAGAGTACAGGTGGCAGCAGCCACGTCAGCATGCCAAGAAGACAATTGCCAGCCAGCCACCTTGCCAGCCAGCAGCGCGTCGCTCTCCTCATATGCCAGCATAGACCCAGCGTCCAGCCAGTGTCGCAGCGTCGCACCAGCGTCCAAGTCAACGCGTGAAGTCAGCATTGACGCAAGACTGAATGACCTCAAAGCCAGGAAGTCAGCTCTTATGTAGTGTTGACGCAGGGTTGGGACCTCGGATGCTGTATGCCTCAGCCGTCCAGATCTCAATGCGAATGAGGGTCCAGATTGATCTGAAACTGTATTCCTCCCGCCCTGGATGCTGTCTGGGTACCTGCGCACAACAAGTGAGTGTATCCAACCAAGGGCCTGGGTGCGGTACCTTTGACTCTACAGTTGACTTTGACTCTTCAATTTCCTGTGTGCAGCGCTTGGTCACACAGCCATACTCGACAGACTCAGGCCTGGGCGTGTCTTGGTCACACAGCCCAGCACAGACCAACCCAGGTCTGCGTTTCCTGGGGCAGAGTTCTGAGCCCCAGGCTACTTCTGAACAGGGTTACTGCAATAGCACGGGCCTGTGCTAAAAATAGCACGGGCTGGGAATGGCCCGACTTTGGAATACTAAGGGTCGGCCTTTTCAAAAAAAAAAAAAAAAAAACCCTCTTAATCATGATAAGGGCCCAATCCTGTATTCCCCGTATTCCCTTGACAATTCCGGGCCGTACCTTTCCCGACAAGGTCATTTGGCCATGTTGGTCCGGTCCCAAGTGGTCAACTCTGTTTTTCTCACTAACCCTTGTGTCGTTTGGACCGGGCCCTCCAAATTTGGCCCTTGCAGATGCGGCGGTTCAGCCCAAAGGCCGTGATTCGGCTTCCATGGGGCTGGACCGTCATGCCGCCTTGTCCGCTGACTCGACCCAAGGGGACCAACCAGCGCGTCAACACTTCGCTGATTGTGGCCACAAGCAACCCTTGAGACTGATACGGCGCGGAGGCTGACCGCGATGAGTCAACTACATGTTGATGAGAGGCGTTGGCCTCCGACACTGGTCCTACTGGCCCGAAGGTTCGGATTGTCACCTGGTCTTAAGACTTTAAGATCATGCGATGATCCAGGCCGTCCATGGTCCTACTGGCCTGACGGTTCAGATCGTCACACAATCTTAAAATTTTGAGATCGCACGACGATTTGGGCCGTCGGCCGTGTACCAGCTGGCCAACAGCCCAGATTAGAAGTTTGCAGCACAACCGAAGTTAGGGCTGCCAGGCGTGGGGAGAAACCGGTTCCAGGCGGGCCGGTCTCCTATAGGGTGCAGCGGTTTGGCCCTTGCCCATATCTTTGGCGGCGCACGGAGCCGGTGTATAGCGAACGAGACAACGCGCACTCACACGGCCGCCCACCCGCCCGCTTGAACAAGCACATGCACAAACACAGGCACATGCACGCACACACGCACATGCACGAACACGCGCACAGGGGGGAAGCTAGGGGAAGTTGCCGGAAGGGGGTTGGGGGTTAAAGGCGCGATTTCGCGCACGTGGTTAGGATACATGACGCGGAATGGTGCTTTCTTTTTTCTTTTCGTTTCATCGTGTGTGTGTGTGTGTGTGTGAGAGAGAGAGAGAGAGAGAGAGAGAGAGAGAGAGAGAGAGAGAGAGAGAGAGAGAGAGAGAGAGAGAGAGAG
>BFEA01000049.1:2295231-2312311 GCA_003427395.1 Chara braunii
GAGAGAGAGAGAGAGAGAGAGAGAGAGAGAGAGAGAGAGAGAGAAACGTAAAATCAAAACTGAATTGAATCAATCAATTCATCAAATGTCAGATCAATCTTTTTACTTCCTCTCAGAGAGAGAGAGAGAGAGAGAGAGAGAGAGAGAGAGAGAGAGAGAGAGAGTTTGTATCCGTCGTTTGCCTCCAGATTTTCTGCGTCACCTGTCGCGTTTGTTTTTGCGAGCGAAGCCGGAACAGGTCATCTAGTACCAATAAAGATTCATTGCATATTGCGTTGACCCTGTCAAGGCCCACATGGAACATGTTCATTCGTCACACCCATCTCCCGCTCGCCCTCCCTCAACTGAAGTGGAGGTGGAGAAAGTGAAGGGGATCAATACATGTGGTGGGCACTGACTCCTCGATCTCTATGCCCGTGCCTGCTAATTCTCTTTTGGTCCTTGAACGTCAGTGTTGGTGTGCTTATGTGTGGTTTTGAGAGTCATGTTACGATCCTGGTTACTTCTGAAGTGCAAATTCACAAGGAAAGACAATGCCACCCGATTGCAAAGAAATGAAAGGACTTGCAAAGGGGTAGAGACCCAAGAAGAAGAAGGAAGAAGAAAGAAAGAAGAAGAAGAAGAAGAAGAAGAAGAAGAAGAAGAAGAAGATGATGTACACCAGCAAGACCAATGACAAATTCCTCTTCTTTCTCCACTTTCCTCCTCCTCGTCTCCGCCAATCTTATTTTCTCCCAATTAGTAATAATAACAATGAGTGGTTGAACCAGAATCAATATCCAAAGTTCCCTCTTACTGCCAGCTTAACAAGAGGTCCACCATAGCCATGGCCTGCCTCTCCTTCTTCCTCACACAGGCCTAGGCTATGGCGGACTACTAAGGGCTCTGCCCTCCTGTGCAAAAGACAACACAAAGCAGCTATGGCTGCTGCTTTTCAGGACGTCATGCCTGACTCTGCCCCGAAGCTTCTTTGGTGCGGCACTACCCCAACTGGGGCCTTCCATAACAAGGTGATGAAGATGGTGTCCACCATAGCCAGGTAGGTACCTTGCCACTCTCCTCCCTTGCCCCCTTCTTCCTCCTCCTCAAGCTGGGCTGCTCGCCATAGCCAGGCAGAGCGCCCAGCTCTCATCCTTCCTCCCAGGCAGTGCTATGAGAACCATCGCCCGCTCAAGCAGCATGATGCCCGAACTTGCATACCGCAAATGAGGTAGAGTCCAGCACTCTACCTGGAGATAAAGCGGCCTACTTGCCTCTTGGGCGGTGACTTCCAGGCCGCGCGGTGTCCAAGCAACCGTATCTCCCCCCTTTCGGAGGGAAACATCATTGCAGGCTCTGATATTGTCCGCACAGGCCCTAGACTCAGGCTACTTGGACTGGTACCCGCTTACCTTTAGCCTACCGCTACTGGGCCTCTGAAAATGCCAACTTTTTGTCTTCTTCTGCTTGGCCTCCAGTTCCCGACACATCTACCTGCTACTTGGTTGTTTTTCCCCCGCTTCCCTACCCCCACTGCTTGAGTGTTTTCCCCGCTGCAACCCTCAAAGTCACGGGCACGCTGCGGGCCTCACAAAACACAAGTGCCCTGTCAGGCCACACACACACTCAGGCAGACGTGCACTCAGACAGGCAAATGGACCAGCAAGCACGCTCACACACACACAGACTTAGAAAACTCAGCACAACTCGGGAATCTCATCAAGGCATACATTACAGCGGCAAAACCCAGAAATCAGCAGTGTTCTCAGTCTGTCTTTTGGCAGGTCATTACGGTAAAATTCAATAATATAAACCTGCAAGTATGAGCTGCTCATGCAAACGGAGTAAAAGGGTGCATAACATATTTGAGTGAATAGAAGGAAAGGCCAGCCATAGTCGAACTTGGGGGCGGCAGGTGATAGGGAAGGAGAAAGGAGAGGAGCAAAAGAAAGAGAGAGACAATAGAAGAGGGAAGACAGAGAGAATCATTTGGTCGCAATGGCTGAGGGTCAGGGGCAACTCCAGAGTTCATGGTCTTCTACCTGTGTCAGAACTACATCTAGTAGTTAAGAATGTAATTTGCGCCTCGGCTGCTCTTTTTTTCCTTGTCTTCTTCCCATCTGTCTCTCCGCAAGTACTTGGCTTCATCTTTTTCTCTGAAGGTTATCAGCCATGGGCATAACCCCGCCTCTGACTCACCAATTGTGGGGTTCTGTTGAAGGGATGTTGTTGGGAAGTTGGATATAAATAAACAGGCCAAGTTTGGTCTTGATACGATGACACTTTGCAGGCGCCCGCTGATTATGCTGTTTTCGAATCAGATATGAATCTCTATTGAAGTGTCAATTGAGTTCTGCTTCGTTGATGCTTTTGTCCTCAGGTCGCAATTCTTGCGTTGAACAAGCTTGTTAAACAATCGTAAGTCGCCATCCCTCCATTCACACCGTTTTGCCCATGCCTGGTCCTCCACCCGCTCACCCGTCTCTCTCTCTCTCTCTCTCTCTCTCTCTCTCTCTCTCTCTCTCTCTCTCTCTCTCTCTCTCTCTCTCTTGCTCTCTCTCTCTGCCTCTCTCTCTCTCTCTCTCTCACACACACACACACACACACACACACACACACACACACACACATATGTTTTGTTGGCAGCATCTTGAGACCCCAATTAAAACTCCCCCTCCCTTCCTCCCTTCCCACCCTCCCCTCTGGTTTATGCGCAATTCATTTTGAGACCTCCAGTCCATCCTCCCTACTAAAAGGGCCTTTACCTGAAATAGGCCTCAGGCCTTGTAAAAGTAACGCAGCACAGACCTTGTAAAAGTAAAGCATTGTGAAAAGGTATCTCGCCAGGGCTCAGAAACGTGAAAGCGGGTCAAAAGTCAAGTTCTCTACCAGCAGGCACATCTAAATCTAAGGCCAAGGGCATTGTCAAAAGACTTACCTGTTCACCAGGAGTTGTGTATGTCATGTCTGTTCGGGTAAGAATGTGTCTGTACGTGCAGGCAGTGTACCTGTTCGTGCAAAGGRAAGTGTCTGTTCAAGCAGTGAATGTGTCTGTTCGTTAGAGTTGTGCCTGTCCGAAAGTAAAGTCAATAGGCACAGTYCCAGTTTTGGTCTAAGTCAAGGGGTCAGTCCAGATCCAGACTTTCAAGTCCAAATCCTGGCCAAGAGGCCTYAGCAGCAGTTGAACTTCATTGGGACTATACTGGGACAYATGCAATGCAGGGTCTGGGACAAAGGACRGGCCGAATTGAGCCAATGCAGACCCAGCGAGGAGTGGCCAGCACTATAAAGGAAGCTGCCTGCCTCATTCCTCGCCAGATCTCCACTGGCTGCAATGMGTGGAAGTGCTGGTGCACTTGTGCGCTGAGTCAGGAGGAGCAGCGCTGGAGGTAGAAGATGCGCTGAAGGAGGGAGGAAGAAGCCTGTACGCTGGAAGTGATGCAGCCATAGCTGCCCAGCGAGTTWGTATTAGTAGTAGTGGGTTAGCATGTAGCTATGAGTAGTATTCAGAGTAGATCCTCATGAGTGAAGAGTGTGTATGCATCGTAGGAGGAAGGGACTGAGGCGGGGAGTGTTCATTCAAGGTTCGGCTATGGAAGATACTTACCTGAGTTGGATGTGACCTGCAGAGGTGTTGCTGATGAGTAGTGTCCACATTGATGACTTGGAGACTATCTGCAGGAGTAGCGCTGATTCAGTGGAAGTCATATTGATGAATTGACAAGAGATTGGTGTTGCGCTGATGAGCGCTGGACTCAGGGGAACTTTGAAACACTTTGTATTCATATTTCTGATAATATAAGCTGTGAAACTCGGTCCTCTTCTCATCTACCTTTGTCTATGACTTGAGACTATTGATCGTGGTGTGTGAGGATGATGCATGACATGTACACACTTGCGTGAAAGGGTCCCCAGGACCCATGCAAATTTGGTATCGGAGCAGATGCTCGCTACTCTCATAGCGTTGGTCTGATCCAGGCCGGCGCGAAGAAGTGGTGATCGAGGAATACCGAAGGAGGGAGGAGGAGAAGAAGATTGTTGATAGTGGGGGAAGCAGGCCGAAGAAGAAGTGGCAAAGTCTACTTACCTGGAGTGTGCGGAGCGTCGTGGAGCACCATCGGCGGTATCTTCAAGAAGAGAGAAGCACCTCCTTTTCCCTGAACCTGCATGCATGTGTGTGTCCCCTACCTTCTCTCTCTCTGACCCTCTGAAGGTGACTGCTGCTGATCTGGTCAGGAGTCGAAGTCTGGATCTGGGGTGTCATAGCTGTCAGGTCTGAGCCGTCAGAGTCTGATGACCCAAGGGTGATGTGTCAGGGACTGGTCTCACTAAAGTAGGTGGTCCAGCATTCTGCGAATAGGAGTAGGTCTCTCTCCTATCTCTCTTAATTGGCAGGCTGGGTATCGTCATCAAGAACCAAGGATCGATGTGGGGAGTGGCAATGTGCCACATCAGATAGCATGTACCAGGCAGTATAAGGATGATATTGAGTATCTACAGGGCCTGTTGAGCCCGAAAGAAAGAACAGGGTATACGAAGTATCTCTGCCTGGTTGGATAACTGAACCATCTGAATCTGCGCTGTACTCCATACCTGCATCAGACACCCAGCAAGTTAGTACCAAAAAAAAAAAAAAAAAAAAAAAAGAGAGAAGACAACGGGAACACATTACCAAACGTTCGATCCAGGAGGCCACGCAGCACATCAAAAAAAAGACATATTCAAGTTCATTGTAGTTTGATCTATTGTTGATTGTACGCAGCAACTTCTACCGTTAAACAAAAAAAAAAAAGGGGAAAGGGAAGGTATAAGTACTCCATTACCGCAAGTCAAGACCAAGTCTGTAAGTGGGATCGTACCTTGGTGACCCGGCGGAGGATCTCCTGTGCCGGCAGTCATCATGGATGACTATCCCATCCAGGGCCTGTTGGCCCTTACTGTATAATTGGGGCCCCTGTTCAGGCTGATGTTCCCACTGGGGTTCGGACGTGTGTGCACGTCCCGCATGCTGATGCGGTCAGGGACAGTGAAGCCTGGCCCCACACCTGCGGAGCAAGCCGAAATTGACCGCAGGCTAGCAGAAAAGAAAAAAGAAAAGGAAGCAAAGAAAAAACAGAAAGAAGAAGAAGCAAGAAAGAAAACGAAAGAGAAAATGGACAGGGAGTTAGAAGAAGAATTGAAAAGTATAGAAGAAGAAGAAGAAGAAGAAGAACAAGAAGAAGGAGAAGTGTTGGAAAGACGTCGTCGCCAAGACATATCGGAAAGCAGTACCACGACCCGCCTTCCCGTTGAACCGTTGAACTGGGGAAGCCAGTACTACTACTCCAGCGAGCCGTTAAAAGAATCTGATGAAGACTGAGATACGTTCATCGCCAAGTTGGCCACTATTAAAGACACCGTTGAACGAAACTCGATGTTGGAAGAGAAACGGGCTGAGCTAAATCGCAGGCTGTTGGCCGCTAGACGGCAAGAGGTGGAAGAAAAGAAAAGATTGCAGGCAGAAGGGGATAAATTGCAGAAAGCTCTAGAAGCGCAAAAGGAAAACCCCTCTGCAACTGAAGCACAACTTGCACTCCTCAGGGAGGCCGTCCTCAACACGAGGCAAGACATGGACTTAATGCGGCAGACCTTGCAACGTGTAGAAACAAATCGGGTTGAATTTGAGAATGTATGGAATAACTTCGTAGAAAAGTCAGCAAAGGACGTTGACCAACATGTGCAAACTTACATCCAGGCTTTGGACGAACATATTAATAAAGTCTTCACCCCAGAGGTCGTAGAGAAGATTGTAAAGGGAGTTGGAGGCGACGGAGGAGATGGAGATGGCGACGGCGATGATGACAAGAAAGGAAAGAAGAAGATTGAGGATTCAAAGGGTCAACCTTCCCAGGAACCCGGACAGACTAACAAGATTAAGCTTAAACTGCCATGGAACTACACTGGAAAGAAAGAAGAGAGTGTGTTGCACTGGGCGGCGACAATTGAAACTTATGTGTATGGACAACGAATTCCATACTGGGACAGGGTATTGATGGCAACCTCGTGCATGGGAGGCGACGCCATGAGCTTCGCCATCTCGCTGCAAAAAGAGGCGGGATGCAGCTCTATGGTAGAGTATTCACAACAGACCCGTATTGAGGATTTCCTTAAAACGATAAGAGAGAGATTTGAGGACAAGAACTTGGCAAGACGCACAAAAATGTTGATCCTCAGCCTTCCTAACAGGAAATGGAAGAGTACCTCTGCACTAAAGGCAACTATGGATGAACTATTGCAATGCCCTGATCACGGATTGACGTCGGCCCAAATCTTGAACAGCTTTGCACGAGCGCTCCCGGATCCCCTAAGGACACAACTCTATCCCCGTACCAAGGAAGAGGAGATGACATATGAGAAGTTCGGCAAGATCACCATAGATCACGTCGGCTTCCTCGCTGAAGCAAATTATTGCCATTACTGGAAGGATCTGCAAGCGGGTAAGAGATGGCAAAACCGCACCATCTCAGGGTCTATACCTGGGAAAGACGGTCTCCTTCTAACCTTTGAAGAAGGAGGCGCCGAGACCATCTCCTGGGATCAGGTAGATTATGGTCTCGATGAACCCAACAGACCGGTAGCTCTGGAGGGGAGTTATGCGGTTGTTGCAGCCCGCGGGGGAGGGCGTGGCCGAGGAAGAGGTCGCGGCCGTGGTGGACAAGGATTCGGCACCCAGAGGGGTGGTGGTGAAGAATGCCACTACGTGGGAGGAAGGGGAAATGGTCCGTCATACGGTGGCCGTGGGTTCTTACTCCACCTGGGGTAGAGGAAGAGGCTCATGGTACAACAAGTGGGATAAGCCATACCCACCACATCCAGGCCTACCGGAAGGAGAGCCTTGGAAAGAGTTGGGAATTACCGAAAAGTCTGGGCCGAAAGGAAGAAGGCAGATCAATGCCTCAAATGTGGGGACCCCGACCACATTGTCCCTTATTGCCCTGACTATAGGGGGGCAAAAGGGAACAGCCAGTAGAGGTGCTAGTTGCCTCTACCGGGGCTTCAAATGTTGAAAAATCAGAATCCTCCCATTCGAAGGCCCCAATGGCAGAAACTGAAGAGGAAGGAAGTCCCCATCTAGTGCACTGTCCAGAGGTGGCAAATGTATGCATCTCTCTAGATGGATCCCTCGCCGGCATGGGTGATGAGTTGGCCGCTCGTCGCCAAGCGTGGACTGAAATGCGAAAGAAAAAAGGACAACTAATACTTGCAGATCTTGAAATAAATCGAGTCAGAGTAGGAGGTATGATAGACAGTGGTTCTACACGCAGTTACATTAGTAAGAAGGGTTTGCAAAAATTGTGTCTTGGGCTTAAGGTTAAGAAGTTAAATGAGTCCATTGTAAGTAAGCTAGCTAATAGTAGCGAAACCATTATGGATCGATACGTTGAGGGGGTACAAGTATACTTTCGGCTAGAGGCAGAGGGGAAGGTGGAACGCGTTCTCCACTCTCTGACCTTCTTGGTGGAGGATAACTTGCCCTTTGATGTGTTGTTAGGAATGGATTGGGGTGAGGCTGCACATGCGGATCTAAAGTTAAGGGAACATGAATGTTGGCTTCCAAGTCCGCAAGGAGGTAAGAAGAAAATCCGCCTCTATCATGAATCTGGAAAGGAAAGCAGCCTAGCTCACTGTTGTATGAGTGCCCCAGCGTTCGCTCGCCATGTTAAGAAACATACCTTGTACGATCAAGTCTTTGTTGCATATGTGCGCCCAGTAAAGGAAGGGGAAGCTAAAGAAGAAGTCAGGTCCCAAGAAATTGAGAGGATCCTGAAAGAGTTCGCAGATGTGGCTAAAGCCCTAAGCGGTGTGGTGGAAAGACCAATCCGCCACCGCATTGATATCATTCCAAGGAGCGCACCCTCGAAGGGGCCTATCTATCGTATGTCGCCCCAAGAATTGGATGAATTGCGAACCCAACTCGATGAGTTGCTGAAAAATGGTTGGATAAGACCTAGCTCCTCGCCCTATGGTGCGCCTGTGCTCTTTGTGCCTAAGAAAGATGGCGGCGCTCGCATGTGTATAGACTATAGGAGATTAAATTATATAACCGTAAAGAATGCCGAACCATTACCGCGAATAGACGATTTGCTGGATGGCGTGCAGGGTTGCAAAATCTTTTCGAAGATTGATCTAAAATCCGGCTACCATCAGATTGAGGTTGAGCTGGAAGAGCTGAAGGTGGGACTCGAAAGTGGGGCTATAGACAAGGATATCATCGAGGTAAACAACGACGCAGACTTCGAGGAGGTCGCGAAAGATGTGGTTCATGGTGGATTGGAATGTGGCGGGGGCGTTGGTGAGTCCGAAGGGCATCACAAGGAACTCGTAGTGCCCAAATCGAGAATGGAATGCGGTCTTGTGGGTGTCCTCCTCGCAGATGCGGATCTAGTGAGAGTCACTGCGGAGGTCAATTTTGGTAAAATATTTGGCTCCACGGAGCGATCAAGAAGCTCGGAGATCCGAGGTAGGGGGTATTTGTTCTTGATCGTGATCCGATTCAAGGCGCGGTAGTCTGTGCACATTCGGAGTTCCGATGTTCCGCCTTTCTTGACGAAAAGGCAGCTTGTGCCGAAGGGAGATGAACTTGGCTTAATGAATCCTTTTTCAAGGAGTTCATTGAGTTGCCGCTTCATTTCTTCGGCTTTTGGAGCGGAGAGTTGGTACGGAGGGCAGCAAGGTGGAGTGACCGAGCTCCAAATCGATGGTGTAAGACACACCACGATCCGGAGGTAATCCGACGGGTAAGGACTCGGGGAAGATGTCCTTGAACTTGTCGAGGATGGAGGTGAGGGCGGGGTTGGAAGGGGGGGCTTGGTCGGGTTTGTCCGTTGAAAGCAAGACCTCCGAACGCTCGCGATCAAGGACAAGGCAATAGTAGGTGGAGTTGGGATACGTACGAGCCATGTGAAGGAATTGGTGCGCGATGACGGAGCTTGGGGAGGGGGGATAGGGGAGATAGGGAATGTCGATGCGGTTGGTAAGGCGGATGAAGTGGAAAGAGTATGGCATGTAGCAGTCCAGCCACGATGTTCCCAAAATGATGTCGCACATTAAGTGCATCACATCGAATGAGACCTGACTGTGGAGGGTTTTGACAGTCATGGTGGTCTCGGGAAACGTGCTGTCTACGACGACGGCGGTGTCTTTGTCCCCTAAACGAATCGTAATCGGGGAGTCGTAACCGGTAGAGGTAAGACCGGCTTTCCTGACACACGCGTCGGTGATGAAGTTACCAGTGGCTCCAATGTCGAGGAGGGCCCGAAACTTAGTCGTAGACGCACCAAGGGTGGCGGTGATGAATTTGAGGTGAAAGGGTGATGAGCTGGCGGTGGAGATAATGGTGTTGAGGCGGCGTTGTTCATTGCCTAATTGGACAAGCCGATCGAGTTGGGCTTGTTCCTCAACAACGTCAGAGAAGGTGACAGAGGATGGATTTGGAAGGAGGGTTGCGGAACATGTGGTGGTGAGGGGGGCGTCAGGCGACGAGGGTTGCGACACTTGGGGGTCATCCGGTGGGATGTGCGGCACTGGAGAGGGGGGATGCAGATGTATTGTCGATGCCAAATGGGTCACCGGTGGGGTGGAGATCGTCACCGATGGGATGGCCGACAGATTAGTCGTCGGTGCCGGGACGGGTTCATGGTGATACTAGGGATGGTGTTCATGAGGAGGAGGGACCGAGAGTGGCGGATGCGGAGGTGGCGGGTCGGGGGGCSMCAGACCTGGGTGCGTGACCTGTGAACTGTCCGGCATTTGGACAGTTTGTTTGTAGATGTCCTAACTGTCGGCACCGGAAACAACCACCCTTGGCTTGGAGGTAGGTTCGCTCCTCCGGCGTGAGTTTCGTGAGACGGGTTGGGTGGGTGTTCATGGGAGGATGGCTGGAGCGTTCTTTCTTTTCCATTCGCATGAGGTGAATGGCGGAGAGTTCGTCAGAGGAGAGTGATGTGGTGTCTAGTGGGTCGGAGAGGATGTCGAGGTCGGGGGCAGAGAACTCGTTCGAGGAGGCAGAGAGAGAGGTTTCGTCGGCGATGTTATGAAAGAATCGTGGGCGGGGTGGGGCGGATGTGAGTGCATCCCTGTACGGGGTGAGGAATTTGTCTAGGTGAATGGCGCGGTTGAGGAGATTGGAGAGGGACATTGGGGGGTCGTGGACGAGGGAGGCAGCTAGGTCCTTGCGGCATCCCCGCTTGAAGCGGGAGATAGAATGCGGCATCGCTGACGTAGTCAAGGGGGATGTGTTGCCGCAACGCATGGACGTATTGGACAAAGTGGTCGGTCGGGCCGTTCTGTCGAAGACGGCGTAATTGCTTAAAGTAGTCATCGACCGTCTTTTGTGGTCGGAATGTGCAGGTGATGAGATTGGCCCATTGAAGGAAGGAATGGGGTTCCTCGTTTGCGTGTTGGCGGTTAGCTCGTTCAGTGTACCACCAACGAGCGGCGCCTTCGTGTAGCCTGGTGCTGGCAATAGGGAGCCAGTGTGTGACAGGGACGTTGTGGAGGGAGAAGGCGTCGAATAGTTTGTTGAGAAAGACGAAGACGTCCTTTTGGGGAAGGCCGGTGAAGGGGGGGATATCTGTTGACCGGAAGGATGGGGGAATGTTACCCGTTGATGGTGTTGTGGTGGCGAGGGTGTTGAAATCAAGTTTGGGTGAGGAGGACGGTACTAGGGTGAAGTCGGTAGTGGGATTGGTCGGGAGGAGTGTGGACGGAGGTGTTGGGATAACGGGTAGCAGGGCTTGAGGTGTGGGGGTGATCTGGGTATGGGTGGACGTGATAGTGGATGCAGTCATGAGGGGTTTTGACTGGGAGGGAATGGTTGATGACTGTGTGACGGCGGGGGTTGTTGTCTTGGTGACCAAGGTGGAGGTAGTGGTGGATGAAGGTGGAGGTGTGGATGATATGCTAGCAGAGAGGGGGGTGGATGTGGAGGACAAGGTGATTGGTGTAGACGTGGAGGCGGAGGATGGGGGAAGGGTGGTGGCACCCGAGGTGAGGGGGGGGGATGTGGTGCTGACGACCTGGATGGCGGGGGTGTGAGTTTCAATGGTGGTCACGCGAGCAGAGATGGTGGAAATGGATGTTTTGATGTCGTCCATGGATGATTGGAGAGATGTCATCATGCGGAAAAGAGCCGCGAGGTCGATGGTGACATCGGGTGCTGGTGTTTGCTCGCCTGCGAGGTTGTGGGAGAACAAGAATTAATTTTGAATAAATTAATTTGAATTTATTCGAAATTAATCCGCGAGTGTATTTTTCAAGAAAATACGAAAGCAAATTTTCAGGAATTTCCAAATGAAGAAAAAGAATAATTAATTCCGAGAAAAATAAATTCTGACGAAATTTATTCGAATTTACATTCGGGGTAAAATTTTATAATTTCGAAAAGGTGCAAGGAAAATAAGCAACAGCGAGATGACAAATTCCAGATTACACCATCACATCGAAAGCCAGATAGTCACACTTTGTCCAGAGAGCAGCATTGCACCAGTAATACACCAATGGAGGTTCGTAGTACTGAAAGCCAATGTCAAGGAGAGCTTTCTCTCTCCGCCACAACCCAAGAGTCCAGTCCCTTCACACTCCTACTTGGCGCTCAGCGCCCAGCCTACTCCTACACAGCTACAATCAGCCTACTAATAGCCTAATAGGGAATGCAACTGTTGACATCAGCAGCAACCCGAAGTACTTGAAGATGTCGCCCACTTGCAGACCATCGCCAATACAAGGTATGTGCCCTCACATCATCATCATCATCATCCTTCGCCCTTCCCTGACTTTACCCCCACGTTTGTCTCCCTTACACCCGAAAACCACTCATGCGCCTCACTGTAGTCCAAGCCCACCAGCTATGGTGGCTGGGCTATGGCGCTGCCCTCAGCAGCGCCCTGCTTCCCTTGCATGACCGCACGTGCTGCACCACGCCTCTCAGCGCCAGCAGCAGCCCACGAGCATTTGCTCTAGCAGCGCTGCCGCTAGCACGCGAGTGCCTGAATGAGGCTGAAAGTGGCGAGCTCTTTCCTATATGGAAAGAGCCTGCCTGCTTCGCAGCCTGGCAGGACTTGGCCTGGGCCCAGAAGTTTCCGGTAGGCCCCAGGATGTTGCGTGCYACTTTGCAGCTACTGGGCCTCTGTTGGTTGGGCCTCCCAATTGTCAGTGTATGGGGCTGCGTTTCTCGTCCAGGGCCTGCACGCATTGGAAAGGCCCAGGAGGCCGTGGAAATGTCTTGGTTGCTCGGCATGTGTTTCTCTCAACCAACTGGCGCGTCGCAACTGCCTGTACCCCAAATATGAAATTGACAGTCAAGGGCCTCTTGTGAAATGTTAGGCCCGCCTTCACTTAGGGCGGGCACCACTGTAACCGGGGCCACTTCGGCATGCCGAGGACTCAGATCCTCGGATTCCTTCCTCCTTTACTTCGTTAGTCCTCTGAGAAGTCTCTTATTTTGCAGGTATCTTCCCTTTCCGTTCTCTTTCATAGCCTGCTATCACTTGAGGTGCTGTTCTCAGAAGTTCTTCTCGTGTGAACCAGCGATCTTCCTTAGGATCGAGATGATGTTTGAAACTCACACGATACTGCATTCTTGGTTTAGGAGGGCACCCTCTACCTGATGGTTGAGGAACAGGCATCATTCGATGCACGATCTGTTCGATGTCCACCTCGCCATCCATGAATGGGGGCAGCATTGATCTTCTTGAAAGAAACTGCTCTGTTGCAGCGAAAGGTGCCAACTTGGAGGCATGGAAAACAGGGTATGTACGTAAACGAGGTGGGATGCGGATCACATAGGAGGGTCCATCTATCTGATCCCCAATCACATCTAGTACCTCCCATGGTCCGAAGTACTGTGGCCTTAATTTACGGACTATACCCAGCTCTTGGCCAAGTTCAGATGCTTTGACCTAGACTCTATGACCTACCTGAAAGTTTGAGGGTCGTTTGTGCTTATTCTCAGATCCAATCATAGCTTCTTGAGATCTCTTGATATGTTCAACGGCCTGTTGCAGCATCTAATCATACTGGACAGCGAATTCTATGCTGCCTGCCGTGAGTTGACTTTCCAGTAGCAGGAAATCCAGCGCAGCTCTGGGCTTCCAACCAAAATGCAGTTGGTTGGGAGACATACATGTAGTACTATGCACAACGTTATTATAGAGGCTGCTGACGAGAGACGAGAGGTAGTTTCTCGTCCCAGTCATCCTGACTTCGCTTGATATAGTGTCTAAGCAAGTGTTGTACTACTCGGTTCATCTGTTCTGCCTGTCCATTTGACTCAGGATGATTCCCTGACGTCATTTGGAGCTTGGTCTGCTCAGCAATTGACTTCCAAAGTTCGCTTGTAAATCTTACATCCCTGTCACTAACTATAGGCGTAGGTAGACCGAAGTCGCGTACCCAGTTATCCATGAAGAGTTTGATGACATGGTCAGTCTTTGCGGATTCGGGCATAGCGATAATTCTTGCAAACTTGGAGAAGCCGCCTACTATGATGAAGACGTGTCTTTTCCCAGACCTGCTGGTGACAAGAGTATCCATGAAGTCCATGGAAACACTCTTGCCAGGACCTTCAAGAATCGGCAAGGGTTGGAGAAGCCCAAGCGGAGCGTGAGTTCTTGGTTTGTCGCGTTGGCAAACCTGACAAGTTTCTACATACTTTTGGGCATCTAACATCATAGAGGGCCACCGAAATTTCTGTACTAAGTTTGCAGATGTCTTTTTATATCCAAAATGTCCAGTTGCATCATGGCATTCTCCTAAAAATAAACTACGCAAAGACTCACAACTGGGAACACACAATCTTTTATTCCCTGCCTTTTCAAGAAACAGCAAGTCGTCTCCCATCGTAAATTCGTCCAAAGTCTTTTTTGGAGTGGAGAGCGAGAGCACCGACGTCAGCACGGGCTGAATCGGCAGTACACAAACACAGGCACGTAGCGTACAAGACGACATGCCAAAATGTGAAAAAGCTCGGAATTAAGATACTCTTTCAAATAGGAAGAAGAAACTCAAGAGTATTACTCTATGCAGATAGGAAGAAGAAACACAAGAGTATTACTCTACAAGAGTATCGCCATAGTCAAGCTATGGCAACCTACCGCCCGCGGGCGGACGGCAGTCTGGCTACCCTCGACCGGTTTCGGCTGGAGCCAAGGCCAGCCTCATCAGGAGGGAAAAACATTAACTCCGAGATGTTTGGTAGGACCTACTCTGTGGATAAATACTAATATCGTTTCTCTTTTCCATGCAGGATCAGCTCATCGGTACCAGGTACGTGTGTTTCCTGTTCCAGAATTCCAAGTCCCTTTGCCTCAATCTCCGAACACGTTAAGTCCAGTTCCGAAATCTGAGCTCAAATCCCAAAACCTAAAACGACAGAATTTTTTTGTCGTATATGAAATAAATCGAGCGAAATCCGAAGCCTCCGTAGTTCCAAGTTCAAAACGATTTTCCACGGGAGAGATCGTAGATAAACAGCCCAGCTATCTCATAGCTCATGTAGGTCCGACGAAAGTTTGTCGTATTCGCAATCACGTCAGGCAGGTCCCGGGAAGAGCCTGTGTAGTTTCAATTTCCAAGTCCGAAAGTCCAAGCCCGAGTATCTGAGAGGATATCACAGTTCCACACGTCCGTCCAGTAACTCCTTGGAAGCGGTAGTGGACATAACAGCAAATGCGTCGAAGTAGAACTATCTGCCCGCTTATCGCTGCATGAAATTACAGACAATCTCCTCGCTGTACAAAATCCGAGTCACCAATCAGATGTTATTAAGCCTGTTCATCCGGACCTACCACCCGCAGAATTTCCTGCCCCACTCGTTTCATGAGGGCGCTCGTTTCCTAATGAACTTACTCAGGTATTCATTGAAGTATTTACCTGGGTAAGTCTGCAGTCTTAGGAGTCTTTTTAAGGTGAGAAGTCCTAGGCCAGTCAGTTGTACGTCAGATGTCATCTGGTAGATCCTATGCAGGCAGCAAGTAATTACCGCTTTTTTCTGTGAAACAGCCGAGTACGAGTTAAAATCTTGGATTGTCCTGAAGGTAAGTACGCCATCATCCCAGATTTCCTTCAGATTTCTCTGGAGGAGCTGGGTCGTCACTTTTTTCCCTTTTTACACTCTTACCTTTGTCCCAAGGAATTCCCATTCCCCTTCTCCTTTGTCTATTCGTTCCAGTGTTAATGCTTTGTCATCGGCCGTTGAAAACCGAGCAATAATGTCCAACGCCCTACGATTATTCATTTTTCCATCGCTCCAGATGAAAAGAGAAACGTCATCCATTAGTCGAATCCCTTTTACCAATTTCCTGTCCGATCCCAGACTAGACAGGAAGTTGTATTCGTTAAGGCACAGAGTATACAAGCCAAAGGTGGGCTTGTGCTCTTGCCCATAGGAATGCCAACTTCTTGTCTAATAAGTCGGTCCGCAGCCACGACATATGTATTCTGAAGTTCGAAGTTGATCATATTGAGAATTTCCTGAAAGCCAATGATCAGCCAGCTATCAGATCCGTTCTTCAGCGAGAACGATGTTCCTTTCCCTCTTTTTTTAATCGTCAGTCTGCTTTTCCCTTTACCTGCGTAGTGATTTAGTATCCAGTCAAGCGCTTCCATGATAGAATTATGGGGTAGTCGACTGAACATCTCTTTGATATCAAAGGAGGCGCTCAACAAACTACCTTTCTTTCTCTTCTCAGCCCAGTTGTTTACCTTTGTAATCCTCCGCAGCAGCATATTTGTTGACTTCAGATTAAACTGCACACTTCTTGACAGTAGGAAAAGAAGGTGGTTAAGCGCGCGGGCCACTCTGCTACTGGCAGTTTTTTAGGGTTCCGAGAAAGACGGGCTAATGGGGCGAAACTTACATAGGTCCTTATTTTTAGGAATTATGTACGCTCGTCCAAATTTCCCCGATCCTTCCCATTTCCCTAGCTTTTCCAGACCCGCTCTCTTATAGCGCCTCTCGCATTTAACCAGAGCTTTAACTTCCGTTCTCCATTCTGTTCGGAAACTGTCGCTTCCCCAAAAAGCATCCTGCGTCCCTCTTGCGTACATTGCAGGGCACATAATTACCGTTTCTGCTGGATTTCTATCTACTGATGAGAGAGTAAAATAAGATCCTAGTCCTTGTAAATATGCTAGGGAGCTTGGGTCGTAGTTACTAGAAGCTACTAAAGGTTTACAACAAGCTAACACCTCTTTCTCTGTGATATGAGTATTAATCCCCATTTTTAATAATGTGCAATGAGCCCAGACGTGATGATACTCGTCAACATTACCAGTCCCTATGATTATCGAGCTGCATATGAAATGACAAACAATCGTAATATGTGTGATGATAGAATGAGGTGAGAATCATACACAGACGAAGGAGGAGAGAGGGAGAATAGACAAAGGAGAGAGAAGAAGACAACAGCCCACTTCTACTTCGGATTCCTCCTCCTCCTCGCCACCTCATCAATCAATAGACTGAATGCAATGTCTGAAGTTCCTCCTCAAGGTGCCACGTGGCACGTCAATCTGTCTACATCAGCAAATGGAGAGTATCGTCATCAACCAGGTACGTATCCTCGATAACCACAGTCTTGATCTCCTTCCGAAGTGACGAAGAATCAGAACAGCCTCATCAACCTCGCAGCCAGCCACGTCGTCAATCATATACAGGTGGCAGCGGCCACGTTAGCAACGGCGCGTGGCAGCTGCCACGTCAGCATGCCCAGAAGACCATCGCCAGCCAACACCTTGCCAGCCAGCAGCGCCTTGCTATCCTCCTCTGCCAGCATATAGCCGGCATCAAGCCAATGTCGCAATGTCGCAGCGTAGCAACAACGTCAAGTCCACGCGCGAAGTCAGCATTCACGCAAGACTGAATGTTCTCCAGCCAGGAAGTCAACTCTTAAATAGCGTGGATGCGGGGTCTGGACCCCGGGTACTGAGGTCCTGCACCGTCCAGATCTCGATATGAATGAGGGCCCAGATCGGCCAGAAACTGTATTTCTCCCGCCCTGAATGCTGTCTGGGTACCTGCACACAACAAGTGAATGTATCCGTCCATAGGCCTGGGTACGGT
>BFEA01000049.1:2355799-2367993 GCA_003427395.1 Chara braunii
TAGATTTTTTTTTTTTTTTTTTTTTTTCAAGTCCATGGTGTTGTAGAGGCCAGTCACTGAGTGCACAGTGATCACCTGGAGCAGTTGGCCGTGGGTGTTCTGGATTATCTACAACATCATACTTTTTATTTATTTTTTTGAGAATTTTTTTAATGCTAAAAAAAATTGTACTTTGATCACGGCCGCTTGCCGAGTTTGACCCCGTGAAAAGATCTACAACATCATACTTTGAAAGTCATAGCCGCACCCAACATCTCGAAAAGATCTACAACATCATACTTTGAAAGTCGTGGCCGCACCCAACCACGGCCAGAGGGGAGGCGGCCGTGATCACGGTCGCCTGCCGAGTTTGACCCCGCGACCGCAGCCGCGGGTGATACATAGTTCACCGTGTCTTGGGGCTTGTAGAAGACCAACGGATTATTGTCCGTTACCCATTGGAATTGACTTTGACCGAGAAGAAAGTGCCGCCACCGCTTAAGCGCGTGTACGAAGGCCAATAACTCCTCCTTCCGTGCGTCGTCAATCGAGTGCACGACGTGCATCTTTTTACTAAAGTACTCAACTGGGTGCCAGTCTACTCCATCGTGTTGCTCGAGGACGGCACCAATGCCATAGCTGGACGCATTGGTAGTGACGCGTGTCAGCAGAAGTGGGTCGTAGATGCGTAAAACCTCCGCGGATAGCAAGGCGGCTTTAAGGGCCGAGAAGGAAGCCCGCGCATCGTCATTGAAGTATAGCTGATCCTCGCATTGGAGCTTGGTCAAATTTGCCGCGATCTTCGAATGGCCTTGGATAAAGCGTTGATAGTATCCGGCGAGGCCGAGAAAGGAGCGGAATTCCGTGATATTCTTCGGTTCCGACCATTCTTGGACGGCTTGAATCTTGTCTGATAGCGGACTAGTGCCCTCCGGTGTGACAAAATGGCCCAAGTATTCCAACTCTTGACGTATGAACTCCCACTTGTCGCGGTTGGCTTTGTACTTGGTGCGACTGAGCGTCTCCGACACACGTTGAAGGTGCTCAAGATGATCTTCCAAGGTACGGCTATGGGCGAGAACGTCGTCTAAGTAGATCAGCACAAACCGATCCAGCATCAAGCGGAACTCGTTGGTCAATGCCGCTTGAAAGGTCGTCGGGGCATTGGTGAGGCCAAAAGGCATGACAACCCACTCAAAGTGTTCGTACCCCGTTTTAAACGTGGATTTGTAGCGATCTTGCGGGCGTACTGAAATCTGACGATAGACCAACTTCAAGTCCAACTTGGAAAAATATTTTGCGCCGCCCAAATGCTCAAGAAGATCGTCAACACGAGGAAGAGGCCCCGCATTCTTGACAGTTTGCTCGTTGTGCTTGCGATAGTCAATGCACAAGCGAAGATCCTTGTTCTTCTTCCTTATGAAGAGAACCGGCGCGCCATATGGTGAGCAACTAGGGCAGATCCAACCCCTTTCCAACGAGTCGTCGAGTTGTGCGTGGAGAACCATGAGCTTTTCCTCGCTCATGCGCTAGATGCATCCTTTCGGCGCCACGACACCGGCGTCAAGAATGATCTCGTGGGAGATTGGTCGATCCGGCACCACACCAGTAGGAGACTCGAAGACGTCGGCGAACTCGTCAAGCAACCGCACCACGCGGGTGTCCGAAGACAAGTCCGTAGGTGAAGATTCAGCCGCTGCGACAGTCCTAAAAAAACATAGCCGATCTCGTTGGTCTGCTTGTAAGTGCAAGTGGACCGGAAACACTTGGTCGTCACAACTTGGGACTAGATCGAAGGGTGCGGAAAAGGAATGGTACACAGCACCTTGGCGCCAAAGGAGTCGCAAACAGTAAGCGCCCGTCGATGGAAGTTGACCATGTGATGCAAAATAATGTCGAAGTTTGTGTTCAGGATGTCAAACGTAACCGGCTAGCATGCATGAGATGCAAAATAGACCGGCACGACTTCGATGTAGCGATCAAGAAGTTGCATCCGACCGTCCTCCATCTTAAACCGTCGTAGGATGTGGCTTCCTCCGAACTTGTGCGCCAAGGCCGCCCCTTTGTATAAAGGACTGGCTCATGAAATTGCGAGTCGCATCGCTATCCAACAAAGCATTGCAGAACACTTGCCCAACTTGGATGCAGACATAAAGGAGCGGTGCGTTGTTGTTGTCGTACTGCTGTCGAGCGCATCGGTCCGACCCCGCACAAGGCAGCACGGGACCCTCTCGGCCGCGTCACGCAGGAGTTGGTCTAAATCCTCGTCGCGAATACATAATGGAGCTTCCGCAAGCCGCTCCGACCGAGTGCGCCAGCCATACCTCTCGCGAGCCCCTTCGACAGGAAAGGGCCTACGAGAGGCACAACTTTTCTCCACCTTGCGGGAACTGTCACCTCCCTTCGGTGGGCCCGCCGAGCTACCAGTCCACAATACGAAAGCTAATCAGGTGCAATCGCAGAGGTGGACCAGCCGAGGGTGTTTCTCGTACGCTGTAGCATAGGGGGTACGAGCGGTATTATGCCTCTATCGGGCCCGCACGCGAACCGACATCTTGGGGGGCTGAGGTCCCAAGCGCGACTCGTCGTCGGTCGACTAGGACGCATCCCACACTCCACGCGCACACCACTTTAAAGAACATAATAAAATAAAATTTAAAAAAAAAAAAACACGCTCACATACATATTCGCAAAACGACACTGAGCAAACGACGCGACAACTCTCCTAATCCCTTAGTAGCCATCCCATAATTCTCCGATGCGGAAATCGGATAGGCGTCACACGCGAGACTTAGTATAAAACCGTGTGGGCGCAGGGTCTTCCCATGTCGACGAGCAATGCATGAATACGCAAGCAGTCGCAATGATGGCGTACTATGTAGTGCCTACAATCAAGCGGTCCTTCGTGGATCCGAGTACCGCTTATGACACTCAAGTGTCAAACTCGAAGTATCGTGAAGGCTTACCCCTTCACGATATTGCACAGCTGAAGGAATAGTCGTGCGGCCTCCGTGGCACCTCCGGCCTTTAGGCTGAGTGTCTCGGCAGGCAGGGCAAATAGGCTCTGTGCGGGGGGAGATCCCTTCCATGCAGAGCCTAGGGCCTGGGATGTCCTGGACAAGGACCTCGAATCCAGGCCCAGGACCAACGTCCGACTAAAAAATCTTTAAGAAGCATACAACACATAGAGGGTTTTTTTTTCCTTTCTCAGTCTCAACCCCAATTAAACCCCTAAGCGTGGGCCCTCTCAGGCCATGTGAACACCCAACATAGGTATATGCATATATACATGTAAAGGGGAATAAGTATGTGATGATCACTTCTCACAATCACAGTGGGACTAATCACAACCATATGTATGTGTGTGATAGCAGGCAGTCAAATCCAAATTCGAACCACAGTATATACCTGCAATCACATCAAAGAGAACCAAAAGTCCACGCACTGCACGGACTCAACTTCAACCAATCTCTATACTCATACCCCTCGCTTTAGCCATGCAAGCCCCAACCCTTGTCCAACCAACCATAATTAAATACTCAGTACCTTTGTTAAATGATGATTCAATAAAGTCCGGGTGAAAACCTTAATACAACAATAAAATCACCAGGGCTAAAGCCTTTTAGGTTGAGTATTGAGGATGAATTGGAGTTGAGTCGTAGACCGACGAATCGGCAACCGATATGTTATCAGTGATAACAGAAGGTGATCCTTGTAGGATCAAGCTGAATATAGTCCTGATTTCAAATCAAACGTTCAAAAGGACCTGTAACACAAGACAGGCCAACCCCCAGCTAAATCTATGAGTCCAAATCGAGAGTAATCTCCATATCACAATTTCACCAAGAATCATTCTACTCAACTAATCTTGAGTGTACCCTTAAGTCAGTGCCTAATGAAAAGGTAGATCTTTGGCAAAATCTCTTCTATGCAGAGCGGATTATTAGAATTGCCACCTGTCAAAATATAATCTAACTCCTCTGAACTAATAAAATTTCGGCAGCGCTTCCCGTAGGAAAAGTGCCTTCTCAGAATTTATAATAACTCATGTATGGAAAACAAAAACGATCTCTAACTCTGGAAGTCAAAATTTGTCTAACTCCCTAAATTAGTAAAAATTTGGGCAGCACTTCCTTTAGAAAGGTAGACCCCCCAGACTTATACTAAGTCAGATATGAACTCAGAAACAAGACCTGAGTTCAACTAAGACAAAATTTAACTAACTCCTTGGGCAGCGCTTCCCGTAGAGAAAGTGTTATTCCAAGATTTATACAAAGCTAAGTTCAGAATCTAAAATGACACTGACTCTTCAAGGTCTAATGTTGTCTAACTCCTTGAATGAGCAAAAATTTAGGCAGCACTCCCTCTAGAAAAGGAGGGTTCCCAGATTTTTACTAAGCCAAAAAGTCAGAAAAATTGGAGCCTGAAAAAGACAAAATCTGACTAACTCCTTGGTTGTGTAGAAATTTCGGCAACGCTTCCCCTATCAAGATTTATACAAGACCAAGTACAAATAAAAGATCCCAGAAAATAGAGAAATTGACCTAAGTAAAAAAAACTTAGCCCAGAAAATGGAGGAATTGAAACTAACTCCTATGGCTCTAGCACGTGGCGAGCAACTAAAGCAACTACCTATCAATTGACAATTAGACTAAGTAGTAGGCGCACTCAGTCTCATGCAAGCCAAACCACAAAAGTAAGTACTCTCACCATCCCAAAGTCTAAAAGTCAATCACAACCAGCCCTCACAAATCAGAGCAACCAGACCACCCAAACTTATGGAACATGTCTGGTTCTCCAGGCAATTCAAAATAAACATAGCACTAGGCCTCCCCAAACTTATGAAGACTTGCCCAACCTTTGGTTGACCCAATCAGACACAAGCAATACAACCTTCCTCCCATCCTTCCCCCAGATGCAACCCCACAATCTGCTTTCAGTCAACCAATGAAATTGAAACTGACATTACGCATACATTCCTTTACTTAGTTTGGTTTATCCTGAAAGTCAAGCTGAAAGTCAAAGTAGGGGATGTCAAAACATATCAAGGAATACAAATAAAGGTTATAACTGGGTTTATAGAGGGGAAGCAATGGTACCTTTCAATTCCCTACCTCCGTAACTCCTCCCGAGTTTCGGCAGAGCTCCCGCAATCGGTGGGCTGACTCCCCACAGAGTCTTGCTGCGGTCCTACGGGTTGCAATCCCGCCTGCCGCCTTCCTCTCAGTTTAGGACTAGACTTGGAGTAAGAAGGATAGAAAGAGAAAGTTAAGTCTCTCATATCCAAGGAGGGTGCGCTCAGACTCGCGTGAGAGGGCCTGGATACCTTCACTCGCCTGAGGGCCCCACAATGATGGCCAAGAATGCTGCTGCAGAAGTCAAACCGCCAGCCGCTAGCTCTCCTGACGAGCCTCCAAACCCCAACAATGACCTCCTCTACCGTTTGAGGCTACGACACCACCTCCTTAGATCGGATTGTCAATAGCCCGCACAAAACGGTCGCTATGAAACGAAGCGAGCCTCTACGCAGCGAACACCTCGTACGTGGCTGTTGTGATGTCGCAGTCTGGTACAACAGTAGCACCTAACACAAACTCAGCGAAAGAGTTGCGGAGTGTAGCGGAACTTGTAGTGCCACAGTCTCACATCAGCAGAATTACGCAGCGAGCTGCAACAAAACTCTGAACACAGCAGCTCTCGGGCACAACTACAACAATATGGCGGTCACAACACAGTACCAACCGATTGGGACTTACAATCACAGCTACAGCAATCTGAGGATTTAACCGGCAACCGTATTTATCGCTCACACTGCAAATCCCAAGGGTGAAAGTGGCGAGCCAACTTATAGCTTAGGAGCAGCTTTGCCAAGTTCCACATAGCTCGCTATACCCGCTTACTCCTGTCTGCAGCGAACAACACTTGCCCACGTAGTCTGCCAGGTCGCAGAATCACTGCTCTCTTTACTCAAACGGCCATTTCGTTTCTTGTCACGCTCTCCCCCTTTCCTTGCAACCTGTTAACGCGCTGGCAGGTGAACGAGCGGTATACCTGGTCATCAGACAGAACCGCAGCCTCTTCCATCCGCTACTCCGGCTTAACGGAGTGAGTGTGCACTGTCCAACACACTAGGCTCCTTTTGCTGCTCGCTCGGCACTCCTGTGCACTAGCCAACTAGCAAGTCCCCAAGCTCTGCGGCTGCCTGCCTGTTCTTGATCACTCCGGGCGACAGATTGATCGACGCACAGGTCAGTAGGCCCGAGAGTCGGATCGTTGGAATTGACATTGCACTAAAGCAAGCAGCGCTCAAGCAGCCCAATCGTGCCAACCAGCCGTATCGAAACCCGACGTAAGGAGCACAACGACTCCGAACGAGCACACACACGAAAGAAAAAAGAAACAACAGAAATGAATCCACCCTCAAAACATGAGAAAATACATCCTTGTTTTCACCCTCCTTCTTCCTACGCTGCTCTTATCTCACGTTGATGCCATACCGTTGGCTCAAACAAGAATCTAACATGATCATCCCCTCCAGAGTACCTTAAAGCCCCTAACCAAACTCTTCACTCGCTCGATTCTTTAGACAATCGAGAAAGCTATCTCCCTCTTCCTCCCGCTATATCACCTTTATTCCATCTACCACGCTGTATACTGCCTAACTCACTAAACCAACCATACCATTTGGTTCGCCCGGGGGCAAAACCCTCGGGATTGCCTCCTTGCTTACACAAGTCGGGAATGAATCATGCACGAACTCTCTTATGGGCTCCTACCATCTCTTCTACTTCCGACCTCTGCTCGCACCCCTTTCTTCCTTTATCTCAAAACTTATCTACTCACATCAAGAACTGACCTCATAGGTCGACTCGCGACTATAGAAAAACCCTGTAACACTTCTTCCCTCGGCCGATTTCATCAAGAATCGATTGAGCTTTGCAGTAATCACTCTCTCCCATCTCTGCCATCGCTCTAGCTCCGCGCACACCGTTTTTCTATTAGCTCTTATCCTACAATCTCCCGTGCTAATCTGACTTCACTATCAGAATCGCCCCAGGCCTAAACCTCGGGGTTGCCTCCTTCCCCACCGCAACCGCTCATCGGATAAGCGAGGACCAGCCTTTCCCCTTTTGTTGCACTCGTTTCCTGCCATCCCCTTTCCTTGAACGCTCTTGGCACGGTATCAAGCCAGGTTCATCCTCCTCTCGTCACCCTTTTTCGTACCTTCATACCATGTCCCTCTTCGCTTGTTGGCCCGACAGCATCTGACGCCACTCGGCATGCCCATCTACTTTGCTGCCTCGTTTCACTACTTCGCCTTAGCGTCCATACCGCGCCCGTCAGCACTTGGGTGCAACCCAGTATGCATCTCCAATCTTCCTGGTCCGCAGAAGACCGCTGATGGAACCGCCTACTCGTCGGTTCGATCAGTTTTTCGCCCCACAAACCCAAGTCCGTCAATCGACCCGCACATAGCACGCCTGCGAGCCCTCTCCCTCAGCGCTTTCGGCCCTGGTCCGACGACAGGTTTGCACGCCAACACTAGACTTTCTTACCCGCTGCGCCCAGGCGTATCTCCCCTACTACGGCCCCCAGTAGGCATGCTCTCACTCACCTCTCACGGCGGATAGCGGGTGGCGGACATAGTATCTCTTAGCTGCGACCTACTTCGAGGCCTGTAGCACGAGCCTATGCGGAACAGATCTTGATGGTATTAGCAATTATTCAAATAATAACTTAAAAGATCAAAATGGAAAGGGGTCCCATGGGCGCAGCCTGAGTAGAGCACTGCTACATTCATCTTGGCAGTGCTTTGGGCCACTCAGCCCAAGCACAGTCCGTTTTTCTTCAGGTCCCGGCAAGCATAGTAACACTCATCTCTCACAACAAATAGTGGGCGACAATCAGCGCGCCCACCAGAAGCCCCCGCCATTCGGCTTTTCTTCCGCCCTCGTGGCCTAACCACCTTTCGGTCTACATGCACGTTGACTTCTCGGTCGTGTTTCAAAACAGTTAGGATAAAGAAATTTTGCCAATGTCCCAAACATGCCAGAACTCGTAAGTCAGCCAAAAGGAGGTGCGCGCTCAAAGCCCTCGACCGCCATGACGGCCCCGACATCGCGCTAGAGTTAAGAAGCGCATGAGCAGAATAATAATAATACGATGATAAATAAAAAGTATTTAGAAACTTTTAATCGTCGGAATTTTACGAACGAGGAAAAGGGATTGCTCTGATGCCGTCGACGGCAAAAACAAAGGGAACAGGCCGTCGGACCCTCAACTCCTTGGCCCCCCCTTTTTGCGCTATTCTGATACCCTTGCGTCGTTGCCGCTCGACCTCGATCCCTGAATCTCCCCATTGAAAGTCCGACACCATAACCAATAGTACTAGGCCCAAGACTGGGTCTAGTTTTGATGGACACCTAAATAAAGGGATACTACGCGACGTGCTGTCAATGTCGCCCTTCGCACATACGCATAAGTCACAGGCAAGCACATCGATCAACGAGACCTAATCTTTTTAATCCTGAGTTATTCAAAAGTAAAAAAATTCCGGCCGGCGACCACGCCGGTTCTTCAATCATCAACAATAAAAATCACGCACGCCTCAAGCCTGCGCGCCCACACACTCTCTACTCTAGTCAACCATCTAGTCAACGTAAACTACGGACACAGCCTGCGCTTCGCGCGGTACACTCAAACTTTAAATCAAACTTATTCTTTGTCGCCTGCAAAAACCAGGACGGATACCCTTGTAAGGGTATTCGCACCGACACGGGTGTGTGCAAAACTTGCGGGCCACCTTGGTAATATATGTGAGGAGGTCCCCCACCGCAAGTTCGTCATCCGCCGATGAAGTTGGTGGTGCGAAGAAGGATAAGTATGTGTGGAGATAGGCGCATAGTGTTGCGCATTCCAATCCCAGTAAGCGGTCCGTGGAAGGGAAAGGAGCCATGCAAAATCCTCGCTCGACAAACGGTCGAAGACCTCTACGTTGAACACGTGTGCCGAATCCCTAAACTGTCGCCGTTTCTTGACGGAGAAGAGACCGCACACACCCCTTGTCCTTGAGCTAAAGCACCCAGCGATGGAACGAGTTGGGCAGAATAGTCCTCAAAAGAATAAAAAAGAGGACTACGACTTTCGCATGTGCCTCGAAACTAAGGGAGGTTGCTCGGGAAGCAACCGGTTCTGAAGGCGTCGAGAGTGCAGCCATTTCACTCTCGGCGGTGCTCACTTTCCCGGAAGGGACTTTCCCTCGGCTTTCGTGGGACAGTCGGCGGTTTCGTGAATGTTACTGTTGTACCACAAACAATCATGGACTCTCGTCCGGATCTTGTAGACGCTCTCGGAGAGACCATAATGAAGCCAAGGTTCTTGAGCTTTTGTTCTGGGTCAGGGGACTGAAGAGCTGTTTGTCTTCGATTTGCCGCGTCCTCAACCTTTGGCGGGGCGGCCGCCATCCCGGGCGGCGGCTAATCTTTCTCTCTCGTCAGATGAAGCAGCCTCGTTAGAAGAATCGATCGACGTTGGTGCAGCGACCATGGCCACTTTCGACCGATGCTGATCACTGTTCTGACCTGCATAGGATGAATGGCCAGCATTGCGGGCTTCCGTATTCCTCACGTCTGCGAGGCCTTGTTAAATACCAACTCACTTGTGGTGAGCGTCTCCACGACTTGCATCAATGCATTCTGCAATGTCGGGCACGACCTCATGATGAAGTAGTGTTTGATACTGGTAAAGGTGATCGGCAAGTCGGGCATGGATGCCAAGCGATGGTACTCGGTGATCCAATCTGAGCTTGGCAAGGCGTTCTGATGGAACTTCTGCAACTTTTCCATTGCCCGAAGCTCGGGCGGTGACCTTGTGTGTGGACAGCATATTGTCAAGCCATGCTTGACACGCGGCCCCATGACCGGTGATATAAATAAGCATGCGGTCGGGTTCGCTGACTTTATACAAGTCTAAACGCAGGTCGAATTGGCGCCACCATAATTCAGATGAGAGCATGGCAGCGGCGGACAAGTAAACCAGACAAGTCCGGAAACCGGACTCCGGAATTCCCGGTTCGATCCGACTGTCCGGATTTCCGGTATTTCCTGGTTAATCCGGACATGGCCGGATCAGCATGTCCGGATCCATGTCCGGATGAATATATATGTCCGGATCCATGTCCGGATGAATATATATGTCCGGATTAAAAAAAAAAAAAAAAAAAAAGGTGAAATTGTGCCAAGTACGAAGTGCTATGCAAAGTTGCAAAGACTGAAAACAATGAAAAGCCTGAAAAGGCCTGGGGTAAATGGGGGACGTGGGGAAAAGGGAAGTGGGAAAAGTAACCAAGTTTCGGAAACTTGCTGAACACACCTTCTGAAGTACACAGCTACATTCTGCAAAGAAAGTCAAAAGTCAGCAAAGACCACATGGATTGCAACAAGCACCAAACTGGCATGAAGTTATTCCTAAGTCCCAATAACCTTTTATAAAATAGTTTGAACTTCGAACTTTGAGATTTGAAGTTCAGACTTCAAACTTCAAAGTTCAGATTACTCCAGAATTCTAAAGAGGACTCTCTCTCTCTCTCTCTCTCTCTCTCTCTCTCTCTCTCTCTCTCTCTCTCTCTCTCGGCGTTTATCACCAGTGGGGCGTTCTTCATCACCCGTGCCATATCCAGATGTAGCGACGTCAGTGCCCTGTTCAGATTGTCCCCTATCACAACGCCTCTTTCGTTGAAGACCATGGTCTTCACCCTCCTCTCCTTCGTGCTCCTCCTCGCTGCCATTGCACTCTTCATCTGCTTGGCTTTTTGTGCCCCGTTCCTCTATAGCGGCCGCATCTGAAGCTTCTCCATTCTCAGGGGCCATGTTGTTTTTTTGTGGCCTGCCTCTGGGGCGTTTTTCTTGCTCCACCACCTCCACCCTTCTCTCCTTGATTCTCGTCCTCGCTGCCGATGCACTCCTTGGCATCTGCTTGGCTTTTGGTGCCCTGTTCCTCTATAGCGACATCAGTGCCCTGTTCAGATTGTCCCCTATCACGACACACCTTTCGTTGAAGACCGTGGTCTTCACCCTCCTCTCCTTCGTGCTCCTCTTCGCTGCCATTGCATTCCTCTTCATCTGCTTGGCTTTTTGTGCCCCGTTCCTCTATAGCAGCCACATTTGAAGCTTCTCCATTCTCAGGGGCCATGTTGTTTTTTTGTGGCCTGCCTCTGGGGCGTTTTTCTTTCTCCACAACCTGTGCTGCTGTCGCAGCACCACGAGGATTTGCTGCACCACCTCCACCCTTCCCTCCTTCATTCTCGTCCTCGCTGCCGATGCACTCCTTGGCATCTGCTTGGCTTTTGGTGCCCTGTTCCTCTATAGCAGCCACATTTGAAGCTTCTCCATTCTCAGGGGCCATGTTTTTTCGTGGCCTGCCTCTTGGGCGTTTTTCTTGCTGAACATCCTGTGCTGTTGTTGCTGTACCACGAGGATTTGCTCCACCACCTCCCTTCATATGCCTGCGCATATGATCCGCTGTTCCCAAGGACCGTGCCTTCTTGCACACTTGTCTTTGCGAACGTGAGGCCATATACATGCCTGCCTTCGTTAGTCCTCTCCAGTCCTCTTGCAATGAACCCAGATCGTGAAAACAGTTATCAACAATGCAAGTCCAGATGAATGTCAACAGCTGATGAGTACCAAAAATCAAGATCGTGTCCAGACAGAATGAGACGAGATAATCATACACAGACGAAGAAGAGAGGAGGGAGATTAGACAAAGGAGAGGAAATACAATGCCCACTCCTGCTTCAGGCTCCCTCCTCCAACACTTCAATAATAGACGGTCTGAACGAGTATCTGAAGTAACCTCAATGTGCCATGTGGCACGTCTAATTAGTCCTTCATCAGCACTGGAGCAATGTCAACATGAAGACAACCAGGTACGTATTCACGATCTCTCCACAGCCCTGATCTTCCTCTTCCTTGCAACCAGTCACCTCATGTAGACGGCGTGGACAATGCCACGTCAGCAACCAAGACAGGTGGCATATGCCACATCATCAATGAAGACCAATAGCAGCGCCATGTAAACCAGAGGCAGCGCCACGTCAGCATGCCATGTAGACCATAGGCAGCAGCGCCACGTCAGCATGCCACGTAGACCATAGGCAGTGCCACATAGACCAGAGGCAGCGCCACGTTTACGAGAAGCAGCGCCACGTCAGCATG
>BFEA01000049.1:2377435-2387776 GCA_003427395.1 Chara braunii
GGGGGGTCTGGGGGGGGTCTGGGGGATGTCAGTGCTGGTATGTCACTGACCTTGCAGGTGTGTATGTGGAAGAAGAAGAAGAAGAGGAGGAGGAGGAGGAGGAGGAGGAGGAGGAAGAAGAAGAAGAAAGAGAAGAAGAAGAAGAAGAACAAGAAGATGCAATAACCCATGCCATGTGTCTCGTGGAAGCTGAGGGTCATCTGAGGGCCTACTTGGCCGCTGTTACATGCCCAGTTGGGCGATATACATAGCAACCGCAGATCCGCAATGTGATGACAAGGACTGAACGGACAATGCAGTGCAAGTAGAATCTCAACAAGCAATGTGCATTCTAATACATACAAAATGGTGCTGAATAGCGCAGGGAAGACTTAGATACTAGTCCTGACCTGACCGGGACTGACCTCATTCACGTAGTATAAGATAGCGAAGCAGAATGCTAGAATGCTAATGACTAGCCCAATCAATAACGCAGACCAAACATACATCGTACCCATCACAAGGTGTGAAGGAGCGTGGCGCTGTACACAGGAGGAAAGCGCCAGGTCCAGACATACACACACGAAGAGGAGGGGATCAGACGAAAGGAGGGAGAGAGATGGGAATGTCGTCAACACCAAGTCTTTGTCACAAGTCCCAAATAATCCCTCGTTGCCATGTCTGAAGCCCAAAAGTCGAGTCGGGATCCAATGTCACCAAGCTCTCTCTTTCTTCTTTCATAGTCTGCTGATGCAGTGAAGATGCAGTGAAGTCAGATGATGAGAGGGTGAGAGGGAGATGGTGGACTGAGAAGAGGAAGAAGAAGAACTCTCTCTCTCTGTTACGAGCCAGGTACTAACTTGTGAAGTTGGCGCTGTGCTGCAGGTACCTTGAAGACGAAGCTGGAGCAACGGCGCTGTAGGTAAGTACCTCTGGCCTCCGCCCAATCTCTCTCTCTCTCTAGTGYTATCCTAGCTATGGCGCCCAGCGCTGAAGACTACAGCTCCCTATTGCGCCCAGTGCTGAAGACTGAGGCTAACGCTACTACTACTCCTGCAGCGCTCCCTCCAGAGTGCTGCTGCCGAATAAGACTACTGCCTCCTGCCTCCCCGTGAAGTGCATGGGAAGTCCCTATGTACTACCTCGGCCTGCCTCCTGACTGCCCGAAGGGCGAGCCAGGCCCAGGAGGCTGCTCTTGCCAATGTCGAAGTGTGCCACGGGCTTGAGCTGCAGCCTCTGGTGAGGCTGTCGTGGGAACAGGCTAAGAATAGCCTGTTCCCGAAACCCTGGTTCGGTGCCCGAGTTTCAGGGCCCGGTCGTTCTGATGAACGACCGAAAATGGCCCTTCGTTTCAGGCTAAAAAGGCTATTGCCATTTTTAGTCTGAAATGACACAGGGTCTGTAGGCCCCTGTTTTTCAGGCTTTCGGGCTGAACAGACATGGGGCCTGTAGGCCCTGGTTTTCAGGCTTTTAGCCTGAATTTCAGGCTTTCAGCCTGAGGGACGCAGGGCTTGGAAAATGGCCCTCGTGTGCCGGCGCAGCATGTAACACCCCCCCCTCCTTATGAAGTCAAGCCGGGGCGGGGGCGGAGCCGACGATCTGAAGGTGGAACCTTGACGTGGGCGAGGCGTGGAGCCGAAGAGACCGGCTTGCCTTGCATCTTGCGTTCGTAGCGTGCGAGAAAGTCTGAAGCTATTGCTTGAAGTTCTGCACGGGTCAACCAACGGTCAGCTCGGTGTGTGCAGTATGCAAAATGCACCAAATACTCGGTTGGCTTGTTGTCGTAGCGTCGCTGGGAGATGATGTCGCCAACCTCCTGAAAACCGTCCATAGAGGGTGGGTCTTGCGAACGTCTCCCGGGMAAATCGTCATGTTCCACTGGCGTGTAAAGAGCCAACTTGGAGCAATGAAAAACTGGGTAGACGGGCAAGTGGGCGGGCACCTAAATCGTGAAGGAAGGTCCCTCGGGTGCGTCCCCAGTGGGTGCTACGATCAGCCAAGGCCCCATCCATTTCGGGAGGAGCTTGCGAGAGATATCTTGTTCAAGGCTGAATTTTGCGGCGGAGACCCAAACGAGATCGCCGGCACGGAACGGGCAAGGAAGACTCTGGCGATTGGCCTGCTGCCTCATGCGTTGCTACGTCTTGGCCATCTGGTCGCGTGCCTTGACAAGTAGCTCTTGTATCCGACGCAAGAAAAGAAGATGGTCGTCACTCTCGGCTGTTCGTGGAGTCATAGTGTCCAACGGTGAAGTGATCGGCGAGCCGTGCTCGAACTCGAAAGGCGATATCCCGATAGCCGGGTGGATGGAAGAGTTGTAGGCCAACTCGACATCCGGCAGCCGCTCAACCCAGTCCTTCTGGTCAGGACGGGTGAGAGTGCGAAGGAGAACCTGTGCGGTCTGGTGCGCCCTCTCCGTTTGGCCATCGGGCTGAGGGTGGCGAGCTGAACTGGGCTTGAGAGATGAGCCCCATCGCTTGATGAGCGCCAACCAAAAATCGGACATGAACCGAGTGTCGCGGTCGCAAACGATTTCGTTGGGGTAACCCTTGGTTCAAATCCAACCGGCGTAGAGAACCTCGGCCAATTCCGGTGCCTTGGCATGATAGCGACAAGGCAAAAACATGGCGAACTTGGTGAGTCGGTCGACCACCGTGAGAATCCCATCCACTCCGCTCTTGTGCTTGGGGAAGGGGACGGTGATGTCCATGGCAATCGCTTCCCTTCGCCTCAACGGGACTGGTAATGGTCGTAACTCGCCATACAGACGACGGTTGCGGGATTTGCAACGTCGGCAAACTTCGCATGACTCGCAATAGCGCGTGACGTCGCCGAGAAGGCCGGGCCACCAAAATCGCTCGCGAAGTCCGCCAATCGTGCGATTGACTCCAAAGTGTCCGGTGGCGGGAGCATCGTGGAACTCGCCAAGAAGCCGTGTACGCAAGTGAGGATCACTTGGTACGCAAAGAAGGTCCTTCCCCCGCATGTGGACAAGCAAGTACCCCTCTTGGATCCGGTAGTGAGAAGGCGCCGGATGAGGAGAGGAGCAATTCGTGTACTTGTCGCGAAACTCGGGGTCAGCGTGGTAGCCGCGGATGAAGATGTTTCGCAGGTCATCGTCGATTTTGAAGGTTGAGTAGACTGCGGTACAATGATCCGGATGCCGTGAAAGAGCATCCGCAAAACGGTTCGGCTTCTTAGGAATGTGATCGGGAAAGAAGTCGAACTGGTCGATGAAAGCCATCCATCGAGCGATGGTGCTGTTGACGGTGTCTTGGGTCTTGTAAAAGACCAACGGATTGTTGTCCGTTACCCATCGGAATTGGCTTCGACCAAGGAGGAAATGCCGCCACCGCTTGAGCGTGTGGACGAAGGCGAGGAACTCCTTCTTGCGTACATTGTCAATGGAATGCACGACGGGCACTTTCTTGTTGAAATACTCGACCGGGTGCCAGTCCACACCATCATGTTGCTCGAGGACGACACCAATACCATAGCCGGACGCGTCCGTAGTGACACGCGTAGGCAAAAGTGGGTCGTATATGCGCAAGACCTCCGCAGATAATAGCGCGGCTTTGAGAGCCAAAAATGATTCTCGCGCCTCCTCTCCGAAGTCAAACGGTCGATCCTCACATTGAAGCTTGGTCAAGTGGGCCGCAGTCTTCGAGTAGCCTTTGATAAAACGCTGGTAGTAGCCGGCAAGGCCAAGGAATGAACGGACATCCGTGACGTTCCGAGGTTCTGGCCACTCTTGGATGGCTTGAATCTTGTCCAATAGCAGACTGATGCCCTCCGGTGTGACCAAATGGCCCAAGTATTCCAGCTCTTGCCGGACAAATTCGCACTTGTCGCAGTTGGCCTTGTACTTGGCGCGGCAGAGCGTCTCCAACACTCGTCGAAGATGCCCAAGATGATCCTCCAATGTCCGACTATAGACGATAATATCGTCTAAGTAGACCAGCACGAACCGGTCCAACATTGCACGAAATTCGTTGGTCATTGCCGCTTGAAAGGTCGTCGGGGCGTTGGTGAGGCCAAAAGGCATGACCACCCACTCAAAATGCCCGTAGGGCGTCTTGAACGCGGATTTGTAACGATCATTCGGCCGTATCGAGATTTGATGATCTTCCGATTTCAAATCCAACTTAGAAAAATACTTTGCGCCGCCCAATCACTCAAGAAGATCGTCGATGCGAGGAAGAGGCCCCACATTCTTGACGGTTTGCGCGTTGAGCTTGCGGTAGTCGATACGCAATCGTAGATCCTTGTTCTTCTTCCGAACGAAGAGAACTGGTGCTCCATATGGGGAGCTACTAGGGCGGATCCAGCCCTTGGCCAACAAATCGTCGAGTTGTGCGCGGAGGACCTCAAGCTCCTCCTCGCTCATGCGATAGATGCAACCTTTCGGCGGCATGACACCGGCCTCAAGAATGATCTCGTGAGAGATCGGCCGATCCGGCACTACACCGGTAGGTGACTCGAAGATGTCGGCGAACTCGTCCAGCAACCGCACCACCCGGGGGTCCGAAGACAAGTCCGTGGGTGAAGATTCGGCTACCGCGACGGTCCGTAGGAAACATAGGCCGATNTCGGCTACCGCGACGGTCCGTAGGAAACATAGGCCGATCTCCTCAGGCTGCTCGTAAGCACAAGTCGCCCGGAATGATTTGGCCGTCACCACTTGGCACCGAATCGAAGGGTGCGGTAGAGGAATAGTACACGCCACTTCGGCGCCGAAGGCGTTGCGAACGCTAAGACTCCGCCGGTGGAAGTTGACCGTGTGATCCGCACTTGCAAGCCAAGGCATTCCCAGAATGATGTCGAAGTCCATGTCCAAGATGTCGTCACCGGTTCGCATGCATGAGGTGCGAAATACACCGGTACGACCTCGATGTAACGGTCGAGAAGTTGCTGCGTCTTTCCATCCGCCAACTTGATCGCCGTCAGGTTTGCCTTCCTCCGAACTTGTGCGCCAAGACCAGCCCTTTGCATAAAGGATTGGCTCATGAAATTGCGAGACGCGCCGCTATCCAGCAAAGTGCTGCAGGACGCTTGCCCAACCTAGATGCGGAGATACATGAGCGGTGCGTTGTTGTCATCGTAACGCTGCGTGCGAAACTCGCGGGCCACCTTGGTAACATACGCAAGGATGTCCCCCACCGCGACTTCGTCATCCGTCGGCGAAGTTGGTGGTGCATAGAAGGATAAATACGTGTGGAGATAAGCGCATAGTGTTGCGCATTGGGGTCCCGACAAGCGGCCTGTGGTCGGGAGAGGAAGCCATGCAAAGTCCTCGGACATGAGCGGGTCCAATACCTCTATGTTGAACTCGCGTGCCGAATCCCGTGAAGAACCACTTGAAGACGATAAGTCGTTCTGTCGGACGGAGAAGATGCCGCACACGCGTCTTGTCCTTGAGCTTGAGTACCCAGCGTAGGAACGAGTCGGGCAGCATAGTCCTCAAAAGAATACAGAAGAGGAGGACTATCGACTTCCTCATGCGCCTCCGAATGAAGGCCGGTCCTGGTTCCGGAGGCGTCGAGAGTGTCGTCGAGTCACTCTCGGCGGTGCTCAGTTTCCCTGTTTGCCCTTGCCTTTCAATGGGCAGGCCAGTGTCTCATGGAGATCGTTGTTGCACCATAGGCTATGGTGGAATCTCGTGCGCGCCTTGAATGCTTGCTCGGAGATGTCGTTTTGGGACCAAGGGGCTGGAGCTGTTGCGTCGGGCCCGGGGCTAGATGTGGTGTGTGTCTTCGTCTTGCCGCGTCCTCGACCTTTGCCGGGGCGGCCACCTTCCCAGGCGGCTGCGAGTCTGTCCCCTTCATTGGCAGACACGGCCTCGCTAGATTGGTCAAACGGCGTTGCCGCCGCGACCACGGCCACTCTTGGCCGATGCTGGTCTCTGCTCGGGCCTAGCGCAGACAAACGCAGGTTCTTAGCCTCCTTGTTCGTGATAATGATCTGCGCGGCCTTGTCAAAGAGTTCTGCCGTTGTCGTCAAGGTGTCCTCGACGTGAGTCAGGGCATTGCTTAATGGCGGACAAGACCGTGAGATGAAATAGTGGCGGATGGCTTTGAAGCCCATCTGGATGTCTGGGATTGATGTCAAGCGTTGGTACTCGGCAATCCAGTCGGTACTCGGCAGCGTGCCTAGTTCGAAGACCATGAGCTTGTCCATAGCCTTGATCTCCGGCGGCTCAACTTGGAACCACTTGTGTCACGCTGCCTTCAGATCATCCCAACTGATCTTGGTGTGCAAGTCGCCAGCTACTACTCCGTACTTGGACAAGAGATTGTCCAACCATGCCTGGCACGCGCCCCCCGACCGGGAGTACAAGTACGTGTGGTGCTTGTGTTCCTTGACATAGTGTAGCTGTAGCGTGAGCTCGAACTTGCGGAACCATGATATCGGATCCGTCTTCGTCGAGTCGCAGAAGATCTCCTGCCCATCGAACTTTGGAGCTGTCTCACGCGGTTCCGAACTCGAGTGGTTGGCGGCGGTTCCAACTGTTGCGTGGCGGTCTGCTGTAATTGCACGCCGTCCTTGAGGGAGCCGACGTCCATCTCCAATGCTTCGAGGCGATCGGAGGTGTTGGAAGAGCTTGCATCAGGGGGGGCGACAGGTCGCTGCTCCAGCTGCCGGAGGCGGCCTTGGACTTGAGCTAGCGAGTCGTCGAGGCTGTGGATGTCCTCCTGCTGTGTAATGCACGTTGCCAGGAGGTCTGTGAGATGGGAGAGGAGGAGAGCGATCTTGTTTTTGCTATCCTCCAACTGCCATTCTCGACCTCGGTCCTCCATTCCGCTGCCATTGTGAGCAAAGTCTGCTCTCCGTTAAATATCTTCTCACGACGTTGAATTCTTTCTTCATCGGCAGCCTTTGCTGCTGCCTCGTCATGCTGGCGATGTTGTTCAATTGCCAGCAGACGTGCCTGCTCGGCGTCCTCTGCCTTCTTCTTCGCTGCTGTTGCTGCGTCATCCGCCCGTCTCTTTGTTTCGGTACTCCAGTCCAGCATCCGGGCGTGGTAGGCCTCGTCTGCTTCTCCGGACCTCTGGTCCATGACTGCTGTTTGTGAACGCAACAGCATAGACCAGGCCGAGGGCCTGCTGACGTGGTATTCCCTGCTGCTGACGTGGCGCTGTTGTCGGGTGACGTGGCCTGCTGACGTGGCCTGCTGACATAGTCTGCTGATGTGGCCTGCTGACGTAGGCTGCTGACGTGGCAACTCACCAATGCCGCCGTAGGGGGTACCCGGAGACAGGTAGAGAAGGTAGGGCGAGAGGTGGCAACAACATACGTTGGGAGGGGTGGGTGGGATAATCGCCCAGATAACGCCCAGATAAGGAGCCACTAATCAAAAAAGAAAAGTTTGAACTTTGCAAAAAAAAATTTCGAAAAGATAAAAATCCCGAGTTTTGCAAGTTCAGTAGGTCTCCCAACCTCCCTTGAAGTGCGAAATGATCAAGAGAAAAAATATTTCGACTTCAGATTGCAAATGATTTATAGAACTGACTGACAGAATCCTAGAACTGCGAATTTTTTTTTCCCGAAAAGGACAAGTATTCGGATTTACTCAGATGAGAGTATTCGCAGTTTGGAAAATAATACCTGCAGGAGGGATTTCCCGTACCGTTTAAAAAAAAAAACGAATTTTGAAAAAGAAGATATTCCAAATTTCTAAGTAACAAGAAATGCAACAGGAAATCGAAATTTTCGAAAAGAAGGATATTTCGGATTTTCAACAACGAAATTTCAAAATTTCAGAAGGAAAACAAAAATGGAAATTTCAGATGTTGCGCTACAACAGAATAGCTAGAAAACAAAATCCCAGAAAAAAAAAAAAAAATCGATTTTCGGCAGTAAGGTCCAAATCGTGATTTTGGGGGCTAACTAGTGTGCTCTAATCAATGAATAAAGACTAATCAGCTACCTAGTCCCCGCACACGTGTCAGATCAGGTTTGTCCTGATTCACGTGCGGCGTTCCGATACCAACTGTTACATGCCCAGTTGGGCGATGTACATAGCAACTGAGGATCCGCAATGTGATGAAATGGACTGAATGGACAATGCAGTGCAAGTAGAATCTTAACAAGCAATGTGCATTCTAATACATGCAAAATGGTGTTGAATAGCGCAGGGAAGACTTAGATACAAGTCCTGACCTGACCGGGACTGACCTCATTCACGTAGTATAAGATAGCAAAGCAGAATGCTAGAATGCTAATGACTAGCCCAATCAATGACGCAGACCAAACATACATCGTACCCATCACAAGGTGTGAAGGAGCCTGGCGCTGTACACAGGAGGAAAGCGCCAGGTCCAGACATACACAGACGAAGAGGAGGGGATCAGACAAAAGGAGGGAGAGAGATGGGAATGTCGTCAACACCACGTCTTTGTCACAAGTCCCAAATAATCCCTCGTTGCCATGTCTGAAGCCCAAAAGTCGAGTCGGGATCCAATGTCACCAAGCTCTCTCTTTCTTCTCTCGTAGTCTGCTGATGTAGTGAAGTCAGATGATGAGAGGGTGAGAGGGAGATGGTGGACTGAGAAGAGGAAGAAGAAGAACTCTCTCTCTCTGTTACGAGCTAGGTACTTACCTGTGAAGTTGGCGCTGTGCTGCAGGTACCTCGAAGACGAAGCTGGAGCAACGGCGCTGCAGGTAAGTACCTCTGGCCTCCGCCCAATCTCTCTCTCTCTCTCTAGTGCTATCCTAGATATGGCGCCCAGCGCTGAAGACTACAGCTACCTACTGCGCCCAGCGCTGAAGACTAAGGCTAACGCTACTACTACTCCTGCAGCGCTCCCTCCAGAGGGCTGCTGCCGAATCCTGAAGACTACTGCCTCCTGCCTCCCCGTGAAGTGCATGGGAAGTCCCTATGTACTACCTCGGCCTGCCTCCTGACTGCCTGAAGGGCGAGCCAGCCCGAGGAGGCTGCTCTTGCCAATGCCGAAGTGTGCCAGGGGCTGGAGCTGCAGCCTCTGCTGAGGCTGTCGTGGGAACAGGCTAAGAATAGTGTTATGAACATGATTGTCTGTTGAAATTTTATCAACACTCACTCACAGGAACTCCCGTACACGCCCATACATGCACAGAAGGAAGGGGAGAGGTAGTGTGGTATCACACAGCCCAACATAAAGAAACGCAGCGGAAGACTCAGAGGAGCGAAGTGACACAAGACAAACTGTGAATTCTCTCCACACAGGTCCCAACAATCATTCATAGAAGACAACCGAGTGATCACAGCCAGAAATCAATGAAGAGATGACAACTCGAACACAATATTACAACTGTTTATTAAACTTAGAGCATCGTTTTCACTGAATATCCTCAGAACCCTGTTGCACTACCCTCAGAGGGGTAGCGCCTCAACCCCACCACCCGGAACAACTAAAAATAGCACCGAAACCCCAGGTAACATCCAACGCCACCCTAACATCCAACTCAGTGGCATGCGCCAAGATGAAACAGGCTCCCAGAGCCAATCGCCACCCAGATGATGAAGAAGAAGCTCAGCGTCAACAGTCCCTGATGAAGATGAAGTCCAGACGATGATATCTCTAAGAAGATGCAGCTATGGCTGCATCGCCACTGGGACCCTACTCCTAAGGAGGGTCAGCAGTGCACCACGTGCTCCAATGCATCAGACCTCTGATAGCCCAGACCGCTTTGACTCCCAGAGAGTCAGAGTGGACAGCGTTGACCCCAGTCTGGTCAGCGCTCCGGAGGTCTGGCTATGTCCGCCGTCTCCACCACCGGAATCAGCATCCACGACCTGATACCGTGTGCGCAGCAACTTCCACCACGAAGTGTCAACTGCCAAAAGCCCAGGACCGATGTCTCCATCCTATCTATACTCTACTACTAGCCTAGACCGACCTAGACCGGACTGACTGACCAACCGGTACCATTTCTGTTTCGGCCTCTAGGGCCTCTCCCTAGGCTATAGGACCGTCTATCAGCGTAGGCCCAAAGGGCGTGTCTGTCCTAGGGGTAGCCCGGGTCTGCTATTCGCAGTTAGGGTAGCTGTAGGAAAATCGAATTAGTACTGGGCCCATATTTCTATATTTACAGATATGTCACTCACGAATTTTCCATACTGGCAGGTCTCTCGGTTAGTCCTCAGCCAAACAAAATTACGAATCTGTCCCTAACTATGGTACAGCCTCTTCAGAGTGAGGCTACAGGCAACCTGGAACCAGCAAGTCATTGCAATAGCCTGTTCCCAAAACCCTGGTTGGGTGCCTGAGTTTCAGGGCTGGTCGTTCTGATGAACGACCGAAAATGGCCCTTCGTTTCAGGCTAAAAAGGCTATTGCCATTTTTAGTCTGAAACGACACAGGGTCTGTAGGCCCCTGTTTT
>BFEA01000049.1:2388311-2403823 GCA_003427395.1 Chara braunii
TGACTAGGCGCTGGCTTCATGCTGGCACGACGCTGGCTACACGCTGGCTGTGCTCAGGCGTTGCGGACGACAGCACGAGGAGGAAGCAGCATGCTGGCACTTCCTGCATTATGCGCCAGGCATGCTGACGTGGCGCTGCCTATGGTCTAATTACATGCTGATGTGACGCTACCTATGGTTTACATTGCATGCTGATGTGGCGCTACCTATGGTCTACATTGCATGCTGATGTGGCGCTACCTTTGGTCTACATTGCACGCTGGTGTGCCGCTACCTCTGGTCTTCATTGCTGATGTGGCATATGCCACCTATCTCGACTGCTGACGTGGCGTTGTCGACGCTGTCTACATGTGGTGACTGGTTGCTACGTTGGCATGCCAGGGGTGACACGTGGCATGCAAAGATTATGCACTTGTTGTTGAGGATCACATTGTTATGCAGATGATAAAGTAAAAGCTAACCATTGATTGTATTGTTTTGCTGGCTTTTCTACTTACCTGTTGTCTGTTCTGTGGATGCTGTGTGTAAATAAAATCAGAAGACAATAATAAATTCCGCGACACACGCAACTCCTACAGCAAGAAACAAACAAGGCAAATACAAAGAAGCAGGTTCTCAATCAATTTCTAAGTCTAACTTTGCTATCTGTTTCCTGCTACAGGTACTGCAGCCACTAGCCACTGGCCGTGGCTGCGGTACCTGTAGTTGTAGGACATCATCACATAGGAAACAGACAGCAAAGTTAGACTTAGAAATTGATTGAGAACCTGCTTCTTTGTATTTGCCTTGTTTGTTTCTTGTTGTAGGAGTTGCGTGTGTCGCGGAATTTATTATTGTCTTCTGATTTTATTTACTGTGCGGCATCTACACGCGTGGGAAAATGAACTCTCTCTGGAAATGTCTGCATGCTTCAATCTTGACGCGGTTCATGCCTTTTCTCTTCTTCCCTATAGTCTATGTCGATGAAGAAGGGGGGGAACTAAAGACCCGTGGGCAAATTGATGCAAGAAAGAAGACTTTGATTGGTCTTCTAAATCAGTTTCTCGGTGAGGTACACGGCGCCGGTTCTGACATTGAACAACCGATTCATGGTCAGTTCAATCTGCAAGCTGCAGAAAGCAAACTGGACGCCGTCGAAACCGTCGTTCAAGTGATTGAGGCCGGTTAAAAGGTTGAGGACCTCGTAAAGCAAGAGCGAATAGCCCTTGACCGGTATGTTGCCGAGGGATTTGCCAAGATAGAACAAGAAAGAAAGAAGAGAAGAGAAGAAGAAAAGAAGAAACAAGTAGAACCGCATCCGTCTGTTGAAATGATGGAGGAAAATGCCAGACAACTGGAAAATACTCTGAGGGAAGAAAGAAGAAAGATCGAGGAGTTCCGAAAAATACAAGAAGCACATTATGAGAAAGCAGGCAGCAAGCTTGCATCCATTCTTCAGTCCATTATGATCTATCTTGTTTCTCTCGAAAAGAAGATTGACCGCAACACTGCCTCGCTAGAGACAGTGACCAGACTCTTGAAAGGAAAGGACAAGGTAGGACTTGAGGAGGCTACCAGGGGGAGTTAGCAAAGAAGGAACATGCCATGAAGCGAGCTACACCAGACAAAGTCAAAGGTTCCAAGAAAGAACCTGAGAGACCGACCGAAAAGAAAGAAGAAACCACCAAGAAAGAGGAAGCGGTCAAAGAAGCAGAGAAGCCGAAAAAAAAGAAAAGGTCAAAATGAAATTGTCTTTTACATACAACAACAAGAAGGATGAAAACTTGTTGTTATGGATTGCAAAAATCCAGACTTACTGTAGCACTGCACCCGTTGAGTCTGAGAGTCAGGTCGAGTTCTCCACGTCTTGTCTGGGAGGAGTGGCCAAGGAATGGGTGCTGGCCGAAGCCAATGCTGCTGGTTTTGAGGATATCGGTGATTGGGCTAAGACCCTTGACCTCAAGCAGTTTCTCCAAAAGATCAAGGAGAGATTTCTTGACAAGACGACGACCGATAAGGCCTTCGACGAACTCACCACCATTGGCCCGAAACGTTGGACTTCAGTTGATGCTTTGTCGCATGAAGTTAATCGTCTTCTGCAGGTACCTGGACTGAACCTTAAGGATAACCAGGTTCTCTGTATCTACTCACGTGCACTGCCCGAGCCCATCCGTGGACAGCTTGTGGCAGAAGCTAAGTCTGGTAAGTATAACTATCGGCAGTTTCGCGATCTCGCTCTCCAACGAGAGCAGATGACCGCACAAGTAAAAGGATCTTGCGCTTAGTGGTAAAGTCGGGACCGGTTGGTGGTTACGGTAAGCGAGTCATTTGGCGGCAAAAGCGGAAGGACCATATGTTAGTTGTTTTTTATGACGATACCGTGGAGAAGTTACCTCTTGAAGAGTCTGAGGGAGGAGGAGGTAACAACGGCAGTGAATCTGGGAAGGGTGATGTCACTGCTGTGATGGCCAACAAGGGAGGTCAGAACCAATGGAAGAAGAAGAGGAGGCCACACTCGTTCCCCGAGCATCCCGACATCGCGTTCGGGAGACCGTGGGAGAAAATGAACATGACTCGTGAGGAATGGCAGTCCAAGATGGACAACCGCCCGTGCCTCAAGTGCGGCACCGTGGGGCACGTGATAGCCTGGTGCCCACTTATTTGTAACCCAAAAACGAGTAGCCAGTAGGAGTAGCATCTACTCCTACTGAGTTGAAGGGATTAGACGAAGATAAAGGAAAGGCGCATGTAACCCCTTTTATCCCTTCGACTCCTAAGGCAGAGAATGACTCTTCTTCCGTCCGTCGTCCATACCACCCTGACACTGTTCTTTGCTTTGTATCCCTGGACGATTCCCTTGACGAACTCGGCAATGAACTGATAGCACTTCGGAGTTCGTGGGCGAAGAAAGCTAAGTCTAAGGGTGAACTAATGATCGCGGATATTGAGATTGCGCACACGCGAGTAGGTGCCCTGTTAGATCCAGGATCGACGCGGTCTTACATCTCAGAAACGGCAAGTCGAAAATTGCATCTGGGAATGAAGGTAAAAGACTTACCTAGACCTATCACGTCTATACTGGCTGATAAGAGCATGATAACTGTCTCTCAATACGTCGATCGTGTCAAGTGTTATTTCAGGACCAAGGAAGGTAAGAAGATTCTACACGAGATATCCTTCCTTATAGAGAAAAATTTACCCTTTGACATGATTTTGGGAATGAATTGGCATGAAGAAGCCGACCCAGAGGCCGAGTTCAAGGATAAAATTGTCAAACTCAAGGATAAGAAATCTGAACTTCGAACGATCAAGTTATATCACAGATTTGACTTTGACTCTACTCTGTCTTTCTGTTGTATGAGTTACCCAACTTTTCATTCTATGGTAGTAAAAAAAAGTTGGATCAGGAGGTGATGATGGTGCTTGTCAAGCGAGTCGGTGAGTGTTCCTCATCCTATCCACCTTCTATCGAGAAACTTCTCAACGAGTATAAGAACTTGCAAACTGAGCCGACGGGAATCACTAAGCGTGCTATTAAGCACAGAATCGAGATCATTCCCGGAAGCAAGATTCCCAAGGGTCCCATCTACCAAATGTCTCCCAGGGAACTTGAGGAACTTCGGAAGCAGTTGCAAGAACTTACTGACAAGGGATGGATTCAGCGTAGCTCATCTCCTTATGGAGCGCCTGTCTTATTCGTGTCCAAAAGGAAGGTGAACTTTGTTTATGTACTGACTATCGCGGGCTGAATTGCGTCACTGTTAAAAACGCGGAACCTCTTCTGCGCATTGATGATCTATTGGATCAGTTGCAGGGGTGTAGATAGTTTAGCAAGATTGATCTCAAGTCAGGGTACCACCAGATAGAAGTGGCTCCTGAGGATCAACACAAGACGACATTTCGAACCAGGTATGGTCACTAAGAGTTCATGGTTATGCCATTCAGATTGACCAACGCACCTGCGACCTTCTAAAGGTCTATGAATGAGTTGTTTCGACAATGGCTCAATCAATTCGTAGTAGTCTATCTCGACGATATTCTAGTGTACAGTAAAACATTGGAAGATCACAAGAAACACCTACGAATGGTCGTGCAGAAGTTGCGCGAGGGCAACTTCAAACTGAATCCGAAAGAGTCTGAGTTTGCTAAGCCCGAAGTCTTGTACTTAGGGCATATAGTGAACGAGGAAGGACTAAGGCCTGAAGAAAAGAAGATTACATCAATCAGAGATTGACCACAACCTAAGACTATAACTGAACTAAGATCTTTCCTAGGACTTGCTAGCTATTATAGGAAGTTCGTCAGAAACTTCTCTCTAATAGCTGCATCTATGAGAAGACTACTGAAGAAAGAAAAACTTTGGTTGTGGGATGAAGACTGTGAGTCATCGCTTAAGAAATTAAAGCATGTTCTTACTCACTATCATGTCCTAAAGATTGCTAACCCTTCTCTTCCTTTCATCGTCACCACTGACGCAAGTCAGTATGGGATTGGGGTTTTGCTACAACAAGATGACGGTAAGGGTTATAGACCTGTTGAGTTTACGTCCAGGAGACTTCATTCAGGGAAAGCGGTCAACTCCACATATGAAAGGGAATTGTATGCCTTAGTTGCTGCACTAGATACCTGGAAGCACTACTTGATAGGGAGACATTTCGTTGTCTACTTTGACCACTCTACCCTAAAGTGGATCAAGACTCAACCTAAGCTCTCTGACAAGTTGGTAAGGTGGTCCGCATTCCTTGACACATTTGACTTTCAGGTGAAAACCATCAAAGGTAAGTCTAACGTGGTTGCGGATGCTTTGTCCGGACGTGCAGATTTCTTTGGAACTATTGTCTCTTATCTCGATATTGGAAGTGAACTGAAATAACAGATTCGTCAAGGTTATGGGAGTGATCCTATTTGGAGTCCTATCATTGGAAGTCTACAAAAGAACCTTGAGTTGTTTCCAGAATATCGAATGAATGATGGCTTACTCTTCTTACTGGATAAAACCGAAGAACGATTGTGTGTTCCTCACTTAGAACCAATCAAGAGTTTAATTATTGGGGAATGCCATGATGTGGAAGGTCACTTTGGTTTTAAGAAGACGAATGCCGATGTACGTGAATGCTTTGAATGAAAAGGAATGAAGGACGATGTACGAACATATGTGTGGACTTGTCTTGTCTGTTAGAGGAAAAAACCCTCACATGAGAATCCGATGGGACTATTGAGACCGCTGCCAATTCCAAGTGAGTCAGGTGAGTCTATCTCCATTGACTTTATCAGCCTCACTAAGAGTCGAAATGACAATAGTCAAGTAATGGTCATTGTCGATAGATTCTCTAAGTATGCTATGTTCATTCCTTTGCCTGCTGAAGCTAGAACCGAACTCGTCATTCAAAAGTTTCAAATGTGATGGGTCTCTGAGTATGGATTTCCTAAAACCATCGTATCAGATAGAGATGTTCGGTTCACCAGTCTACAATGGCAAAAGTTGATGGAAGTCTATGGAACCAGATTGACCATGTCGTCAGGCAGACATCCTGAAACGAATGGCCAAACTAAACAAATGAATCGTCTCTGCCAACAACTTTTACGAATGTATGTTCGTCCTGACCAAATCGATTGGGATGAAAACTTACCTTAAATTGCCAGTGCTTACAATAATAGTATACATACTGTTACAGGAAGAACACCTAACACACTTCATAAAGGATGGAAGCTTAGGCGTCCCATTGATGCATTAACACAGGACCAGGTTCCAAGGCTACCCCTAGGTATCCGTGAATTCGCAGTTCTGTATAAAGAAGACATTAATAAGGTGAAGGAAAATATACATAAAGCCTAGTTGCAAATGATTGAACAAACTAATAAACATCATCGTCCTTCACAATTTCAAGAAGGGGACTTTGTTTGGGTCAAGTCTAAAGAGTTTTCCTTAGAAGAAAATGTGTCTCAGAACCTGCTACCTGTCTACTATGGGCCCTGGGAAGTTCTCAGAGTAATTGGAGGAGTTCTCAAAGTTATCGGAGGAGAAGATGGACCTTCCTATCGTATAGATGTACCTCCACATCTCAGGACATACCATGTCTTTCATGCGTTTAAACTGCTATCCTATTTAGAAAGTGATAACTTTCCACATAGACCATCTCCATTTTCACCCTCTATGAATGGAGGTTATGAAGTTGAAAGGATATTGGAACATGGTTATTTTTCTACAGGTGGCAGAGGACGGCCTCAGAAGCAGTATAAGGTAAAGTTCAAGACCCAACCTCCAACTGAAACCAGATGGTTTAGTAGGAAAGAGCTCCTACCTACTGCTCCTAACATTGTTTCTGCATATGAACGTGGGTTAAGTGAGAATTAATGTATTTTCTGCGATGGGCCGACAGGAATGCAATAACCCATGCCATGTGTCTCATGGAAGCTGCGGGTCATTTGAGGGCCTACTTGGCCGCCCTCAGCCCAGGCCGAAACAGGGGAAAAAGACGCCATATGAATTCAGGGCCTGGGCGTGTGACAGTTGACTTTAGTCAACTGTGAGTCCACCCAACAGTCAAAGTCCAAAGGTACCTAGCCCAGGCCACTGGTCAAGCACACACACTTGTTTGTATGTAGGTACCCAGACAACATCAGGTCCAAGGGAGAAGTTTGCAACTGTACAATTCGGGGCTTCAGATGTGAGCCAATCTGGACGACTGGGGGAAAAAGCACCGAGGCCAGACAGCCTCAACAATTGCTACTTAAGCCTGGCCTCGAGTGAGTCAAGCATTCAGTCTTGCTATGCTGCTTTAACGTTGGCTCGACTTTGACTAGGCGCTGGCTTCATGCTGGCACGACGCTGGCTACACGCTGGCTGTGCTCAGGCGTTGCGGACGACAGCACGAGGAGGAAGCAGCATGCTAACGCTTTGTGCATTCTGCGCCAGGCATGCTGACGTGGCGCTACCTATGGTCTACATTACATGCTGATGTGGCGCTACCTATGGTCTACATTGCATGCTGATGTGGCGCTGCCTATGGTCTACATTGCATGCTGATGTGGCGCTACGTATGGTCTACATTACATGCTGATGTGGTGCTACCTCTGGTCTACATTGCACGCTGGTGTGGCGCTACCTCTGGTCTTCATTGCTGATGTGGCATATGCCACCTATCTCAACTGCTGACGTGGCACTGTCCACGCTGTCTACATGAAGTGACTGGTTGCGTGGAGGAGGAAGATCGGGATCTGTGGATGAAGGAGGTCGGGTACTCACCTGAGATTGTCGTCGTCACTGGAATCTGCTATGTCTTCATGGTCTTCACGAGCTAAAGTGCAACGTGGCACTATTGTGTGTGATCAGGATTATACTTATTATCATTGTTGACGTGGAGAGGGAAGAAGCCCGGAGAAGGAGAGGGTTCTGAAGGGGTTATTACTGTGTGATCTCTCTCTTCCTCTCCTTTGTCTATTCCCCCTCCACTCTCTTCTTTTGATGGTAATGAGATACTGTTTGAGATTTCACTTCAGGATTTGGAGACTTTGATGCAAATAATGTAACTACTGTTGTTTGACGACTTATGAGTATCTGCCGGACTGGGTTCATTACAAAGAAGAAGAAGCGAAGGAGGAGGAGGAGAAGAAGAAGAAGAACAAGACGGGAGGGGGGTGAGAAAGGGTGGGCGAGAAGAAGAAGAAGATGAAGGTCGAAGATGGCGGGGGGGTGAGAAAGGGTGGGTGAAGGGCCGGGGTGAGAAAGGGTGGGCGAGAAGAAGAAAGAAGATGGGTGTTTAGAGATGGCGGGCAGGGGTCGGGGGGGAGGTCGTAGTCGTGGTCTGACGTGCACCTGCACAAGACAGAGACAAAAAAAAAAATAAAAAAATAAAAAATAAAAAATAAAAAAAATGGCGGTCGGGGATGGCGGGCAGGGGGGGCACGAAACGGTGAGCAAGAAGAAGAGGAAGAAGAAGCAGCGAAGAAGGAGGAGGAGAAGAAGAAGAAGAAGAAGTAGAAGAAGAAGAAGAAGCGAAGGAGAGGAGGAGAGGAAGCGAAGGAGGAGGATGAGAAGAAGAAGAAGAAGAAGAAGAAGAAGAAGAAGAAGAAGAAGAAGAACCCTAAACCCTACAAGAAGAAGAACAGAGGGGTGGAGGATGGCGGGCAGGGGGTCACGAGACAGTGGCAGAGAAGAAGAAGAAGAAGAAGAAGAAGAAGAAGAGCTCTCTCTCTCTCTCTCTCTCTCTCTCTCTCTCTCTCTCTCTCTCTCTCTCTCTCTCTCTCTCTCTCTCCCCTACTACTAACCCACTTACCTTGGCACGACAGCGCGATGGCGGGCGTCGGCGGCGTTGGCAGAGCTCCCGGCGAAGTGAGGCGTCGGGCGGGAGAGGTCACGGGGGAGGGGACGAGGGCCGGTGGTTCCCGCCCTCAGGGATTTGAAATCGCGGCCCATCTGGGCTGTCGATCATGGAGATCGACGGCGCAGATGGGCCCCGATTTCGAATTCTTGAAATCTGGCCTACTGGCCCTTTTTTTTTACCTCTGTTGGCCTGGACGGCCTCCTTTGGGGGGAAGAAGGCCCCCCGTGTCGAAAACGGCCGAACCCCCCCCCCCCCCCCCCTTCTGGGATGCGCTGGGGTCGCCCGGTGGCCAACCGGGCCGAACAACCGGCCAGGCGGCCTGCCCCCCCCCCCCCGGGCGACCAGGAGGTCACCTGGTGGCCCGGGGACCAGCCTAGATAAATATGTAAATGCTGCCTCAACTCGAAACCTGCGGCCCTAAGGCCGCCCATGGGCCCCCAGGGCACGTGTCTGAGGGGCGTGCGGCCCGGGGCCCCCCAGCAACCGTGTGCAGGCTCAGCATGTAAGCAGCTGCCAAGATCGGCGCTGCCCTCAAAAGTCACCAACTGAAAACCGAATGACTGTACTCCTAGCTCGTCACTTTTTGCTGTACCATTTTTGCCTGGGCATACAGGGTCCTACTGGGTTCTGGTGTAGGGAATTCTAGATGTCTAGGTCCTATAAGCCTTGTATAAGGTCCTATGTGTCCAAGATCAGCTGACAGTATGTGTATGTGGGGGTCTCAGGTTTGAATCTGACCAGCACCAAACTCCGTAAACAAAAAAAGAAGCTTGTTTTTGCTTCACACTTGGGTCAGGTCTCAGGTTCAAATCCGTCTGAGCCCAACAACACAGAACCACACAGTCACAAAAGGGGAAAAAAAAAAAACACCTGGGCAAAACTGTGCCCTTTGGCACGGCTATGGCACCATCAGACGGCGCAGCACCATGTGGGGCAGGCCATACTATGTGGACTGGATGGTGCTAAAACACACTTCAAAAGGGACACATACATGGCCACAAAAAAGGGAAAGAAACATGTTGCCAACATCACACACAACTCGACCCTCACGGTCGCCAGGCAGTACTGTGTGGGCTGAGCAGTAGGATGTGGGCATTGTGGGGTGAGCAGGGCTATGTGGCCTAGGTGATACTATGCGTGCTGGGTTTGTACCACGTGGGGAGGGTCATTCATACCATGTAGACCAGGCGGTACTGTTGGATACGCGTTGGGCAGCATTATGTGGGGTGTGACAAACTAGGTGGATGGGGAGTACCATGTACGCAGGGTGGTAACATACTCTCCCCCCCAAAAAAATGACATACAAGGCAATGGAGAAAATGGCCAACATCTTAGCCCAATTGACCCGCGCTCTGGAGTATCTGATCTGCAGGTCCTCCTTTAAAGTGGCCAGTTGCTGGTCTGTCGGGGCTATCACTGCACCGGAGTCGTCTGCGAATGCCGTTGACCCCAACTCCAGATTCAGTCTGGCATTTAAGCTGCATAAGCAATCGTCTGCCCTTAATATGTCATGCATTGATTCTATGTATATGACATACACCATTCTTCTGCCAGGAGACTGGGACATTCCAACAGTTACTGATGAAGAGAGGATGACCTTCCTTGGGGCGAACCTGATGCCGACATATGGGGGTGTGGAGCAGATGGCAATGAGAGCCACGGGGCGGCGGCTCGCACCTTCCGTTATATCAGGAAGTCGATTCATGCACACCTGTGGTCGAACAATGCTAAAGCAAAAGACTCTATATGCAGGATGGCCTGGAACAAGCTCATTCAACCAAGGCGATTTGGGGGATTGGGCCTCCTGGACCCACGTCGTCAGATCATTGCGCTTCAGCTGCAACAGTTGTTGTGGCATCTGCTAGGAACACAGGGAGAGGTGTCCCGGTCTCATTTGGCCTACGCACTCCAGATCCCACGGGATCTGGTGGACCTATGTCTGCTGGGCGACCAGGCATGGGACACATTAGGGACACTGTATGGTCAACAAAACTGGCTCTGTGGAGAAAGGTGCAGATGCAATGTCAGATGCCAAAAACCGCGGACTCAGTCTACAACCAGCTGTTATTCGGAAACAGGTTTATAACTGTTTATATGCAACGCTGCTGGGGATCCTTTGCCATGACAGAGCCCGAGAGGGGCCTATGGTTGGAAGTGGGCTTTGCAAGGGATCTATAAAGTGGGACACTTTTGACGAAGCCCGCAGGGACTGATGGAGGGATGAAGAGTTGCTGGAATCCCTGCAGGGCCGGATGAAGCGTCGGCAAAGGCTGAAGGAGCTCAGGGAGGCTATCCCCCCCCATGGGGTCAAAATATTGAGAAAGGATGAAATCACTCGGGGGCAATGGGTGAAGATGAAGGGGGACCCGAGGCCAGCCAGCATATACAGGGTAGAGCGGGTGCTGGACGGGAGAAGGCTACGGGTCATTTGCTGGAGGGGGAACACGGGATACGAAGGGTTGGGGGAACCCCTGCAAGAGGCTGAGCCAGGGGATGTGCAAAGGGAACTGCAGATCTTAACGGACGGGATCAAAACAATATCGGTGTGTGAAGGGGGGAGGAAGGGTGAGAAGCAATACCTACTGTTCGGGATAGCATCCAGATGTCGGGATCTGACGTGGGATCCAAGGGAGTGGAAGTGGGTGGCACAGAACATGCCAAGGAGAGCAGTGCCGATCCAGCAGCTCACCACTAAAATGTCTACAACTCCCTGTTGGGACCGATAGACATCTGTGAAGAACTGAGGAATCAGTGAGCCAAGAGAGACTGGATACCGGACATTTATGTCAGCAGGTGGACTCAGCGGAGATGGAACCAACAATGTGTAATGAACCCAGTCAGGAAGATACTCATCAGACGTCGAAGTACCAGTAATATCAGATCTGCACAAAGTCTTGTGAGGATTGAGCCCTCAAGAAGGGGCCTTGCCATGATGTACATGTTCTGGGCTAAGGCCCCAGCAAGCCTCGTGCCCGCCCTAAGTGAAGGCGGGCCAACAAATCAACAAGAGCCCTTTGTGCAAACATTTCACGAAGTGGGGTCCATACAGTTGCAGCACGCCAGTTGGTTGGAGTGCACCGAGTCTCGGATCTCTGCAAATGTGGAAATCCCAGGGCCTTTCAGTTGGTTAGGCCCTGGGCACTTGAACGAGAGGCCGACAATGCATGCTGGGTATAGAGGCCGAAAATGCCAATGGGAAATGGGCCCACTATCTGAATCTGGCCGCAGGCCTTGACGAAAGAGGCGCAACTGCATCCTGGGCCTCAACTGCATCAGATCTGGTTCAGGCACTGAGGCCCAGACGCAGACTGAAGGGAGGCCGCCCACACGCAACACTGGCATATAGGCAAGCAGGGCGAGTGGGCAGGATCTTGGCCAGTGCGGGCATTGCCGGCATGCTGCGCGAACGCGAGCTGCTGGGCTGCGCTAAGGCTGAGGGAGCAGGCTAGTGCTAAAGCGGTAGAGCACTGCCTGTGTGCGCAGGGCGCTGGCGGCCATAGCCGGGCTGCCTGAGGGCGCAGGGGAGGTGAGGGCGAAGGTGGTTCTTCGGAGGTGAAGGGCGCTGTGTGGGATAACAAGGGAGAGTGTGGGTGAAGGAGGACACGTACCTGGTGGAGGTGGAGGTCGGCATTGGTGTTGACATCATCACTCGCTGGTAGTCAAGTTGTCTGGATGCTGTCATACTGTAGTTGTAGTGATAGGCTGTAGAGTAGGTAGGGCGCCTGGCGCCATTCAAGAGAGGAAGCTACATTGGGTTATGTTGTTGGTGTTGCCCTGTTGGGCTTGGACATTGACTCACGATTCTTCTGTATCATTCTCAAATGGATGGTTACTCGGTTCCATTGTGCTATCTGCTCTTGCTTTGACTACTTGGACTTCAGTGTGATTTTGCAATCTGGATTTCTGTACTTCGTCCATATTCATGTTCCTTGCAGTCTCCAGTTAACGTGAAAATGATATCTGAAACAGTATCTCGTTACCAATAGACGAAGAGAGAGGAGGGAGGATAGACAAGGGAGAAGGTGGAAGAGATGATCAAAGATCACACAATAGTAGCCCAACCAAACCCACTTCTTCTCCGGGCTTCCTCTCCCTCCACGTCATCAATCAATAAACAGTAACAAGTCCGATAAGTCCTGGTCACACAGAAGTGCCACGTGGCACTCCTCTTTCATGGAGACAATGAAGACAACCAGCAGCGTGCAATATCGACGTCAGCCTGAGGTTAGTATCGTGTCCCTCAATCATCCACAGATCCCGATCTCCCTCCTTGTCGCAACCAGTCACCTCATGTAGACAGCGTGGACAATGCCACGTCAGCAATAAGAACAGGTGGCAACGCCACGCCAGCAACGTAGTCCAGTGGCATTCGCCACATCAGCAATGTAATGTAGACAAGTGGCAGCGCCACATCAGCAATGTAGACCAGTGGCATGCGCCACATCAGCAACGCAATGTAGACAGGTGGCAGCACCACATCAGAAATGTAGACCAGTGGCATGCGCCACATCAGACTGGTGGCAGCACCACATCAGCAATGCCTGGCGCAAAGAACAGAAAGTGCCAGCATGCTGCCACAGTCCCGCGTCGTCGTCCACAGTGCATGCGCACCGCCAGCGTCAAGCCAGTGTCGTGCCAACATCAATGCCAGCGACCAGTCATAGTCGAGCCAGCGTCCGAGCAGCATAGCAAGACTGAAAAGACTGAATGTTGACCTCCTGGACACTAGTCCTTATGTAGCATTTGACGAAGCCGTCTGGTCTCGGGTCCCTCACCCACAGTCGTACAAATTGATTCACAGCCGAGGGTCTGGATTGTGTACAGTTGCGGACTTCCCTTTGGACCTGATACTGTCTGGGTACCTGCATACAAACAAGTGTGTGCGTCTGACTGACGACCTGGGCTGGGTACACTTTGAATTTGACTGTTGGGTCTCCAACAGTTGACTTCAGTCAACTATATCTTGTCCAGGCCGTGAATCTTTAAGTGTCCAGGCCCTGAATTTTTTCCCCCCTTCGGCCTGGGTCTGAGTGCGGCCTGGGGAGGCCCTCAGACATTCCACGAGGCATACTGCATGGTTCATTGCATTCCTGTCGGCCCAACTTTCGAGTTCCATTGCAGAAAAGACATCAATTTCGTTGCAACCCACGTTCGTATGCAGCAACAATGTCAGGAGCAGTAGGTAAGAGTTTTTTCTTACTAAACCATCTGGCTTCAGATGGGGGTTGAGATTTGAACTGTACCTTATAATGCTTCTGTGGTCGTCCTCTACCGCCTGTAGAAAAATAGCCATGTTCCAAAATTTTCTCAACTTCATAGCCTCCATCCATAGAAGGTGGGAACATAGATGGCCTATTCTGAAAGTTATCTCCTTCTACATAGGGTAGCAGTTTACACGCATGGAAGACTGGATATGTCCTTAGGTGTGGGGGTACATCTATTCGGTAGGAAGGTCCATCTGCATCCCCAATCACCTTGGGAACTTCCCAGGGGCCATAGTAGACAGGTAGCAGTTTTTGAGACACATTTTCATCTAAGGAAAATTCGTTAGACTTAACCCAGACAAGATCTCCTTCTTGAAACTGTGAAGGTCGGTGATGTGCATTGGCCTGTTCAATCATTTGTAGTTTCTGTACGTTTTCCGTAACCTTCTTGATGTCTTCTTCATACAAAACTGCGAATTCACGCGTACCTGGGGGTAGCCTCTAAATCTGGTCCCTTGTTAATGCATCAATGAGACGCCTAGGCTTGCAATGCATTAGGTGTTCTACCTGTAACAGTATGTATCCCTACACTTATAGAAATCGCTATTTGGCGCGCAACATTTGGCCGATCCAGGCCGCCCGTTGCCTACTGGCCGACGGCCCGGATTTCCGCACGATCTCAAAACTTTAAGACTTTAAAACTAAGATCGCGCGGCGATCCAGACCCTCCGCTTTGTCGGACGGCCTGGATCGACGCGCGATCTTGAAGTCTTAAGATCGCGCGAAAATCTGGGCCGTCGGCTCGGTAGGGCCATGGGCGGCCTGGATCGGCACGCCCGTTAAGAAGAGGGCCCGTTGCGGGGCGGGGCGACACCATGACCCTGTTTGCGTCGAACGGCCTGTTGGGTCGAGATTCGAGTTCGCGCAACGGCTGCCCTACACGACAAACTACTACCGTACGCGACAATCTACTACCGTACGCGACAAACTACTACCGTACGCGACAAACTACTGCCCTACGTGACAAACTACCTTACGCGACAGGATGCCCTATGCGACAAACTGCCCTACGTGCGTCGTTCTTGGTACTTTGTGCCCTACGGTCTTGCCTACACGACCTACTGACTTGCCTACGCCCACCTAGGCAACCTACGTGACCAAGGCGACCTACCTACAACCTACACGATCCATGCAACCTGCCTACGGCCTGCCTACCATAACGCTATCTCTCTCTCTCTCTCTCTTTGTGGATCTCCCTCTCCCTCTTCTCGCGCCCTCTCCCTTTCTTTCTCTCAGTGCTTGGTACTTCGTGCTTGGTCGTGTTTGGTTCATGCCGCGGTGCCACTTTCGTGCTACTTGGTGCTACTGGGTGCATTAGTGCTACTTCGTGCTACTCCGTGCTTGGTTTGGTTTCGGTGCTACGTGCATCGGCGATTGGTTTGTGGGATCCGTTCTTCGTGCTAAGTGCAACGGTGCTACGATACGTGCATCGGCGATTGGTTTGTGGGATCCGTGCTAAGTGCTAAGTGCAACGGTGCTACGTGCGTCGTAGAATCGGTGCTTGGTTCAGTCTGGCATAGTCAGGAGTTGTGTAAAGCGAACATGACGCACACAGATGCGTCTTGGGTAGACTGTCGGGTTCAACCTCTGATGAAACAGTGTGGACAGTCATGCTTCCTTTTTGGCGTGCACAAAGGCACGAGCGAGCGAGCGAGCGCGCGCGCGCGAGAGAGAGAGAGAGAGAGAGCACCTGACCATGACAACGCTGACACATGAAGATGACGAGGAAGATGAAAGATAAGGAGCAGGAGCATGATTTACGAGGAGAAGGTAAGATAATAATGACATCAATCACCAATTGACGGAATGGAGTGGGTAAGGAAACACAAGTCGCTTCACGTGGGGAGGGTTAGGGGGGGGAGGGGCGTCACATGTCGCAGCGACGTGGCTGGATCGTTTATCCATTTTTATTCTTTTTGTTTGTTTGTTTTTTCTTTGTGTGTGT
>BFEA01000049.1:2414351-2431016 GCA_003427395.1 Chara braunii
CCAAACCCTTAAGCCTCAACAGGTCTCTCGGAGGTAACTCCCTTGCAAATGTAGAAAGTCCCCCCTTTCACATTTTTGGTTTTTGCCCTCCATTTTTTTTGCGAGCGAAGCTGCAATAGGTACCCTTGTAATTCCTCAAGTTCCCTGGGAGACATTCAGTAGATGGGACCCTTGGGAATCTTGCTTTCGGGAATAATCTCGATTGTGTGCTTGATAGCACGCTCAGTAATTCCCGTTGGCTCAGTTTTCAAGTCCTTGTACTCATCGATAAGTTTTTCGATAGAAGGTGGATAGGATGAGCTACACCCACCAACTCGTTTGACAAGCACCATCATCACCTCCTGATCGAACTTCTTCTTAACTACCACCGATCGAAAGGTTGGGTAACTCGTACAGCCAAAAAACAAAGTTGAGTCAGAGTCAGATCTATGATACAACTTAGTAGTGCGTAGTTTGGACTTCTCGTCCTCAAGTTTGACAAAATTATCTTTGAACCTTACCTCTGGGTCGGCTTCCTCGCGCCAATCCATTCCCAAAATCATGTCAAATGGCAGATTCTTTTCTATTAGGAAGGATATCTCATGTAAAATATTATTTCCTTCCTTCGTCCTTAAATGACGCTTGACACGATTGACGTATTGAGAGCTGGTGATCGTGCTCTTGTCAACCAGCATAGACGTGATAGGTCGAGGTAAATCTTTTACCTTCAATCCCGTATGCAATTTTTGAATTGCCTTCTCTGAGGTGTAAGACTGCGTCGATCCTGGATCTAACAGTGCACCTACTCGCGTGTGCGCAATCTCAATATCCGCGATCACTAATTTACCCTTAGTCTTTGCTTTCTTAGCCCACGAACTCCGAAGTGCTACGAGTTCATTGTCGAGTTCGTCAAGGGAATCGTCCAGTGAGTCAGAGCGAAGGACAGTGTCAGGGTGCTCTGGACGATGGGTTGAAGAAGAGTCATCCTCTGCCTCGAGAGTCAAAAGGTTAGAAGGGGTTATAGGCGCCTTACCTTTACTTTGGTCTAAACCTCTCGACTCAGTAGGAGCAGATGTTACTCCTACTAGCTGCTCACTTTTGGGTTCCTAATCAAGGGACACCAGGCTATCACATGCCCTACGGCGCCGCACTTGAGACACTGACGGTTGTCCATCTTGGACTGCCATTCTTCTCGTGTCATGTTCATCTTTTCCCATGGCTTCTCGAACGCTATGCCAGGATGCTCTGGAAACGAGTGTGGCCTCCTCTTCTTCTTTCACTGACCTTGGCCTTCCTTGTTGGCCATTGCGGCAGTGACGTCACCCTTCCCAAACTCACTGCCGCCATTACCTCCTCCTCCCTCAGACCCGTCGAGGGGTAACTTTTCTACGGTCTCACCATCAAACACAACAAGCATGTGGTCCTGGCGCTTTTGCTGCCAAAGGACCCACTTGCCATACCCCCCAACGAGTTCAGACTTAACCATTGAAGCATATGAGCCCTTCACCTGTGCATGGTTGGAGAGCGAGATTGCAAAACTGCCGATAGTTATAATTACCAGACTTAGCTTCTGCCACGGGCTGTTCGTGAATGGGCTCGGGCAGTGCACGTGAGTAGATATACAGTACCTGGTTGTCCTGTAGGTTCAATCTTGGTACCGGCAGAAGACGGTCCACTTCACACGACAAGGCATCAACAAAAGTCGAACGTTTCTGACCTATCGTGGTGAGTTCATCAAAAGTTTTGTCAGTTGTGGTCTTATCGAGGAATCTCTCCTTAATTTTCCAAAAAAAACTGCCTCAATGTCAAGGTCTTAGCCCACTCACCAATATCTTTGAAGCCAGCAGCGTTGGCTTCGGACAACACCCACTCCTTAGCCACTCCTCCCAGACACGACGTGGAGAAAGCGACCTGACTCTCAGACTCAATGGGTGCAGTCCCACAATAAGTCTGGATCTCCGCGATCCACAACAACAAGTTTTCATCTTTCTTGTTGTTGTACGTGAATGACAATTTCATTTTGACCTTTCCTTTCTTCTTCGGTTTTTCTGCTTCTTTGACCGGTTCTTCTTTCTTTATGGTGGGTTCTTCTTTCTTCTCTACCGGTCCCTCAGATTCTATCTTTGAAGTTCCGGGTTTGTCTGGCCTCACCTTCCGCATTGCATCCTTCATGAGTTTTTCTTGGGTTTCTTCCTCAATACTCACCTTGTCCTTCCCTTTCATCAGTCTCATCATAGTATCTGATGAGACAGTATTAGTGTCTATCTTCCTCTCAAGATGAACAAGATAAGCCATGACAGATTGCAATACAGACGCAAGATCAGTTTCAACTTCCTCAAAGTGAAATTGTTCTCTCATTTCTTCTAACATTTTCTCTTGCTGTTCTTTTTCTTCTTTTCTCTTCCGGTATTCCTCAATCTTCTTTCTTTCTTGTTCAAGAGATTTCTCTAATTGTCTGATATTTTCCTCCATTATTTTTACAGTCAATTCCTTCCTTTCCTCTTTCTCTTCTTCATTTGCTCGGCGACATACCGGTCAAGGTCAATCCGCCCTTGCTTTATGAGGTCCTCGATCCTCCTGCCGGTTTCCATCATCTGAACGGCAGTTTCAGCGGCATCAAGTTCATCCTCTGCAGCTTGCAGGTTGAACTGTCCGTGAACATGCTGTTCAGCTGTTGGACCTGCACCGTGTATCTCACCAAGCAACTGACGAAGAAGGCTGTTATAGTTTGCCTTCTTGCTTCAATCTGTCCACGAGTATTCAGTTCTCCCCCTTCGGCATCAGCATAGACAATGAGAGGGATGGGAAAGAAGAGAAGAGGTATGAACCGCGTCAGGATGGAGGCACGCAAACATTTCCAGAGAGAAGTCATTTTTCCCAGCGTGTATGTGCCGCACAATGAATAAAATTAAAAGACAAAAGATAAATTCGCATGCAACTCCTACAGCAAGAAATAATTTAAACAAATAAGAAGAAACAAGTTCTCAATTGATTTCTAAGTTCTAACTTCTCTGTCTGTTCTATGTGATGACGTCCTACAGCAATGTACAGGTACCGCAGCCACGGCCAGTGTGATCAACATAACAGCACACTTGTGAGTATACACAGCAACCACAGAACAACCAACAGGTGAGTAGGTGAGCAAACACAACACCACAATCAATGGTTAGCTTCCTTCCTCTACGGCTGTACCATCTGCAGAAGCAATGCAACCATCACAAGGCCAGCACTCGACACTACAGCAAATCGTAAAGCCGTACTGTCTGCCGGCACACAAGTGCACACTCAACAGTTCCTCCACAGCAGTATGTATGCATGCCATGTGTCACCCCTGGCATGCCAACGCAGCAGCTCTATGAAGTCTGCCATGTCAGCGTCCAGGACCGAAAGGTCTACGAGGAGGGATGCCACGTCAGCACTGCACATCTGTAACACACACAACACTGGTATGCCATGTCAGCTCAAAGTATGCAGCGCTTCATCAACAGGCAATCGGAACACAGGTACGTGCCACGTCAAGACCATGCCCTGCCAGAATGCCACATCAGCATTCCATGTCATGCCACATAGGCAGTGCGCCTCTGGACCAGCCCCACGTGAGCCTGTTGCCAACGGAGCTCTTGCTGGTATCTCCGAGGTCTTCAATGTAGCCACGTCATCACCTTCAAGGGAGGCTGCACGCATGTGCGGTACTCGATGTCTAGACCTGCGGTATTGACCGCACGCGTTAATAAACGCATTTCGTCCTGCACGTGCGGCACCTCCCACTTACCTGGGTGCCACGTCAGCACCTGACAGCAGATTGCGTTGAAGGAGTATGCTCCGATACCAAATTGTAATGAACTCAGTCAGGAAGATACTCGTCAGACGTCGAAGTACCAGTAATCTCAGATCTGCACAAAGTCTCCAGTTAACGTGCAAATGATATCTGCAACAGTATCTCGTTACCAATAGATGAAGAGAGAGGAGGGAGGATAGACAAGGGAGAAGGTGGAAGAGATGGTCAAAGATCACACAATAGTAGCCCAACCAAACCCACTTCTTCTCTGGGCTTCCTCTCCCTCCACGCCATCAATCAATAAACAGTAACAAGTCTGATAAGTCCTGGTCACACAGAAGTGCCACATGGCACTCCTCTTCCATGGAGACAATGAAGACAACCAGCAGCATGCAATATCGACGTCAGCCTGAGGTAAGTATCGCATCCCTCAATCATCCACAGATCCCGATCTCCCTCCTTGTCGCAACCAGTCATCTCATGTAGACAGCGTGGACAATGCCACATCAGCAATAAGAACAGGTGGCACCGCCACATCAGCAATGTGGTCCCATGGCATGTGCCACATCAGCAATGCAATGTAGATAAGTGGCAGCACCACATCACCAATGTAGACCAGTGGCATGCGCCACATCAGACAGGTGGCAGCGCCACATCAGACAGGTGGCAGCGCCACATCAGCAATGCCTGGCACACAGAACAGAAAGCGCCAGCATACTGCCACAGTTCCGCGTCGTCGTCCACAGTGCATGTGCACCGCCAGTGTCTCGCCAGCGTCATGCCAGCATCAATGCCAGCGACCAGTCATAGTCGAGCCATCGTCCGAGCGGCATAGCAAGACTGAATAGACTGAATGTTGACCTCCTGGAGACCAGTCCTTCACCCACAGTCGTACAGATTGATTCACAGCCGAGGACCTGGATTGTGTACAGTTGCAGACTTCCCCTTGGACCTGATACTGTCTGGGTACCTGCATACAAACAAGTGTGTGCGTCTGACCGGCGACTTGGGCTGGGTACACTTTGACTTTGACTGTTGAGTCTCCGACAGTTGACTTCAGTCAACTGTATCTTGTCCGGGCCCTGAATCTTTAAGTGGGGCTCATTTTTTCGCCCTTCGGCCTGGGTCTGAGTGCGGCCTGGGGAGGCCCTCAGACATTCCACGAGGCATACTGCATGGGTTATTGCCAATGTGCTATCCTAGCCTCGTTGCCAGACCAGAAGCAGGCGGGGTTGATGTGGCAAATTTATCACGTGGCAATCTCCATGGTGCAATGGATAGCAACTAAAAGTAGATATAAGGACCAGAGTTGCGTCGCGGGGTGTGGACAAACGGAAACCATGCCCCACCTGATTGTGCGATGCCCAACTGTCCGGGCCTTTTGGGAATGGTGGGCACAGGTGTTAGCTGATAAGTCCCCGCTAGAGGTCACAATGCAGTTATTCTCTTAGGGACGCTCATAAAAGTGGACAGGGCAAGCCCGGAAACTATGATGGCGGCAGAGACTCTGCGAGCACCTGTGCTGTGGGCAGTATGGACCCTGCGGAACGAGAGATGTCGACAGGGACCAGCTCCCCCTCTGCAGGCATATAAGGAAAGGGATTTGGAATGTATCAGAACTGCCCTTCAGGCAGACTTGCATAGATGCAACCATTTAGGATCGCAGTAGGTGGAAGGCTTCTGGGCGAGATGGGGCCCATACCCGCAACTGATTATTCAAGATCCATGTACAGGCCATATGCAGTTCGGCCCCGCCCTGTTGCGGCACGTGCCCCGGTTCGAGGAGACGGTTCGAGGAGGACGATCCCAGGAAGGATAGGCAAGGCAGTTAACCGATTTGTACAGTAGTTAGATGAGTAGGTGGTGTGATGAAACCTGGTGGACACCAGAATTAGTATAGAGGATAGGGCGACATTAGGAGGGAGGGGGAGGCAGGGGGACGTGTAGAGGGGACTACGGGGCTAGGGGGAGGGTAGTAAAGGGAATTGGAGTATGGGGGAATGGGGTGGTGAGGGGACCAAGGGGTGGACAGGAGATACTAAAAGAAACCGTAAAAAGACAGAAAACATGAAACGTACTGAAACAAGTGGGTGGACTGTGGCCTATTATGGCTTGTATAAATGTTAGGGATAAGCGGAACACAATCTGGATGTATATGTGCGATGGTAGGAGGGCCTATTATGGTTTGTATAGACATAAGAGGTAAGCGGAACACGTTCTGAATGAGAACAGTTAGGTAGAGGTGGACATGTAACTACAGGGGAATAGGCTGGAACCAGATATGGGCTTCAGACATAGGTAATGTAGGGTCTATGTGCGAGGAGGGATATTAGAAACAGGTAACAGGATGTTAAGCGTCCTGAGGAACTGTTAGGAGCACCCTTCCGGCACCCTGCCTATCTGAGGACTGCCCTACTGCGTGACTGGGTGCTGCCAGTAAGCTTCCCGGCTGGTAGGGCAACCCCCCTGAAAGGCTAAGGATAGGGGGGAGGGTTGCTCCAAAACAGTCCCCCCTTGCCAGGCGTCTAGGGCCACAAGGGACAGGCTGGTCCTCTGTCTTGTCTGTTCTTACCCCTTCTTCTTTTCAATTGTAAGAACATGCTTGCCGGTGATGAGCAACCGGACTGAGCCCCCCAGAAAATGGCCAACATCAGGCAGAATTCGGTCAAACATCCGGTGGAAACATCGAACGAGCCAAAAGAAACAACACCGCCAGCTCACAAAACGACCAAAGCGGGCCTACACAAAGAAAAAGCAAACAATCAGATCTATGTTCCCCTTTTCACCTGCCCTACACGTAGATTCTACACGTAGATTCGAGATCTTGACCCGGTTGCTACCAGTTATGTTGTCGGAGGCCAACGCGCCGCGTCAACGAAAGTTGACCCGTAGCAGTCAGCCTCCGGGTCTTGTCACGTGGCACCGAATAGCTGATGCGTCAGCAAAAGTTGATATGTCGGTCAGCCCCCAGGCCGCTCTGAGGGGAAGGATTGACGACACCGCGCAGTTATGATGGCATCGTGCAGTATTGACGACATCGCGCAGTGACAATACCATGCAACAACAAAATAGTAATAGTCTCTCCCCAAATCCCACAGTTGTCAGCAGAACAATGTCCATTCCCAACCCCACAAAAAGTCTACCTGAAATAGTCAGCAACTCTCTCTCTCTCTCTCTCTCTCTCTCTCTCCCTCACACACACACACACGCACACACACACACACACACACACACACACACACACACAGGTTGGATAAGCTTGCACGGAAAACGAGACCGAAGGAGTAAGATGGAGGGCGGTGACAGCGATCCGATCCAAAACAGGGTACAATGACTATTTGAAGAGGAGGGACGAGACAGATGGAGGAGGAGAAGGACGTTTGACAAGAAGGGACGAATAGAAGCTGGAGGCAAGAGGAAGAGGATAAGGAAGGAGGAAGACAATGGGGAAGGACAAAGGAGGAGAGACGAAGATGAGGGAGGAGGACGGCATAGTCACCGTCGTTGTTTTCCGTTTTCTTTCTTTTCCGTCTGTTGATCCGTCAACCTGCCTCCCCCCAATCAATCAAGGGATGAAAATTTTTTAAATCGCAAACATGCTGCTGCAATACCGTGTGTGAGCTTGGCTAGCTGCTCGCCTCCATCAATCCATTGTTTTCCGTTTTCTTTCTTTTTTTCCCTTTTTCCATCTGTCGACCCCCGCCTCCCCCCAATGAATCAATGGATGAAAAAATTGAAAATCACAATCAAGCTTGCAATAACCCATGCCATATGTCTCGTAGAAATCTGAGGGACGACCTGGCCGCCCTCAGCCAGGCCAAAAACGAGGTAAGGGACCCCACATAGGGATTCAGGGCCTGGGCGTGCCACAGTTGACTTTTGTAGACTGTTGCGACCCCAACAGTCAAAGTCCAAAGGTACCCAGTCGAGGCCACCGGTCAAGCACACACACTTGTTCGTATGCAGGTACCCAGACAGTATCAAGTCCAAGGGGGAATTCTGCAACTGTACAATCCAGGCCTTCAGCTGTGACTCAATCTGGATGACTGAGGGGAGCACACTCGAGGCCAGAGAGCCTCGTCAAACACTACTTAAAGTTTGGCCTCGAGGTGGTCAGCATTCAGTCTTGCTATGCTGGTTCAACGCTGGCTTGACTTTGACTTGACGCTGGCATTATGCTAGCGCGACGCTGGCTAGATGCTGGTTGTGCATCAGAGCTGCGAACGACGACACGTGGGAGAAGCAGCACGCTGGCATTGTACGCCAGGCATGCTGATGTGGTGCTGCCTGTGGTCTTCATGGCATGTTGACGTGGCGCTGCCTCTGGTATATGTGGCGCTGCCTATGATCTACGTGGCATGCTGATGTGGCGCTGCCTCTGGTATATGTGGCGCAGCCTCTGGTCTACATGGCATGCTGACGTGGCGCTGCCTCTGGTGTATGTGGCGCTGTTCTTGGTCTATGTGGTGCTACTATTGGTCTTCTTTGCTGATGTGGCGTTGCCACCTGTCTTGATTGTGACGTGGCATTGACCACGCTGTCTACATGAGGTGACTGATTGCGAGGGAAGAGGAAGATCGGGACTGTGGAGAGATTGTGAATACGTACCTGATTATCTTCAAGTCGATATTGCTCGAGAGCTGATGAGGGACTAATTAGACGTGCTATATGGCACCTTGAGGTTACTTCAGATACTTGTTCAGACTATTGATTATTGAAGTGGTGTTGGAGGAGTGAGCCCGAAGCAGGAGTGGGCATTGTATTTATCTCCTCTCCTTTGTCTAATCTCCCTCCTCTCTTCTTCGTCTGTGTATGATTATCTTGTCTCATTCTGTCTAGACACGATCTTGATTATTGGTAATCATCAGTTGTGACATACATTTGAACTTGCATTGTTGATAACTGTCTTCACGATCTGGGTTCATTACAATTAGGTATCGGAGCTACTCTTCGTCGCGATCTACTGTCAGCTGTCAGGTGCTGACGTGGCACCCAGGTAAGTGGGAGGTGCCGCATGTGCAATATGAAATGCGTTTATTAACGCGCGCGGTCCCACCACAAGTCTAGACATGGAAATAGTGCACTTGCGAGTGAAGATGATGACAAGTCTACACTGAAGATTGAAGAGCCGCGTTGGCAACAGGCTGACATGGCGCTGGTACCGTTGATGTGGCATTGTGGTATGCAGGGCATGGTCTCACGAGGCACGTACCTGTTGCTGCTTGTTGTTGATGTGCTGAGTTGGTATACTGATGGAAGACAGACCTGCATTGTGACGTGGCATTCCTCATTGTAGACCTATCGGGTCCTTGATTGCTGACGTGGCAGACTCTTTGAGTTATTGTGTTGGCAGGCCAGGGGTGACACGTGGCATGTGTAAGGACTGTTCAAAGTGTGAATGTGCACTTGGGTTGTACTGCTGCTGCAGATGATTGAGAATAGGACTAACCATTGATCATGTTATGTGTTGGTTTTACTCACCTGTTGGTTGTCTGTGGATGTTGTGCATACTTACCCTTGTGTTGTTGTCTTGATCACACTGGCCGTGGCTGCGGTACCTGTAGTAGTAGAGTGTCATCACAAATATTAGATAACAAAGTTAGAATTCAAAAAAGATTTGGATTGTTTCTTCTGATAATTTTTTGATGTAAGAGTTGTGTGCGTTGTGGAATTTATTTTTGTCTTTTAATTTTATTTATTGTGCGGAATTTGCACGCTTGGCAGAATGAACTCTCTTTGGAAGTGTTTGCGTGCCTCTATCTTGACTCGGTTCATACCCCTCTTCTTCTTCCCCATCCCTGTCACCGTCTTTGTTGATGAAGAGAGAGTGAAATTGAAAACCCGTGGACAGATTGACGGAAGGAGACAGACTTTGTTGGGTCTCCTTCGTCAGCTGCTCGGCGATGTACATGGTGTCGGTCCAGATGTTGAACAACATCTTCACGGACAGGTCAATCTGCGTGATGCAGGAAGAGACCTGCAGGCCGCTGAAACTGCTGTTCAGATGATGGAGACATGCCAGGGGGTCGAAGAACTCATAAAGCAAGGACAATTAGTCCTTCATCGGTATGTTGCCGAGAGCTTTGAGAAATTAGAACGGGAAAGAAATGGAAGAAAAGAAAGTAAAAAAGAAAGAGTTGAAAGGAGAAAACCACAACTGTCTGTGGATATGATGGAGGAAAACATCCGACAGTTTGAGAACACATTGGAACAAGTGAGAAGGAAGGTTGAAGAATACCGAAGATTGAAAGAACAGCAAGAAGAAGAAGAGAGAGTAATGGAAGAGTTGAGACAAAAGTTCCATTACGAGGAAGCAGGAAGTGAAGTTGCATCTATTCTTCAGTCTATCAATGTCCACCTCATGCATCTCGAAAAGAAGCTTGATGATAACACCGCCGCGATCGAGTCCATGCCTGACACAGTCCTTTGTTCTGTCTCACTGGATGATTCCCTTGACGAATTCGGCAATGAACTAATAGCATTAAGGAGTTCGTGGGCGAAGAAAGCAAAGTCTAAGGGTGAGTTAATGATCGCGGACGTTGAGATTGCGCGCACGCGAGTAGGTGCTATGTTAGATGCGGGATCGACGCGGTCTTATATCTCAGAGAAGGCAATTTGAAAGTTGCATCTGGGAATGAAGGTAAAGGATTTACCTAGACCTACCACGTCTATACTGTCTGATAAGAGCACGATCACTGTCTCTCACTACGTTGATCGTGTTAAGTGTTACTTCAGGACCAAGGAAGGTAAGAAGATTTTACACGAGGTATCCTTCCTTATAGAGAAGAATTTACCCTTTGATTTAATTCAGGGTATGGATTGGCATGAGGAAACCGACCCAGAAGTTAAGTTCAAAGATAAAATTGTCAGACTCAAGGACGAGAAGTCCGAACTGCGTGCTATCAAGTTATATCATAAGTCTGGCTCTGACTCTACTCTGTATTTCTGCTGTATGAGTTATCCAACTTTTTGATCGATGGTTTGCTAAGAAGAAGTTAGATCCGGAGGTGATGATGGTGCTTTAAACAAGTATGTGAGTGTTCTTAATCCTACCCACCTTCTATTTAAAAACTTCTTAACGAGTATAAGGACTTGCAGTCTGAGCCGACGGGAATCACTGAGCGTGATATCAAGCACACGATTGAGATCATTCCCGGAAGCAAGACTTAAGGGTCCCATCTACCGAATGTCTCCTAGGGAATTTGAGGAACTGCGATAACAGCTGCAAGAACTTACTCATAAAGGATGGATTTGCCCTAGCTCATCTCCTTATGATGCGTCTGTCTTATTCGTGCCTAAAAAAGAAGGTGAACTTCGTCTATGTATTGATTATCACGGGCTGAATTCCGTCACTGTTAAAAACGCGGAACCTCTTCCACGCATTGACGATGTATTAGATCAGTTGCAGGGATGTAGATATTTCAGTAAGATTGATCTCAAGTCAAGGTATCACCAGATAGAGGTGGTACCTGAGGATCAACATAAAACGACTTTCCGAACCAGGTATGGACACTAGGAGTTCGTGGTTATGCCTTTCGGTCTGACCAAAGAACGAGTTATTTCGTCAGTGGCTTGACCAATTCGTAATAGTTCATCTCGACAACATTCTGGTGTATAGCAAAACACTAGAAGATCATGAAAAACACTTGCGAATGGTCTTGCAGAAGTTGAGTGAGGGCAACTTTTTGAAGCCGAAGAAGTCCGAGTTTGCTAAGCCTGAAGTTTTGTACCTAGGGCATATAGTAAACGAAGAAGGACTAAGGCCTGAAGAAAAGAAGATTACAGCAATCAGAGATTGGCCACAACCCAAGACTATAACTGAATTAAGATCTTTCTTGGGACTTGCTAGCTACTACAAGAAGTTCGTCAGAAACTTCTCCCTGATAGCTGCTCCTATGAGGAGATTATTAAAAAAAGAAAAGCCTTGGTTGTGGACAAAAATTGTGAGTCATTGTTTAGGAAGTTAAAACATACTTTGACTCGCTACCCTGTCCTAAAGATTGCTGACCCTTCTCTTCCTTTCATTGTCACAACTGACGCCAGTCAGTATGAAATTGGAGTTGTGCTATAGCAGGATGATGGTAAGGGATATAGACCTTTCGAGTTTATGTCAAGAAGACTTCCTTCAGAAAAAATAGCCAACTCTACATATGAAAGGGAATTGTATGCCTTAGTAGCTGCACTAGATACCTGGAAACACTACTTATTAGGAAGGCGCTTCATTGTCTACTCTGATCACTCTACATTGAAGTGGATCAAGACTCAACCTAGACTCTCTAACAAGTTGGTAAGGAGGTTCACATTCCTTGATACATTTGACTTTGAGGTGAAAACCATGAAAGGTAAGTCTAACGTGGTTGCGGATGCTTTGTCCAGGCGTGCAAATTTCTTTGGAACGATTGTCTCCTATCTGGAAATGAACTGAAAGAACAGATCCGTCAGGGTTATGAGAGTGATTCTATTTGGAATCCTATCATCCAAACTTTAAGAAAGAACCCGGAGTTATTTCCAAAATATCAAATGACTGATGGCTTACTATTCTTGCTAGACAAAACCGAAGAACGATCGTGTATTCCTCACCTAGAACCAATTAAGAGTTTGATTATTGGGGAATGCCATGATGCGGAAGGACACTTCGGTTTCAAGAAGACATACGCTGATGTAAGAGAACGTTTTGAGTGGAAAGGAATGACGGAAGATGTACTAACGTATGTGCGGAATTGTCTTGTCTGCCAAAGGAACAAACCCTCACATGAGAATCCAATGAGACTATTGAGACCGCTGCCTATTCCGAGAGAGCCAGGCGAGTCTATCTCCATTGACTTTATGAGTCTCATGAAGAGTCGGAATGGCAACAGTCAAGTGATGGTCATCGTGGATAGATTCTCAAAGTATGCTATGTTCATTCCTTTGTCTGCTGAAGCTAGAATTGAACTAGTGATTCAAAAATTTCAGATGCGATGGGTTTCTGAGTATGGATTTCCGGAAACCATTGTCTCTGACAGAGATGTTCGGTTTACTAGTCTACAATGGCAGAAGTTGATGGAAGTTTATGGCACCAGGTTGACCATGTCGTCAGACAGACATCCTGAAACCAATGGTCAAACTGAGCAAATGAATCGTCTATGCCAACAACTTTTGCGAATGTATGTCCGACCTGATCAGATTGATTGGGATGAGAACTTACCCAAAATTGTTAGTGCCTATAACAACAACATACGTACTGTTACAGGTAGAACACCGAATGCACTGCATAAGGGTTGGAAGCCTCGACGCCGCATTGACGCCCTGACCAGAGACCAGATTCAGAGGCTACCCCCGGGTACACGTGAGTTTGCAGTTTTATACGAAGAGGACATCAAGAAGGTAAAGGAGAACATACAAAAAACCCAATTACAAATGATTGAACAAGCTAACAAACATCGACGTCCTTCACAATTTCAGGAAGGGGATTTTGTTTGGGTTAAATCTAACGAGTTGTCCTTAGAAGAAAATGTGTCTGAGAAACTGCTACCTGTCTACTTTGGCCCCTAGGAAGTTCTCAAGGTGATTGGAGACACACACGACATACCTCCACAGCTACGGACGTACCCTGTCTCTCATGCATCTTAACTGCTACCTTTTGTAGAAAGTGATAACTTTCCTAATAGGCTATCCACGTTTCCACCATCTATGAATGGGAACTACGAAGTTGAGAAGATATTGGAACATGCCTATTTCTCTACAGGTGGTAGAGGACGACCTCCGAAGCAGTACAAGGTAAAGTTCAAATCCCAACCTCCATCTGAAGCTAGATGGTTTAGTAGGAAAGAACTTTTAACCAATGCTCCTGACATTGTTGCTGCATATGAACGTGGGTTAGGTAAGAAATTGTTGTATTTTCTGCGATGGAACTCGAAAACTGGGACGGCAGGAATGCAATAACCCATGCCATATGTCTCGTAGAAATTTGAGGGCCGACCTGGCCGCCCTCAGCCAGGCCAAAAACGAGGTAAGGGACCCCACATAGGGATTCAGGGCCTGGGCGTGCCACAGTTGACTTTTGTCAACTGTCGCGACCCCAACAGTCAAAGTCCAAAGGTACCTAGTCCAGGCCACTGGTCAAGCACACACACTTGTTCGTATGCCGGTACCCAGACAGTATCAAGTCCAAGGGGGAATTCTGCAACTGTATAATCCAGGCCTTCGGCTGTGACTCAATCTGGACGACTGAGGGGAGCAGACTCGAGGCCAGAGAGCCTTGTCAAACACTACTTAAAGTTTGGCCTCGAGGTGGTCATCGTTTAGTCTTGCTATGCTGGTTCAACGCTGGCTCGACTTTGACTTGACGCTGGCTAGATGCTGGCTGTGCATCAGAGCTGCGGACGACGACACGTGGGAGAAGCAGCACGCTGGCATTGTACGTCAGGCATGCTGATGTGGCGCTGCCTGTGGTCTTTGTGGCATGCTGACGTGGCGCTGCCTCTGGTATATGTGGCGCTGCCTACAATCTACGTCGCATGCTGATGTGGCACTGCCTCTGGTATATGCAGCTGGTCTACATGCCATGCTGACGTGGCGCTGCCTCTGGTGTATGTGGCGCTGTTCTTGGTCTATGTGGTGCTACTATTGGTCTTCTTTGCTGATGTGGCGTTGCCACGTGTCTTGATTGTGACGTGGCATTGACCAATCTGTCTACTTGAGGTGACTGATTGCGAGGGAAGGGGATGATCGGGATTGTGAAGAGATCGTGAATACGTACCTGATTGTCTTCATGTCGATATTGCTCCAGAGCTGATGAGGGACTAATTAGACGTGCTATATGGCACGTTGAGGTTACTTCGGATACTTGTTCAGACTATTGATTATTGAAGTGGTGATGGAGGAGGGAACCCGAAGCAGGAGTGGGCATTGTATTTATCTCCTCTTCTTTGTTTAATCTCCCTCCTCTCTCCTTCGTCTGTGTATGATTATCTCATCTCATTCTATCTGGACACGATCTTGATTATTGGTAATCATCAGTTGTGACATACATCTGGACTTGCATTGTTGATAACTGTCTTCACGATCTGGGTTCATTACAAGCTGCTGTAATACCGTGTGTGAGGTTGGCTACCTGCCCGCCGAGGAAATTTGACGGCCAATCAATCAATCAATCAGTCAGTCAATCAGTCAATCAATCAATCTGGTGGTTACTCTTTCTCGTAGCATGGTTGTTTTCCTTTCCGTGCCCTCAGCTCTGCTTTCCCGCCCTCCCCCTCACCATTTCCCTCTGTGCCTCTCCTCCATCGTTTTCTCTCATCCCCTCTGTTGGGCTGTAATAAAAATTCCAACTTTTGTTTGTGGTTACCCGTGGGTCAGCTGGAGCTGTCTGGTCATGGACTGGGACATGATGAGATGAAAAGCGCACTAGGTGTAAGTTGGGGAGTGTTACCATTGCTGAAGACAAGGTGTAGCGAGGGTTCTACATTGCTTGTTACCATTCTTCGCACTATGCAGGAGCACACAAGATGCACATGGAGAAATGCCCTGTGCACTCACATTTGCAGTACAGTAGTAGATGTTGTGTGCGTAACATGCGGTTGCGGTTGTGGCTCAGCACCAGGGGCACTAGGTGAATGGTTGTGTATGCAGGCTTGTAGGTCTCAATGGCCACTGATATCACCTGCTGCTACCATGCCTTTACTATATGGTGGAAACAGGAGATCAATCACTGCTTCCGTATGACGACCTGAATCAAGGGGGGACTAAGCTAATTGTCCTACCATATTTTCCCTATACGAAGTGATGTCAGCAGCGCCTACAGCAATGTCCGCTTCTTGGAGGTACTTTGGGACCATTTTGGGGTAATTTTGGGGCCATCTTGACATAATTTGTGGAGCTCTTGGGGTGGACCTAGGCCATTAGTGACCCAGTTTGGTCCAACGGCCTTTCCAATGGCCATTTTGGTCCACTTTGGGGGCATTCGGTTCATGGAAATGCAGCGATAGCGTTGAATAGGTGTACATCAATGAAGTACTGTGCATGAAGCAGTGTGGCACCATGATGCCTGTTGCGTAAGGGAGCCTCCTTCGGTTTCCCCAGTGATAGCCACACTGTTGAAAACTCTTCCTCTCAGGAGAAGGGTCAGCTGCTGTGTTTTGTCAGGATCTTATCTCAAGTGGGCAAGTGACTCAAATACTCTAGAAGAAGAACCCTGAGACTTGGTCTTGATGGCAGACTGATCTAAGAGCACAGCCTATTCGTGCATCAATCCAAAACCTTGGATGCATGGGTGGTGACTCAAACCACTGGCAGCTCTGTGAGGACGCATACGAACCTGTCCCAGTGTGTTGCCCAAAGCTGTTTCGACGACCCCAACTGGTCTGTTTTATGCCAAGGCTGACTGACGAAAGGTTCATTGGACAATATAAAACCCTCCTGGAGGGACCAGGAGATATCATGTGCTGCTGGAATCAGTAACTCTTGTGACCTAACCTCCCTGGACCTAATCCTACCCAGAGCAAGTTATAGACACCAGATGACCCGTTGCGGCTTCGCCCGCAAAAACAGAAAACTAAAAAGCAGCACAAAAGAAAGAAAAAGCATAAGGAACTGCCCTATCATATGCCGCTTCTTTCACAAAACAAAAAGAAGTGCCTGAGAGCAGACAGAAATCCGCGTGCACGAAATAGGAGGGAATACCACCGAACTCTTTTTGTTTCTTTATCTGCGAGTGTTTTGTTTGGGAAGCCGCTACCTTTGCAGCATCGTTTTTTTTTTGTGCTGTGCAAGAACTGTGAACTTTTATGAGAAAGTCCTGTCCGTTGTCCCGTTGACGTTTTTGCTAAAGATTCTGATTCAGACTTTTGTTTGCTATGTTCTCTGAATATGTTTGTGATAAAGCGATCTTGCATGTATGCCCCGTGCTTACTTGCCGAGTTTTGACT
>BFEA01000049.1:2436206-2447444 GCA_003427395.1 Chara braunii
AGGAGGGAGTGCCGTCGCGTGCCGTAGAGAGAGAGAGCGGTAGGGTAGGAGGGAGTGCCGTCGCATGCCGTCGCGTGCCGTAGAACCCGAGACGGTTGAGGAGCCCGCCCCTTCGAATGGTGGGCACATATACAGCACTTCGAAGGGCGATTTCAGAAGGGCCATTTGGGCGGGCCGAACTGTTATCGCACGGCCCAGATTGCGGGCCGGTCACCACCTGCGGACGGCCCAGATCGCAGGCCGATGAGAAAAAATTATCATCGGCCTGCGATCTGGGCCGTCCGCGGGTGGTGACCGGGCCGCAACCTGGGCCGGTAGATATGACGTTAGCGATTCTTATAGTATTGTAGATGTAGATTGTCTGATCCAATGACTGATTTGACACACATGTGGATGAAGGCCAGAAAATGTAGTCCTCAAACAGTTCCCTTGCATTGTCTGGGATTGATTACTGTATGGGCTTAATATTTTCTTCCACTGTCTCTTGCTTGTCTGTGCGATGTTGTGCTGGATAATTGCAGGGTTGTGGGAAGAACAGGCGAAGGAGAAAGCTAGATCGCAGCCAGTTTGTAACTTCGCCGAGGGAAAGTCGTTGAATGAAGTTTTTGCTGCTGTCACTTCATGCTTTTGCGTGTCTGCGTGACTCTTGTGATCGTGAAAGTGGGACAGCGGAGGGTGGTTGTAGGCATGGTGTCTGGCGTCTGTGGCTCGGCTTCCATCCGCATGATCTCCACAGAGAGTTATCATCCAGTGCTGTGGCAGGTTTGTGGGTTTGGCTTTCTGTTATCTTGACCTTTTTAGGAAGTGGAATTACAAGTGGTAGTCTTTTCACATCTCTATCACAATCACCTTCAGTATTCCACAAAACATAGACTCATAGAGTATTGAGAGAAAGGATTGAGAGAAAGGATTGAGAGAAAGAAATAGGATGGGCAGTTTTCTTCGGAGTAGATGAGAGGCATTTGCTAGAGAAGAAGCCCGTCATTGACACTACGAGTCACCCTTTTTTTTCCTCACTATGTGACCCACGGCATTTGTAGAAAGCAGAGTCTCTGATAGAGTAATGTATGCATGGCCTTTTGTCTTATCGTCTACTCATAATTTCCCTTTTAGCAGGAACGACCGAGCTGTTTTATATTTCTTTTCCTAGCAGGAGCAATGGATGGATTGTCATATATAACAGGGAGGGGAAGAGTACTCATGGGTCGGAACTGTCGAAAGGGTTGGGAGGAAAACAACTGAACAGAACAGGGATGACCGATGTGGGTTTTCAAAGGGAACGGCTATTCATTTCCATAATGGTCTACATTAGGGTGTTTTTTTTCCTCTTCCTTCTTTGCTTCTCAGGAGTTTGATGCCTCTTCAGTGTGGTTCAATTCTTGAAGGCTCGGTGTTGCTGAGACTGCTCAATGTCTGGCTGCAATTTCAAAGACCGGTTTGATCTTGCCTTGGGATGATTCTGTGTATTTCCTCTCGGATTCTGCAAGTGAGGGCGCCGTGCTACATGGTTTGCCTTGCTCCCTTGTGCCTAACCTGCCTCCCATCTCCAGCTTGCAGTTCACTAAATGGAGGTCTGATGGTACTTCCTAGGCTGAAACATCAATAAAATAAATAACCTCAGGGGGGAGAGAGAGAGAGAGAGAGAGAGAGAGAGAGAGAGATCGTTATCATGAATGTGTGTGGTTTTCTGTTTAGAAGGGAAAATGTATCGGACAGGGTTTGAACTGTTGATTTCTTTGTCAAAGGACTCCAAACAGTTTCAGCGACAAGATACACAAGGTACAGTATAGTCTATTGCGTTTTTTTTCCCTTATAAAAGGGGTTTTATCCCTTGAAATAATATAAAATTCATCTAATTCTGTCAGGATTCAAACCCATGAGCAGCTTGCTAGCGGGGTACAGTCTAGGCATCCGACAGGGTTTGAACTCTCGATTTCTCTGTCAAAAGACTCAAAACAGTTTCAGCGACAAGGTACACAAGGTACAGTATATTATATTGCGTTTTGTTTTCCTCATAAAAGGGGTTTATCTCTGAAATAATATAAAATTCATCTGATTCTGTCAGGATTCAAACCAATGAGCTGCTTGCTAACGGGGTACATTCTAGGCATTTTATGACTGCAAAGTTGCAAACCCCAAAGTATGGCAATCCATTGAATCCAAGCCATTGGAGTGACATTCACTGTGACAGCTCACCTCTCTCCACTACTCAACACTCAACACATATCTGGACTGTTTATGAACCGTATCAGGCATGAACAGAGCTGAATTTGAGAGTGGGGAGGCTGTGTGGTTGCTACCAGGAGTGGGAAAACCCTGGCCATATTCTAGGTATTGGGCTGGGTGTGCCCACAAGTTTTTCTTTACTTTGGAAGTGGTAGGATACGTGGTGAAGAGATATCTGGTTTCTGGGGTATTGGACTGCGGAAAGACAACATGAGGAGATCAATCAGAGGATATGGAAGTAAGAAGTCATGATGAATGGGGGCAACTCCGAGTCCTGGTAACGAGTACGCTATTCGCACTCCGCAGGCATTCTGCCTTTCAGCAGGTGTCAAGGTCTATCTGACCTGCCTTGGCGACTATGACGTTTTGCACCGGCTGAGGCACAAAGTCGAAGTCTTGGTTTCGAAGGCCGAAACAGCAAGTCACACTGAGTACGAGTACAGCAGCAGAAAACTGGTACGAAACTGGTCCCCGTACCGTACGGGGAGCCGGTATAAGTACCGGTGACACGTACGGTACCAGGGGCATTTCTGCAAAGGCCCGGAGGGCAGAACTGAAAAATGCGGTATCTGAAAGTGGTTCCCGAATTGCAGCATGGCGCCAGTTGTCCAAAATCCTATGGTACCAAAGGAGGGGTTTGGAAAAAGGGTGCCAGGCCGAAAACGGGATGCAGCCGAAACAGCAAAAAGATAGACCAGGGATCGAGCCCTGGCGTAGTCCGTAACACTATCCCCTCCCTCTAGAAGGCAACGTCCCGGCTGCCAAAAATCGTGAAGCAATGCTGAAATCTTTGAAGGACGGGACGGGGCCGATGACTGGTTAACAAGTCGAAAGGGAAGAGAGGTATAATGTGGGTGGCATGGGCTGCGTGAGTAAGAGGGGACAGGGTTTGGTACCGGTGAACAGAGTTGTCCTACTGATGAACTAGGGGGGTTGCAGGGAACAGGGTAGTCCTACAAATGAACTATATGGACGGCAGGGAGCAGGGTAGTCCTACTGATGAACTAAGGGGGCTGCATGGTTTGCTATAGGTTAAGGGGGAACAGAGTTCAGGGAACAGGGGACTTCTATTGAAGTTCTACTGGGTAAGGGAAACAATGGTTAGGGAAACAGGGATCTGCTAATGATGAACTAGGGGTGCTGCAGGGGGAACAGGGTAGTCCTATAGATGGTTGACAAGGGTGAAGAGGTAAAAGGGTTTCCTATTGATGATCTACAAGGGAGAGCAGGTAACAGGGTTTCCTATGGATGTTCTACAAGGGTGAACGGGTATTTCTGTGGAAATTCTACAGGGTTATAGGTTGTCGGGGGACGAAAAAAAATAGAAAAATAAAAAAATTGTTTGTTGCAAGGTTCAAGGGCACAGTTTGCATGTACAAGGGCTGGGATGTTTGATGGGATGTGGGTACAGAGTCGGAGGTCTGTAATGGGTCACGGGGTCTGGGGGAGGTCTTCAAGTGTCTTGATCGGCAGCAAGAAGGGGTCTTCGGGAGTCTTGAGCAGTCCCAGGTCAGCGGCAGCAATAGGGGTCTTGAAGGAGGTCTTGGTCAGGTCGATGATGGAAGCAAGGCGAACTGCAAAGGTCTTGGTCAGGTCGATGATGGAAGCAAGGCGAACTGCAAAGGTCTTGGTCNGTCTTGGTCAGGTCGATGATGGAAGCAAGGCGAACTGCAAAGGTCTTGGTCAGGTCGATGATGGAAGCAAGGCGAACTGCAAAGGTCTTGGTCAGCGGCAAGGGGGGGTCTTCAATGGTCTTCAGCAAGGAGAAACAAGATGCTGAGTGTTGACGCGTGGAAAGTCAAGAGGTCCATGTCCGATGGCTGTGGGCACGTCCGGTACATGATCTGCAGTGGAGTCTGATCCGGTAGCAAGGAAGTCCCAGACTGTTACATGGTTCCATGTCACAAGTAGCTGCTCCAGGGAGTCTGCGAGGCAGGGTGCCGGCCAGGTGTAGCATTATGGTGGCCAATCCAGCTGCATAATCTCCATGAACAGTGGTGCAGAACCCATCGTCCTCGTGCTCATGCCATTAGATCCTTTATCATCGGCGTCACACAGGTCCACAAGCATTGGACAAGATGGACAAGGAAGTGGGGAGGGCGAATGGGGCAGGGCTAGGCAAGGGACAAGGGCAGATCAGACATCAGGAATCGGGATCAAGGGCAAGGGTGGCTGTGGCAGGGGTGTGTGTAGAACAAGGTGGTGAGGTTGTAGCAGGGTTTAAGCAAGGGTTCAGGGTTTTAGCCAAGGTATAGGTGGGGGGATAGCTAGGATGCAGGGTGGGAACGATCATAGGCACGGACAAGTCTCATGGCATTCTCGAGATTTTCAAGGGGTTCCCATGTTGATTCTTCATCCGGGTAGCCTGTCCACTTGACTTTGTATTCTTTGATTGGTTCCGGGTGATCAGCGACTTGGGTTGTTCTACAACCAATGATGGATTCCACGGAGAATTCAGGTCCAGTGGGGAGCATGATAGGAGGGGGACGAGGGTGAGGGCGATCAGAGAACTGTGGCGGGGATTCATGGTATTCTTTGAGGTACTCGACATGGAAGACAGGGTGGACACGGCTCATGTCAGGGGGAAGCTGGAGTTTGTAATTAACGGGGGAGGTTTGTTCAATGATGGGGAAGGGACCGAGCCACYTKTTTGAGAGTTTCTTGGACRAGYCCTGTTCGGGTTCAAAGCGTYTGGYGGAGAGCCAGACCTTGTCCCCKACTTGGAAGGTGATATCACGGCAATGCTTGTTGGCTTGTTTAGCTTGTTGTTCCTGGGTGTGTTGGATTGACTCGGTTGCTTCTCTTAGGAGACGGTTCATTGTTGCAACCCATTCATTGAGAGAGGGGCAGGGGGAGGATGGGTTGAGTTGAGAGGGGAGCAAGAAATCAGAGGGCAAGCGAGGGTGATAGTCGAGGTCAAGGTAAAAGGGGGACATGTCGGTGGCAGGGCAAACGGCATTGTTGTAGGCAATCTCGGCGGCGGTGAGCAACTGATCCCAATCATGCTGGTGGGGATGACAATACTTCCGCAGGATTCTTTGGAGAGTATCGTTCATCTTCTCGGTTTGTCCGTCGGTCTGTGGGTGGGATGCAGTGCTGTACCTGAGCGTGGTTCCGTAGGCATGGAAGAGTTGTTTCCAGAATTGGGAGAGGAAGCGGGGGTCGCGATCACTGATGATATTCTCGAGGAGGCCGTGGTGTCGGGCGACATGGTCGAAGAAGAGAATGGCAAAGTCTTTGGCATTGTGCGAGGTGGTACAAGGAATTAAATGAGCACGTTTGGTCAGGCGGCAAACAATGACGTAGATGCAATCATGCCCGCAGTCGGTCTTGGGAAGACCGCACACGAAGTCCATGGAAACGGACTGCCATCGGTGCGTGGGGATGGGCAATGATTGGAGCTTACCGGGTTTGGCCCGGTTCGAGGGGTTGACAGYYTRACATGTGGGGCACGAGCGGATGTAGGCTTTGACGTCGGCAAGGATAGAAGGCCAATGGAAATATCGGGAGATGGTGTCAAAGGTTTTATGAAAACCAAGGTGGCCAGCGGTCTTGGCGTCGTGGTGCTCGTGGTGCTCGGCCAAGAGCTGGGTGCGGAGGCCACGGGCGTCAGGGATGCAGAGTCGGCGAGTGCCTTTGGTCTTGACGTACAAGAGATTGTCATGTAGGGAGTAGTCGGGGACGGGGTCGAGGTCGCGGAGTTTGTTGTAGATGGTGGAGAAGTTGGGGCAAGAGAGGTATCCTTGGGTGTAGCGATGGCGGAGCGATGGCAGGAGATGGATGTGGGTCATGGCGGCATAGACTTTCTCGGGGGGTTTGTGATCGGGGCGGCGGGAGAGGGCGTCGGCAACGCGGTTGCTCTTGTCAGGGGTGTGACAAATGGTAAAGGTAAATTGGGCAAGGAAGTCTAGCCAGCGAGCTTGGCGAGGGGTGATGTCTTTCTTGGTCAAGATGGAGGAGACGACAGTGTTATCGGTACGGATGGTGAAGTATTGCCCGTCGAGGTACGGCCATCAGACTTTGAGGGCGTAGACCACGGCGAGGAGCTCCTTCTCGTTGGATGGGTAGTTCATTTCTGCGGGAAGGAGTTTCTTGTTGGCGAATGCGATGGGGTGCTCGCCGAGTGGGCATTGGGAGTGGGTGGGGGAGTCCTTGATGGAGGGGGTTTCCGCAGGGTCGGGGGGAAAGTGCTGGGATAAGACGGCCCCGATGGCAAAGTCGGAGGCATCCGTGGTGACGAAGAAGTCGTGAGTGGGGTCGGCGATTTTGAGGACGGGGGCAGTGGTGATGAGCTCCTTGAGTTTGTCGAAGACGGCTTGGCGGTGGTCTGTCCAAGCGAAGGGGTCGGTGGCACGGGTGAGCTCATGGAGAGGGTAGGAAACGTCGGAGAAGTTGCGGATGAAGGGGCGGTAGTAGTTGGCGAGTCCCGTGAAGGAGCGAAGTTGGGTTAAAGTGGTGGGAGGGGGGAACTCGACAAGGGCAGAGACCTTTTTGGGGTCCATGCGGATGCCGTCGGCGGAGACAATGTGACCAAGGTATTCTACGCTAGGGGCAGCAAATGTGCATTTGCTGAGCTTGGCGTATAATTTCTGGTCGCGGAGGATGGCGAGAACTTGGCGGAGATGATCAAGGTGGGACTCGAAGGTGGGGTTAAAAACAAGGATGTTGTCGAGGTAGATCACGACACAGACTTCGAGGAGGTCGCGGAAGATGTGGTTCATGGTGGATTGGAATGTGGCGGGGGCGTTGGTGAGACCGAAAGGCATTACGAGAAACTCGTAGTGCCCGAAGCGGGAGCGGAAGGCGGTTTTGTGGGTGTCCTCATGGCGGATGCGGATCTGGTGGAAGCCACTGCGGAGGTCGATCTTGGTGAAGTATTTGGCTCCACGGAGGCGATCAAGAAGTTCGGATATACGGGGAAGCGGATACTTGTTCTTGATCGTGATCCGGTTCAAGGCGCGGTAGTCTGTGCACATGCGGAGTTCTGAGGTGTTGTTCTTCTTGACGAAGAGACAGCCGGTTCCGAAGGGGGAGGAGCTAGGCTTAATGAATCCTTTTTCAAGGAGTTCATTGAGCCTGGCGCTTCATTTCTTCGGCCTCGGGGACGGAGAGCTGGTACGGGGGGCGGCAAGGGGGGGAGTGGCCGGGCTCGAGATCGATGGTGTGGGAAACACCTCGATCGGGAGATAGTCCGGCGGGCAAGGATTCGGGAAACACGTCTTTGAATTCGGATAGGAGGGCGGAGATCTGAGGGTCGGAGGGGGGGTCTTGTTCGGGTTTGTCCGTTGGAAGCAAGTCCTCGGGACGGTCGCGGTCAATGACAAGGCAATAGTAGGCGGAGTCAGGGTGCTCACGGGTCATGTGAAGAAATTGGTGAGGAGAGACGGGGGAAGGGGTGGAGGGAGGGAGAAGGTAGGGGATGTCAAGGGGTGGAKCGGGGGGGTGGAGAGGCGGACGAAAGAGGGGTGGAAGGTATAGGGCATGTAGCAGTCGAGCCAAGGAGTCCCGAGTACGGTGTCGCACATGAGGTGCATGACATGGAAGGAGACCTGATTGCGAAGAGGGCCGACAGTCATTGTGCTCTCGGGGACTGTGCGGTCGAAGACGATGGCCGAGTCCTTATCCCCTAGGTGGATGGTGATCGGGGAATCATAGTCGGTGGAAAAGAGGCCGACTTTGCGGACACAGGGATCCGTGCCGGTGGCACCAATGTCGAGAAGGGCCCGAAACTTCACCGTCGATGCTCCAAAGGTGTCGCACATTAGGTGCATGACATGGAAGGAGACCTGACTGTGAAGAGGGCCGACAGTCATTGTGCTCTCGGGGACTGTGCGGTCGACGACGATGGCTGAGTCCTTATCCCCTAGGTGGATGGTGATCGGGGAATCATAGTCGGTGGAAGAGAGGCCGACTTTGCGGATACAGGCATCCGTGCCAGTGGCACCAATGTCGAGAAGGGCCCGGAACTTCACCGTCAATGCTCCAAAGGAGACGGCGACGAACTTGAGTTGGAACTGGGCGGTCCCAGCACAAACGGAGGAGATCATGACGTTGCGGGGGCGCTGCTCGAGGCCTAATCTCACAAGCCAAGTATGTCGGTCTTGTTCCTCAACGAGATCGGAGAAAGTGATGGTGGAGGGGTTGGGGAGGAGGGTAGTGGAACATGTGGCCGTGGGGTGCTCAGCCGACGGAATAGAGGACGTCGTCGGGAGGAGCGCAGGCGGAGTAGATTGCGACGCCTGGGGAGTGTCCGGTGTGAAAGTCGTCGCCGGGGGAGGGGTTGGCAGACGAATTGTTGGTGCCAGGACATGGCTACAAGGGGCGGGGGGACAGTGTTCAAGTGGAGGAGGGTCTAGAGGCCGCGGTGGAGGAGGAGGAAGTGGATGTGGGAGGGCTGGGTCCGGTGAGGCGGGAAGCCTGGTGGGTGGAGCGGCCGGCCTTGGGGCAATTGGTTTGCTGATGCCCCAGCTGGCGGCAATGGAAACAACCGTCGTTGGCCTGGAGGAAGGCGCGTTCGGCGGGGGTGAGCTTTTTGAGACGAGGGGGTTGGGGGGAGGAGGAAGGCTGGGAGGCCAGGCGTTGCCATTCCATCCTCATGAGATGGACAGCCTGGAAGTCTTCCTCGGTGAATTGGGCTGGGTCAAGGGACTCGGGGGAGGAGTCAAGGCCGACGTTGGAGGGGAGTGACGAGTCGTCGGAGGCCATGTTGTGGAAAAACCGGGTGCGGTTGGGGGCGGCTGGTCGTTGAGAGCGGAGGTGAGGAAGGCGATCATGGTGGAGAAGGCGGGTAAGGAGATCGGTGAGAGGGAGCTCGGGCTCATGGGCGAGGGCTGCGGCGAGGTGGGGGAAGCATACCCGCTTGATGCGGGAGATGAAGACGTAGTCGGGAATGAGAGTCGACGGGATGTGGAGGMGGAGGGAGSGAACGTATTGGATGAATCGCTCGKTGGGGCCGGTTTGGCGGAGGTTGCAAAATTGATCGATGTAGTCATCGATGGTCTTTTGCGGACGAAAGGTGGCGATGAGAAGGTCGGCCCATTGAAGGAAGGTGATGCGGGGAAGGCCGTTGGCTCGACGGTTGTTGGCTTCGGTTAACCACCATTGAGCGGCGGCGCCTTGGAGGTGGGAGGTTGCGGTGGGGAGCCAATGAGCGAGGGGCATGTTGTGGAGATCGAAGGCATTTTGAATTTGAGAGAGGAAAAGGAGGACGTCCTCGTGGGGGAGGCCGGAGAACGTCGCGATATCAGTGGCGCGGAAGGAGTGGGGAATGTCCCCGTTGTGGGGGACGATGCAAGCGAGGGTGTTGAAGCAGGTGTGATCCTGACTGCGGTCGTCGGGAGAGGTGTCGTAGCAGGTGTGATCCTGACTGTGGTCACCAAGGAGGTAGCAAGGAGGAGGTTGGGGTATGGCGGGGTAAACGCCCGAAAGGACTTGGGAGTAAGAGGGGTGGACAGAGGGGATGGTGGAAGTAGTGAGGATAGGTTGGGTGAGGGGGAAGGAGAGGCGAAGGGAAGTGGTTTGTGTAGTGGTGGAAGCGTTTGTAGTAGGTTGTGAGGAGGGGAGGGAAACGGGAAGGGAAGTGACGGGGGTGGAAGAAGGCGTGGTGGAGGACGGTGGGGGGGTGGTGTTGGAGGATGAGGCCTGGCCGGCTTGGCTGGCGGAGAGGCTTTGGCCAGATTGGCCGGAGGAGGAGGGGGGTGATGACGTCGTGACAACGGTGATGGCGGGTGTGTGGTTTTCGAGGGAGGTGACGCGATCGGATATGGAGGTCATGGAGGCCTCGATTTTGCGGAGCGAGGCGGAGAGTGCTTGAAACATGGAGAGGAGAGATGTGTTCTTCCCGGTGCCTGGCTGGTCGACAAGCTCACGGTGGATATCCTCGACGGAATCCATGCGGAGCGAGCCCATGTTGATGCTTGAGGTGCCTTCGGCCATGGGGAAGGACGAAGGTGGGGCGGAGGAAGAAGATGGAGTGGAGGGGACAACGGAGGTGGCAGCAGCGGCGGCAGCAGCGGCGTCGGCGGCGGCGTCGGCGGCGGCGCGTTGGGAGGTCTTGGATAGGCGGGGAGGCATGTGGGAGTGGTTTCTAATCCCGATTTAGAAAAATGATGGTTGATTTAAACCACCGCTCCCCCCCGCAGCCTAAAGTAGGGGGGACCGGTAGGGCGAATTTTGGAACAGGCGGCTGACCTACCGGTAGCAGGGACTGCCATGACCTGTGGAGGGGTCTGAAACGCGCCAGTATGTACAGCGCCCGTAAAAAAAGGAAGATTTTTTTTTTTTTTTTTTGAGAAGCATAAAAAAAAAAAAGAGAGAGAAAGAATTGTTTCTAAAAAAAAGAAGCATTTCGAAGTGGCAGCCCGCTGTTTCAGCAAGGTATGGCGACTTTCCAAGTTGGGGCCAGTCAGTTCAAAAACCTACAACGAGCACAAAAGAAGAACAATATGCCCATGCATCTATCCATTTTCTAGCAAAAAATTCAGGGCTTCGCTGCACTACTCTCCAAATGTGCAAAACGAGAGTGAATCTTCCGCAAGAATATGGAGAGATACACCGCCATGATTTTTGTTTTTAGTGCATGTCGAGAGTAGTGCAGCGAGGCCCTTTCGTTTGCTACTTCGTCTGACATCCCGCCGTGGCTGCGGGTGCCACAGTGTTTCGGGCCTCCACATGCACAGTAGACAAACCTCATGCCGGTATATCTTTCCATGTTCTAGTGGAAGATTCACTCTCGTTTTGCCCATGCCAAAAGTAGGCCACGGGATGATTCCCTCTTGTTTTTTTTTTTTTTGTTTGTTTGTTTTGTTTTTTTTTTTTCCGCTCTTGTTTTGGACAGGAGGGGTTCGTGGAGCGAAACCCGCACCGTTTCACGGTGGTACCCCGTCAGTCCTGCAGTCACCCAGGTAGGCCGAGTTTTAAAATTGAAATTGTGAACTCCTTTTCCTCTTTTTTTTTTTTTTTTTTTTCTTTTTTTTTTCTCCTTTGCCCTTGTGAAATTGGTCGCCGACCCCC
>BFEA01000049.1:2449155-2463943 GCA_003427395.1 Chara braunii
GGGAGGGGGAGCTTGCCGGGGGGAGGATATTGAATCGGGGAAAAGGTCGGGATTCGGGGGGGGAATCAGAGGAGGAGCATGCCGGGGGGAGGATATTGAATCGGGGGGAAGTAAGTCATGTGGGGGGAAAGAGACGACCGGGGGGAAACCAATTCGAGAAGAGGAAGAGGGAGAAGAAGATATGAAGAAGAAGAAGAAGAAGAAGAAGAAGAAGAAGAAGAAGAAAAAAAAAAATCCGTTGCTTACCTGGCAGTGACGACGACGGGGATCTAGGCAGCGACGAAGATCGTGGCAACGGCGAAGGTCACGGCAACGGCAAGGTCACGGCGGCGACGAAGGTCTCGGCAACGACGAAGATCGCGGCGGCGTCGAAGGTCACGGCGGTGATGGGGGAGCGAACTGCTCCGATACCAATGTAACGGGCGCAGAGGCAGAGGACGAGGAGGGAGCAGAGGGAGAGAGAGAGTGAGAGCACACACACACACTCACTCACTCACGCGACTGAACTCGACCGGACGTAACCAGGGGCTGAGGCACAAAGTCGAAGTCTTGGTTTCGAAGTCCCAAACAGCAAGTCACACTGAGTACGAGTACAGCAGCAGAAAACTGGTACGAGACTGGTCCCCGTACCGTACGGGGAGCCGGTATAAGTACCGGTGACACGTGTGGTACCAGGGGCATTTCTGCAAAGGCCCCAAGGGCAGAACTGAAAAATGCGGTATTTGAAAGTGGCGCCCGAATTGCAGCATGGCGCCAATTGGAAAAAGGGTGCCAGGCCGAAAACGGGATGCAGCCGAAACAGCAAAAAGATAGACCAGGGATCGAGCCCTGGCGGAGTCCGTAACAGTTTGCTTTTCAAATTTTTATTATTATTATATATATATATATATATATATAATTTAATGCAAAGGTCCAAGGCTCAGGAGGTGACCGTAGTACTCATCCATTGCGATGTCAGAGGGATTGCGAGGACCCAAGGGGAGTCACCTCAGGATGGCACCACTGTCCTATGCTAATGCTCAGATCGCAAGTCGTGATCTGCATCAACGCTTACCGGACTAACCCGAACGTCTTCTTGCTGACACTACCCTAACTCTAATGTTACGGACGACCCGGGCACAGGTGGGGTCCATGCATATGCAGTCATCCCTCATTTGTGCCTCATCCCGCAGACTCTATGGGCAGCGAACTGCCCTTCCACTAAGATGCGATATCCCGCCCAAAGCATGATGCCTTCCTATCCCAGGATCCCCAAGAATCCACAGTCCCAACTAATTCCCCCATGAGAATTCCTACGGATCCCAACCTGGATGAAGCACCACCCGCAGGCATCGTGAGATACCTGTGGGATGAGAAGTACTCAGTACCTACCCCGTACTAACATCCCGCGTGTGCGTAGGATTATCCTTCCCGAGATGGGCCCTACCGTTGTCTAAGTTTGCTCTGTGTGGACTCTTGTACGGTTGCCACAGTGACGGGAAACATGCTAGCTGTACCCAGGCTGGAACATGGCACCCCCACGGACTAGTACATACTGGCAAGACTGACAGATCGGAGGGTCCAAGTGGCCACACAGAGGTATCGACAGTTTTGGCAGTTGTTGTAGTTATTAGCAGTCTAGGCAGTTTTTTGGTTATCGACAGTCTAGGCAGTAAACCCTCCCTTTTTAATCTACCCTAACCTATCCCCTCCCCCCCCCTGGCCCATGGTGTGAGCCAAGATAAGATCCTGATCCTCAGACCCCCTAAGACCAAGCACCCAAGCAGCCCTCCCTATGGCCCTATCCAGCATACTACAACCATGGACCTAGACCCCTTGGGCAGTGCGCAGGCAGAGTCTGTATAAATCTTACCATGCGTCGAAGAGGTGTGTGTGAATGGTGTGTGTGTTACGAAAGCGCTTACCTCATACCGAAATGCGCATTTCCAACTGGTGCTCTAACCATTGAGCCAACTGGCATTCACATGCTTTTTGAATTTTCACTAGTTTATTTATTTGTTTCTTTCATTGGGATTTTCAAATCCTGTACTCAAGAGTGGGAACACATTTAGTAGGTCAGGCGGGAAACCACCCGCAAGCAATGAGTTCTTGGATGTGAGGTGGATCGACAAGTATTTAAGAAGGTAGCGTATAAATTATTGACAGCCTTTCGTCGCGTTGGTAGCGCTATCCGCCGTAGGGCGCGACTGTGGGGTACTAGCGCGGCCCATTGAACCGCGTCTGGACCGAGTGCTGGCAAGGTGAGGAACGCCGCGCCATCGTTGGGGCGGGTGAGCAGACCGCCATAGTTGCGGAGAAAGGCGCGTGCGAGACATCGTGTCGCGACACTCGGCGGGGTACAACGGGTCCTGTTGGGAACGGATCGCGTGTGGGAGCTCGAAACGGATCACGGTCCGCACACGGGAGCAGAAGATTCGGGCAAGGACTTGGGCGTGGAGGAAGACCAACACACAACGAAACGACGACAAGAGGAGGTAGACGACATCGCCGAATTGCCGGAAGTGGTGAGCACAACAAGACATCACGGAGCATTGGCGGGGAGGCTTCCGAGGTCGACAACGATGAAACGGAATACAACATAGCTGACCGCCAGAGGTGAGTAGGGAAATCTTCGGGGAAGGATTGTGATAAGAAGGGGGAGGAGGAGTGGGGCGGGGAGGGGATAGGAGGGTGGAAGGGACTACGAGATTTCAGGGCGACAAGGGAAGGACGGCACACAAACGCAAGCTAAGGCGGAGAACGCGCGGTGGAAGGATGAGAGGAAGGGAGGGGGAGGGGGCAGAAGTGGGGAAGGGACAACCAGAGTCTGGCCGTCTGCATGCGACATCACCGGTTACCCGAGGCTGGCTGGAAAGTGAAGGGTTAGAAAGGGTGAAAAAGAGAGGAACGAGGGCGGTCCGGATTTGAGGAAAGGGGGAGAAGGGGGGTCGGACGCGGGAGGGGTAGAGTGAGCGGGGCGCAAAGGGAAAAAGAAGTAACAAGACATCGGTGGCGCATGGGGGTAAAGGGGGGTGAAGAGAGGTACGCACCGAAGAAAACAAGGGAAAAGAGGGTGTAGACACGAGGGAGAGGGAGAAGAGAAACAGGTGATACGATATTCGAGGGGGACTTGGGAGGGGGACCATACAACATTAGAGGGTGACTTGGGAGTGTGACTAGGGGTTCCGACAAGGGAAGACTGCACGTGGGCGAGATTGAAAGCTGGGACAAGCAAGTGTTCAGGGGAGCTGCATACGAACGGCGAATGGCACGATTCAGAACAGACTAGGACGGCGCGTGGAGGCGAGAATCAGGTAAGAGGAAGGGACAACGGGAGGATCACGGGCAAGGGACAGCGGGAGGGTCACGGGTAGAGGCAGAGCAGGGAGAGAATAGGGACGGTGTGCAAGGTACGCAAGGATTGAAGAAGAGTCGGGGAAAGGAAAGAGAAAGGAGAAACGGAAGTGCAGCCCCATGTCACACCCCAAACAGTTCCTGGAGAATAAACAAATCATCAAATAACAAAAAAGCAAAAAATAAACTACTCATAAGCAAAAACCTACGAATCTGTACATATAAGAAAACAATAAAAACAACTTAGACAGAGAAATGTGAGCCGCGGGTGCCAGTGGGCAAGCAGACTGCCTGCTGCAGCATCATGAAGACCCCGAACAGAATGCAGCGTGCGCATAAGCGATTGGACTCGATGTTGTTCTATAGCGGGGCGATGAGACATCTGGCAGATGAAAACCTTCGACAAAAATGTTGGCACCATCAGAACAATAACACAAAGACACTTAAGAAGGGGCTAGATTTGAGCAAGGAATTGCAGCAAACAGAAGACACAGGCATCCTAACGGAAAAGGAGAGAGCGTTGGAGTTACGGGGGAAAACACAGAATAAGGAAAGGAGCCCCACCCCCACCCCGGGGTCGAGCGGTGACCAGCCGCTGCCCACCTGGGCGGACAAACTGAGAGATCGGCACCTGGGGCGTGCCTTGACCATCCTCTGGGGATATGGCAGCCCGCGGATTGGGAACCTTGAGATCCCATTGGACGGGTTGCCAACAGCGCGGACCTTTTTCATGACAAAAATCCTACTCCCGTCTGAAATAAGGGTGGTGACGCACGGGGGCAAACAGGTCATGGTGAAGGCATACCCTAAAAGTGGATTGGCCTGTCGGGACGAAGTCTACATGAAGCACGCAAACAATTGGGTGTTTCATGACGACGCCTCGTATAAATCGATCAATGAGAAAGTGAAATGGATTTGTCACCGTTTGGAGATATTGAAGAATAGTGCGGACTTGGCACGTGACCAATTTCTGATTCAACCAGTGTCCAACACCCTGTTCACAGTCTTGTGTCTGTACGAATCAAACAAATGTGTGATTGATGGGTGGAAACGTCTTTGCTGCGAACGGTCGGAGGTCCGGATCCACCCCTGGACGCCGCAGCGAAGAATGGGGCTGGAGGACAGGAGGTCACAATTAATGCAAGATTTCTTCTGGGTGGAATTCCGCCGTATCCCAGTCGAAATCCAGGCCGCATTTCGGATTGCTGTACGACATCGTCGCGTTCATTGACCCCCTCCTCTCCTTCGTGGCCAAGAGGGATGATTACCTGATGTTGGCACTGGATTTCCCCTAGGGCCAACCGTTCTCCCTCGATGATGTGATCCCGTATCAGGTAGGAGGAAAAGAATACATGATTCACACAGCGCACAAACTTAGACCGTGGTGCCACAAGCGTAGGGCCTACGGTCACCTGCGTACAGAGTTCGTCTGCCCACTTCACCCGCAAAAGAGGTCTCGGACAACGGGGAGATTGTCGAGAGACCCGGTCAAGGTGACCCATTGGAGGACAGTGGATCCGGGTCATGAAGGATGGGTCTACATCGAGGATCGGACGATGGACGGCTCCCCGACGGGGTGGAAATGGGAAAGTAATGGGGATCCGGAGTGGGCAACGCGGCCCCCGAACACATGGAACCCCCCGACTCCGTTGGAGGAGAAGGTGCAGCAGACACGGGCGACCCCCCCGCAAGACAGGAAAACTCAGGCTGGAAGAGAGTGGGTAAGAAGGGAGGAAAATGAGGGAAAGAGGTTTGGGTTCAAAAACAACAGGCGTTGCTTGACCATAGGCAAAAGGAACATGAGAGATGCTGCGCCGCCCCAGGCCCTACGGCAGAGCAATATATTCAGAAAGAGGGAGGGGCAGAAGAGGAGTCAGGGGGCACCGGGGACCCTCTCGGAGGCAATCCATCGGAACAAAATAACAGCTGGAAGGGGCAATGAGCACACAAGGGGGAGAATTGGTACCACTAGAGGAGGAAGCACATAACCCCCCTGCAAGGTTGGGATAGATGGAAGTAGAAGGGCGGCGGGAGACACAAACGGAGGACGGGGGAATGGAGGTGGAGCGGTTAGGGGGGGAGAAGTTGGAACGGTTAAGGGAGACAGCAGAAACCGATCCCTTCCAGGCGGCGCTCGATTCGGAGCCAATGGATGGTGATCCTCTTCCAGTCAACGCCAGCAGGGCACCGAAGGGGCTGGTTCCGGAGTGTGTTCCGAGGGATGAAGAGGAGGGGGTGCCACCACAGCACCTGCCCATGGAACACACACTTGTGGCCATCACTGATTGGTTTATGGGGAACTTGAAAGCAAAATACGGTCCCCTCACGGATGACATTTGGGACAGGACATATCTAGAATTGTTCCCCATGCTTGATATGAGCGCCTCGCTCAAGAACGTGTTGGAAAACGGGCTGCAATCAGGGGTGAAGTGGTCGGAGCTTGGCACAGATTGACAACAATGGTGTTCGCACAATTCCAACCGCCACATGCAACGGCAGCAAAGGAGACAGAGCAGGACATGGCAGAGAATGAGCACACCAACCCCCCGATCCTGCACCGTTCATCCCTGCCATCGGACCCGGACCCTCCAGACCAGGAGGAGAATGCCCCACTGGATTTCATACGAAGGAGAAAGCAAAGGCACTTGATTGAGATGCGTTGTGACTCTGGTCCCCTGTCACAACGGCTACTTTGCTCATCCCAGTTCGGAAGAGAAAGGAGAAATGGAAGGTAGGATTGTCCCCGGTGGAGGATGGCAGATAGGGGGGCGTCATGTTGCAAGGCTGGTCCTCGTTCTGGGCGGACCCAAAAAACTGTCGGACCGAGGTAGCGGCCGAAATTCTGCAGATGCAGTTGGAAGCTCACATCGCAGAAAACATGTCGTCAGGGGTGCAGGCTATAGCCTCGATTGCGACCGGACCTAACAAGATAGCATAGAGGGATATGTATATCAGGTTTGACCCAACCAAGGAGGCTGGCCTGAAATGGTTCACTCATGCCCAATTATTGAACCTGTAGATATTAAGAGTAGGCCACAGCGCTACCTGGACGGAACAGGACGTCCAGAAATGCTTGTGTGCACTTCTCAGGCTGGACCCCCCGGTGGGGACAGCGGACTGGGAATGGGACCAGCTGCCATGGTCCCGTCTGTAGTCACAAGAATCAACATTGAGATGAAAATATGCACAACAGGGACAATATAAATAATGCAAGCAAGATTGACCCGGTCAGAGCAGTGTATGGACACGATCGCATTTGGAATCAATGCAGGAAAGCAGCAGACCTAGATCTGCGGACTCTGAACGTGAATGGTCTGGCCTCATGCAAATCTGAGAAACAAGACGCAATTTGGGATTTAATGAGAGGGGTGGGAGGCAGGAACTGGCCGGATATAGTGTGCATACAGGAAACACACCTGATGGACAGAAACACACCTGATGGACAGAAACACACCTGATGGACACCCCGGAGCACAACCGCACTCACAAAATGGTCTGGCCATACAAAGCCTTCAGGGCTCATGCCCCGAGACCAGGTAGTGCAGAGGTGGTCATTTGGATCCCCCCAGAATCACGGGCGGACCCGGTATACTGGGTGGCCGATCAGGAGGGAGGGCGATAGGTGTTTATCCTGGTAACTTTGAAACTTGAAATCCTATGCATAGTATGTGTCTACGCACCTAATACGGCGACCGAGAGAAGGGCCTTCTTTGAGAATCTGAAGACGCAAATCCCGGAGGGAGTGCCCGTCATCATAGCAGGGGACTGCAATGCAGCCTCGGATCGGTGGATGGACAGATGGCGGACGCCCTCTCCTGCCCCGGCGTACGTAGAAGAGGACGAGCGGATAATTAATGAATTGTCTTTCACTAGAAGTATTTGATTCCTTCCGGAAGTTAAATCCAAATATTAGGTTCTATACATGTCTGCGAAAGACCGGAACCGAGGGTCAGTCAAGATCCAGGATCGACTTGATCCTAATCTCGGAAGATATGGAAGGCGTGCTACTCTTGGCAGCGATCCTGCCCGCGAGCGCGTATCTGGGCATTGATCACAAAATGTGCACAATCATTTTATCTTTCCGCAAAAAAATCGACCACGAATCTGGTTTCTACAAACTTAATACAACCATCTTACAACAGAAAACTATTCAGATTTATTTAAAAGACTGCTGGACATTTTGGCAAACACAAAAACATAACATTCCGCAGGAAATTGATTGGCACACACAAAAACATGTTCTATCTGGGCAAAAAATGCCAAGATTATTTTCTAAAATATTAGCAGCTAAAAAACACCAACAGGAGATTGAAATTCACGAAAACTGCAACAACTGGAGCATCAAGACCTATCAAACAACTCACAAAACGATTACGATACACAGCAAGGAGAGGGTTCTGAGGTACACGCATAAGAGCCAGGAGAGGGTTCTGAGACTGCAACAACAACTCCAGTTCTTTGCCACACGAAGATGGGAGGGTACACGCATAAGAGGAAGGCTCACGAAATTCCAAACAGAAGGCACAATGGATAAAAAATTCTTTAGTTAGCCCGAGTCCGTTCACACAGAACAACCATAGATGCACTATATGACCCACAGACTGGGCACCGGAATATTGTCATCTCCTCCCCCCATTGCATGCAGATAGCCAGGACCTCTTTTAAAAATTTGTTCAGCTCAAGGTGCGCCAGGCGAGAGAAAAATGTCAAGGAGAAGGAAATAGAGGACTTTCTGAAACCACTAGGGAAAACCTTGACGAGCCAGCAGAGAACAAAGCTAGATTTCCCCCTGTCTAAGGATGGGTTTCCTAAGGACGATGAGAAGACGCCGGGTATGGATGGGTTTCCTAAGGAATTCTGGGAATCCTTTTGGACCCTGATGGCCCCAGACCTTATGAGTTTCTACCAGCACGTGTGGGAAACGGGTCGGATGGGGGAGTTGGTAGGACAAGGCGTTCTTACCTTGTTACACAAAAAACGGGATAAGATGGATATCAGAAACTACTGCCCGACAAGGCGTTCTTACCTTGTCTACAAAATGCTCGCGAAAGCCCTGGCTAACCGTTTAATCCCATCTTGCATGACATCATCCACCCAACACAGACTGGGTTCGTCAAATGACGCAGAATCCAGGACAATATCCTGCTAGTTAATGAACTTCTTAAACTAATCAGACAAGATAAGTGGAACGTGTCCATAGTTTTCATTGACTTCGAGAAAGCGTATGACCATGTGAACTGGTTGTTTTTGGACAAATGTATGGAGAGAATGAACATTAGCCCGACCTTCCGGCGCTGGACCGAAATACTCCATCACAATGTCACCACGTGCGTCCAAGTTAATGGTAGGATTGCGCCAGCCTTCCCGCTGCAACGATTGGTGTGCCAAGGGGACCCGTTGGCACCTTTCCTCTTTATAATGGTAATGGAAGCGCTCGCAACAAACCTTCGTGCGAACAAAGACATGAAGAGGTTGCAGATTTCGGCCATCCCGGAAGACGCGATTCCCGTTTGCTCATTGTTTGCGAACGACCTGACCCTTATGATGGAGGCCATTGCAGCGAACATGGAACAAATTTGTGTAGCATCGTGTTCGGGTTCGGTGACCGAACCCAGACGTTCGGGACCGAACACGAACGAGCGCCGAAACTCTAAGAACGCGAATGTAGAAATATTCAAAAAAAAAACAAACAAAGTTCTCCAAAACATCTGAAAAAAATATATGTTATGTAGAATAATAATACAAACAACTTTTGCCTTGGAGGTATGGTCAAATTCGTAACCAAACTCGAGTTAAAAATAAAAATAAATAAATATATATATATATATATTTTTTTTTGAATATTATGTTCGGCCGAACACGTTCGAGTGACATTCGGCCGAACACCCAAACATGTTCGACTGTGTGCTACACAGGAAGAAATCAGGTTACTCTTCGACCTATTCACAACGGTCTCGGACATGACAGTTAACTGGGGAAGCAAAACTTTGAGATATCGGATCCACCATCAAGGGGTGCGCCCTCCGGAGTCGCCTCAAGTCAAATGGCTTCCGGAAACCGCCCCGGTTAGAGTACTTGGGATTATGCTAACAGCACTAGTAAAACCTGCATCAAATGACGAGTGAATCCTTAAGCCCGCCCTAAAGAAACTGGCCCACTGGAAAGACCGGCACACCTTTCTTATTGGTAGGGCGCTTGCGATCAACAGTGTAGTGTTGGCGGCCCTTTGGTACAGATTTGCAATCTGGACCCTCAGTAAGGAAGCCGTCAGATCTTTGAAGAGGCAACTAACGACTCTGTTGTGGAGAGGCAACGACGAGCTTCTGAATGTGATCAGCAGGGTAGCTTGGGCATCGGTAATCCAACCTAAAGACAGAGGGGGCCTAGGGATCTTGGACCCGGAGACCCAGATCGCAACACTAGTCGTCCAATGGGTGAGGAGACTGCTCTTCACCCAGCATCTTCCATGGCAGGCCTTGGCGTTGGAACAGATTGCGCGTCTTGCCCCACAAGCACCGCAGGGGGTTAACCCGCTGACCTGGTTGGAGGACCGGTTCTGGACGGTGCCAAGGTGCCCTCGAATGGGCCACCGAATGGACCAAGCCCCGTCCCGAGACGTGACCCACTCGGGTTTGATCAAGGATGACTTTTGGGTGCGAGTCTTAAAGGCTTGGCGTTGATTCCCACTACCTAACAGACCTCCGCCAACAAGGTGGGAGGAGGTGATGCGCCAGCCTCTTTTCGGGAACAGGTGGATGACCGACAGACACAGTAGGGTGTACCATAGCTCAGACACTCCGTGGAATAGTTGGGTTAAAAGAGGCATAATTATAATAAAGGACATATGGGACATAGAAAAGGGGAACTGGAAAACGGCGCCGCAGCTGAAGGTCATACTAAAACACTGCCATAAGTTTGAGGAAAATTTAGACCTGCTGATCTTTGCGGTCCCCCTGGACTGGGTACGCATCCTGTGCAGAGGACTGCAACTAATTGAAGGGGATTGGGTGGCGGTCCCAAAGGATCCGAAAAGTGTGGGCAATGTGGTAGAGGTGCGATCTGATGAAGCGTTAATCAACTCTTTCACATAGACATGGACAATATACTCGTTCGATATAGCCTAGAAGCAACGAGATGGCGGAGAAACGTGGACCTGCTCAGGATTCGGGTGCTTCGGGAAAAAAATAATTGGATAGCGTACCAGCCAAAGACCCCCGTGACAGAACTCCCCTTCGACCCCGAGGAATGGCAGTGGACCCCTCCGCGAAAATCTAGAACGGGGGAGAATCGAAAACTGTACACCTTAACGGTGAAGGCCACATACCGCTTGTTGAGACCGAAGGTGAACATAAAAGAAACCATGAAAGCTCGGTGGAGGTCTCACCTGAATGTAGGAACGGAGGCAATCCGCCCCATCCGATGGTTCACCGCCACAAGATCTAGGCCAGCGAAGATGGCCTCGCTGCAGTGGCAGATTGAACATCGTTGCCTGCCCACGAATAATTGGTTGATAGAGCGCACACAGCTGGAACAGAAGGGACAGGTATTGCCATGGTGCAAATCGTGCCACACTGCGTTCCCTTCCCGCACAATCCTGGAAACTACAGAACACATTTTCATGCAGTGCCCAGGGGCGGTCCTTACGTTGTCGGGACTGGTGAGTCCCGAATGATTTCTCGACACTTGAGATACTGTATATGACCAATTCGTGCACGACAGAGAAACCCGGAGGCAGGAATGCTGGAAAGATCGGAAGCGTGGGCACATACAGTAGGAAGCTAGAGGTTGCCCAGAGTCGTTAAGACCGCCAAACTAGAATGGAGTCGTCTAAGCAGGAAGCGGCAAAGGACTGTGAGAGAATAGCAAGGGCGACTCTTTCCCCAAGGGCGGAGAAGGGCCACCGGGAAGTTGGTAGTAGCATAGGAGGTGCGCAGCAAGGGAAGAAAGGAAGTACAAAGGGACAGGGTGCAAGGCGCTGACGTGACACGGCGGCAAGAGGGCCAAGGAGGCCGGAGGTTTGGTAGGAGCCGGCATCCGGAACAGAACAGCGTGCGGGACGCAAGAGGAACGGGGAGCGGAGATCGCCGTAAGGCGGAAGCATGTCAGGAGCACCAAGGGAAGACGTGATACCGGCGGAGCAAAGCGTCGAGGATCACAGGGAACCAAGAAAAGATATGCTGCCGACGGGATAAAGTGTCGGGAATCACCTAGGACCGGGCGAAAACACGGTACTACCGCGGGACTAGTGCCAGGGACCGCGTGGGCCTAGACAAAAATGGTCGCGCCAGGGGAACCACTAGCAGGACGGGTATCGACGGGATAAAGTGTCAGAAGCCACCGACGGGGGCTGAAGGTCGGAGTCGTCGGCGGAATAATTGACGACCAGCCCAAGGGGGGGGGCGGCGCGCGAGAGCGGGCCGTCACCCGGGATGACGTCGGAAAAAGGGGGAGGGGCTAGGAACAATAAGAAAAAGAGGAGAAGTCGGGCGTTGACGGAAATTGTCAACGGAACGGAGGAGACAGGCGTGAGACGGGAAAGGCGAAGGGCACCTGGGATGACCCAAGGGGACCCTGGATCAAGTGCAACAACGATAAAAATAAAATAACATAATATCAGGTGGACGGGACCGCCCGGGCCAGGGGTCCGGATGAAAATGATAAGTACCGCTGCGACAAGTGCCGGCAGGAGGTGCGGAGGGGAAAAAGAAGAGGGAATAGTGGTAATGAGGGGGCCGACCAGCAGTCCGGGTTATTCCGGATCAGCCAGGCCAAGAAAAACGAAAAGGCTGGCCGGAGAAAATCGGAGCAAAGGGGTCTCAAACTGGAAGCGGCGGCAACAAAAAGGGGCCTCCTTGGACTTTGGGGGTGCCACTACTGCAGTCCGGCGAGTGATGGCCATATGCGGCTGCAAAATCAGGCCTTGGGAAAGGTCGAACAGCCAGAAAGAGGAGAAATAGTTGTTGGACACTTGTCCCAATAGCAAATAAAAGAGACAGGAGGGAAAAAGGGAAAAAAAGGGGGGGAGAATGAGACAAAGGAGGAGGAATGGGTGGAGGAAAAAGTGTCGCCAGGTAGGGACTGTCAGGTCTCAATGATGACTTCATCCCTCCTAGATCCTACGAGGGCAGTCCGGATTGCAGAGATAAGGTCCTTAGGGCATTACCTCTGCAATATCTGAATTTAAGCAACAAAAATAAAGAAAAATGCTGATGTGAGTTGGCCGGCTCATTTTCGGGCCCTAGATCTAAAATCTGATCTTGCAGAGCCGTTTTTTTGTGGGCTGACACAAAACGGCTAGCTCCGGAATGAGTTGGCAACAAAATGGAGGGAAAACAAAGAGAGGAACAAGACAAAACTGCATATTTGGCCCAAGGATTGGGCCAGATACACCAAAAAAAATAAAAATTGAAGTAAAACGCTCAAATTTGGACCAAGGGGAGCTTGGGGGTAGCTCAGAATGATGAGAACCATGGATCTCAGCCAAATCCAAGGCCGAGATTGGAGCCGCCACTTGGAAAAATGCAACGGTCCACCCAAAAGAGGCCTAGACCAGGAAAAAGACGAAAAATGGGTCTCTAGGCCCTCAAATTTCAGTAAAGGCTGCATTTTGGGAAGTGGTACCCCAAAAGGCATCTCTTTTTAAAGTAAAGAGAGGCCGGGGTAGGCCAAGGGGTAGTCCGAGAGGGTACCAGCCACTTGGACTGCATGCACTTGACCAAAATGAGGCCCAGGTACCTCCAGATAGGCCAAAACCGAAAATTTGGCCTTGGGGGTACCTCGCTCCACCTAGAGGCACTTGGGGAGACCTAGGGGTTGGGCGGTGCACCAGTTTCAGCCAGCATAAGCTGAGAGTGCAGGCCGCCACTCTCATTTGAGCATGAGAGGAGCCCATGCTGTCCAAATGAATCCATGAGAGTCTTAGTGGAATAGAGCAAGGGAGAAGGAGCCGGAGCTAGCCTAGAGTCTGGCTATGGTGATAGGGCTGAGGGAGAAGGTCTAGAGGCTAGAGAGAAGCAAGGGAAGTGATCCGCCATAGCCCTCAGACTGTGAGGTAGGAGGAGAGGCTGAAAGGGATCCCCTTACCCCTTCTAGAGGGAAGGACTCTTTAGCCTTAGAGGAAGGAGCTTGCCATAACCTGGGAGGAGGTGTGAGAGAGGGAGGAGAGAACTTGGGGAGGTGGGAAAGCTATACTCAAGGAGCTAGAACCAAGCCTGGAAGCCCATTGACTAGAGACCAGTGAGAGGTGAGTGAAAGAGGAGGAAGTTTCTTCTTCTTCTTCTTCTTCTTCTTCTTCTTCTTCTTCTTCTCTCCTCTTCTTCTCCTTCTCCTTCTTCCTCTCCTTCCTCTCCCTCTCCTCCCCTCCCTTCTTCATCTACTTCCTTCTTCCAAATCTTGTCTTTTTGCTGATTTGTGTGTGTTGCGATTCATCTTGGGATACTTCGGTGATCTTTCCCCTAGTGTAGATACTCTCAAACTGGTGTTTTTGCTGATTTGGATGCTTGTGTGTGTTGCGATTCATCTTAGGATACTTCGGTGAACTTTCCCCTAGTGTTGATGCGGTGAACTTTCCCCTAGTGTTGATGCTCTCAATTTTGTGTTTTTGCTGATCTTGATGCTTGTGTGAGTTGTGATTCATCTTGGGATACTTCGGTGAACTTTCCCCTAGTGTTGATGCTCTCAATCTTATGTTTTTACTGGTTTGGATGCTTGTGTGTGTTGCGATTCATCTTGGGATACTTCGGTGAACTATCCCCTAGTGTAGATGCTCTCAAACTGGTGTTTTTGCTGATTTGGATGCTTGTGTGTGTAGCGATTCATCTTGGGATACTTCGGTGATCTTTCCCCTCGTGTTGATGCTCTCAATCTTGTGTTTTTACTGATTTAGATGCTTGTGTGAGTTGCGATTCATCTTGGGATACTTCGGTGATCTTTCCCCTAGTGTTGATGCTCTCAATCTTGTGTTTTTACTGGTTTGGATGCTTGTGTGTGTTGCGATTCATCTTGGGATACTTCGGTGAACTTTCCCCTGGTGTTGATCCTCTCAATCTCGTGTTTTCACAGATTTCGATGCTTGTGTGTCTTGTGATTCATCATGGGATACTTCGGTGAACTTTCCCCTAGTGTTGATGCTCTCAATCTTGTGTTTTTTGTTGATCTTGATGCTTGTGTGAGTTGCGCTTCATCTTGGGATACTTCGGTGAACTTTCCCCAAGTGTTGATGCTCACAATCTTGTGTTTTCGCTGATTTGGATGCTTCTGTGTGTTGCGCTTCATCTTGGGATACTTCGGTGAACTTTCCCCTAGTGTTGACGCTCTCAATCTTGTGGTTTTGCTGATCTTGATGCTTGTGTGAGTTGCGATTCATCTTGGGATACCTCGGTGAACTTTCCCCTAGTGTTGATGCTCTCAATCTTGTGTTTTCACTGATTTGGATGCTTGCGTGTGTTGCGATTCA
>BFEA01000049.1:2476705-2491169 GCA_003427395.1 Chara braunii
CTCTCTCTCTCTCTCTCTCTCTCTCTCTCTCTCTCTCTCTCACACACACACACACACACACACACACACACACACACACACACACATACACGCACACACACACACACACACACACAAACACGGCGGCGGTGTATAAATCCACGATCAAGGGTGGATCCATTCGCACCCGGCCAGGCTGTTGAGGCTCAGCCTCCTGATGAGTCGGTGCGAATCCGACGAAACAGTCTGGTGCAGTTAAGTCCCGTTCGTTCGAAACGAACGGGTACCCAAAACGACAGACAGAAAGAAAGAAACGAGACAAAAAAAATCTAAACAAAATCTAAGAAAAAGAAAAAATCTAAACAGATTCTAAAACAAACAAACAAACAAACAAACAAACAAACAAACAAACAAAAAAGGACAACCAGTACTGCCCGTTTTAAACGGGCGCCTGTCAAATCGCTGGGGACTTTAAGTCCCCAGTCACTTCATAGCGCGCCAGATGGCGCTTCACCCCTTTTTTTTTCCCTTTTTTTTTTTCTTTGTCTTTCTTTTTTTTTTTTCTGACCCAACGGCTGCCCTCTCGACACGCCGTTCCGCCCTAGTAGCAAAACTGAGAGAAAAAATGACAAAAAAAACAAACAAAAAAAAAAGAAAGCAAAAGCAGGTGAACCACTTACCTCGGCGATGTGACTTCCACAAGACCCGTATGTGGACGCTTACGCGTCCAGCTACGGGACAGGTTAGTTTTTCTCTTTTTTTTTTTTTTTTTTCAAAAATAAAAAATAAAAACTTAAATCATTTCTCGATTTATGCTTATCATCCTTGCGCAGGGGCCATGCTAATCTCGGCGCGGCTGATTTCAGCCACGCGATCTCGAAGATCGCACGGCCGCAAACAGCCGCGCCACCTGGCTGGGATGCTCCAAAAGGAGATTTGCCCAGTAAGCCTGCATATCAAGTTCGATCCCGGTATCTGCCGGGTGAGAGTTTGGCGTGGTAACCTACTGGGCTAGCTCCTATCACGACAGTGATAGGAGCAGCCCTCCTATAAGAACAGGTTGGCCCAGCCAATGTCCCCCGCTCCGCGGCCTCGCAGGCCCTGCCGGCCCATAGGCTTACAGGCCCGCCCTGCCTGCGGCCCTGCAGGCCTCGCCTGCCTGCGGGCTTGCATGCCCGGTTGGTCGGGTGGCCTTGATATTGGCCTAGCAACCCCTTGGCTCGGTGTCAACCCCTGCGGCCTAAAGGAAAAACTTCCTATTCCTCCTGTGTCGCGGTCCCATACCCGACACACTCCTCTTTTTAGCCTACCTAAGCCCGACTTTATTTTAGGTAGACTAGGTGTAGCTCTAGTCTTCCCATGACCGTGCCTCCCTGCGGCCTTGTCGGGAACCGCGGACGACAAGTCGTACCGCTGACGCTTGTTGTTTCAATTGGACGTTAACAACGTCATACGTCAATGACGCTAGGTCTTAGGTCCCTCAGTTATAGGTTTGGTCTGAATAAACTTTGGCAACGTTAATCTCATCATGTCTCCCAATCCAACAAAAAGTCGGACAGCGTCTGACCTTGAAAATTTTGGGCAGAAACCCTCACAGGCGTTTCTGTCCCGACACCGGGGCTATTACCCGCCTTCGGCTAAGAATCGATCTGAGAACAATTTGAAAGACTTCAAGAGAATTACTGCATCCTGCTTGATATGCCACCGCGAGCTCGAGTTCCCAAAATTTGCGTAGTAGCGCATGCCAGCACACCTCCCTCGTGGACCTAGCGGGGCGCAGCGCTCCCGGTAGCGCTGCCCCCCCTTCCCTCTTCTTTTCTTTGTTCTTTTTCTTTTTGAGAATCCTTTCTCCGAAAGGGGTAGCTGGGCCATAGCCTGGGCCCCTAAAACTCGCCGTGTTGCTTTCATACTGGGATGGAGAGGTTCGCTGCGGTTTTCGAAGAGCCAACCTATTTGTTGCGTCTCCGTGACATCTTTTTCCTCCCGCCGACACTAGTATTCTTCCTTTTTTCTTTCGTTCTTTTTACAAAGCCCATGGTGTTGTATAGGTCAAGGACCAGACCCACGGTGATCGCCGACAGCGGCAGACGATGGTTGTCCTGACAAGATAGGCCACCTTCCTTACCCTTCCCCGCGTTAATTCTCCCAGTGCACCCCTATCCCCGGAGTACCTAGGCAAGGCAAGCTGGCGCCCACAGACACATCCTACTGTCCTTCCCCTAACTTACCCAAGGCTAGGCGGAACTCAAACTAGCCGGAGCGACTTATGTCCCTACCCTACCCTAGAGTCTAAGCCATCCATGAGCAGACCCCGTCATGTACCTGATAGACCCCCCTATCGTCTTCCCCCGAACACAACGCACCTTCATCTTGGTTTTACCAGACCGGAAATATAGCTTGCATACGTTCAATTTCAGGGTGCGTTATGTTCGGGGGAAGACAGTAGTATTCTTCCTACCGATCAGGTGAAGAGTACGATTTTGTGTTGGCCCGATCTATAATTAGTATGTGGCAGATCGGCAACCGCCGCACGTTTTCAATCTTTGGGACAGAGTGTTTGGCGAGTTCTCCTTCCACTCCTCATATCTGACACCTTTTAGTTTGGCTTCTCTTTATCTCCTGACGACAGGCTTCTTTAGTCACCTACCTCAAAGATAGTAAGGGCTGGTTCTCTCCACGGATGGTCTGCGCACATTCTCAAAAGTTTCGTTGGTTGTCATTGGATTGGGTCTCTTCTGTGCTTTGCCCTCAGCGAGTCCTTATGCCTCTGGCACTCTGGCTTCACCTCTCGTGCACTTGCAAGTGGAGTACTTGCTATTGTCTTCGTGTGTTTGCTACTTTTGGACTATGGTCCTTGTATTGTTACCATCTTCCCGTGCGAACTCCTTCAACTCTATGATCCCTTTTCGGCTTTTGACACCGCCAACCTTCCCTCCTTTTCTTTGTTCCGACAAGGCGGTTGGAAGGTCCTCCATTTGCTCTTCTAACTGAACTTCTGCTCCCGTTGCTTCTCTCCTCCCTCATCTCATGTCATTCATGTTTGTCTTTCTCCTCCTTCCTTTTCTAACTCCTGTTTACTCTGCCGCCTCGTATGTACTGCTTCCCTTTCCCGCTGCTTCTGGTTCCCTTTCCTATCTCTCGTCTTCTCTCTTGATTCATTCTATGCGTTTTTTTTATGGGAGTTTGCAATTGCACTTCGGGCACCCTACCTGGGCAGAAAGCTAGGTTGTATACATTGCCTGAACTGCAATTTGAAACTGTATCTTGACCCATAGTGCAATTATAACTCGTTTTTGTGACTCCCGTGTAGTTTCCACTTTTTTCTTTTACCTTGCTTTGTCCTGTTTTCAATGGAGGACTTGGAAGTTCTTCCTTTCTTCGTGCTTGTCTTCCTCTTTCCCGAGTAGTTCCTTTCCACTTAGGTTCTTGGTGACATCACCTATGTATGGTGGGAGTGGTGTATGTATGTCTTTCATAGTATTAAGGCTTGGCGGTTTTAATATTTAAAGGAGTGAACCATTGCTTTCTATACGCACTCTTCATCCCCTGATGATACCGCCTCTGGCAGTCGACCGAAACGATTGTAGGGACTTCGCCAGCATCGCACAAATTTTTGTTACTCATTCGATTGATTTCAATGTCTGATTCTTTTCTGCTGCTACTTTGTCTTTCATGGCTTGGAGTCTTGGATTTTTCTTTCTTTTTTGTTTTTATTTCATCCATCTCCTTGTCTTTCCAATTTGTTTGCATCTTCTTCTCCTTCAAAATGTGACCCATGTTACTAGGCATTTCACATTGATTGCATATCCCATCCTATCTTGCACAGACCCATGCTAATCTTTTTCGCATCACTCTAATTTTAATATATGTCTCAGAGGTCTTTTTCTTTTTTTGGGGGGGGGTGGTTAGGTCTTACCCCTTGAGGGCCCAGCCATCATCCTCTCGTCAATTATCTCCGGTGTCGAACTCATCGGTCCGGCACCGTACAAGGCAGCGCGGGGCCCTCCCGGCCGCGTCACGCAGGAGTTGGTTTTAAATCCTCGTCGCTAATATACATGGAGTTTCCGCAAGCCGCTCCGGCCGAGTGCGCCAGCCATACCTCTCCCGAGCCCCTATGACAAGATAAGGCCTACGCGAGGCACAACTTACCTCCACCTTACGAGAGTTGTCACCTCCCTTCGGTGGGCGTATCCCCGCCGAGCTACCAGTCCACAGTACGAAAGTTGATCAGTTGCAATCGCAGAGGTGGACCAGCCGAGGGCGTTTCTCGTTCAATGTAGCATAGGGGGTACGTGCGGTATTACCCCCCCCGGTATTACCCCTCTATCGAACCCGCACGCGAACCGGCATCTTGGGGGGCTGAGGTCCCAAGCGCGACTCGTCGTCGGTCGACTAGGATGCATCCTACACACCACGCGTACTCCACTCTAAAAAACATAAAAATAAAAACACACACACACATACGTACATATACAGAACAACACAGAACAAACAACGCGATAATACTCCTAGTCCCTTAGTAGTCATCCCATAACTCTCCAATGGGGAAGTCGGATAGGCGTCGCGCGCAAGACTTAGTATAAAACCGCGCGGGCGTAGGGCTAACTCATATCGACTCGCAATGCAAGCATACGCAAGCAATCGCAATGACGACGTACTATGTAATACCCATACTCATGCGGTCCTCGCTAATCTCGAGGGTCACATTTTGACACTTAAGTGTCGGCTGACACGCGCCCTGAGGGATTGATCTCTCGACGCTTGACAACCGCCAAGTGCGGTTGAGAAGGACACCCTCTTCTGCACCCTGCGGAGAGTGGGTGGTACACAGGTTCATACCTGTGGTGGCAATCGTCTCTTATGGCCCTGGAGACCAGCTCCTTCACCTAGGGCCTGGAGAGAAATTAAGGGGGTTGACTTTGACGGCTGCCACGGACTATAACGTTAAACCATAGAAATTTTAAAAAGAAAGGCTAAAAGGGAAAGTCCCTTTTCTCTAAAAAAAATAATTTGTTTAACCTTTACGCGCAGTCACAGTAGGCCGCCCAAAACACTCAAGGCATATGTATTTACATATATATAGAGGGTTATTAATATAGGACGATCACTTCTCACAGTCACAGTGAGACTCCTCTCAGCTATATATATATATATATATATATATATATATATATATATATATGTATGTGAGCGCAGACAATCAAATTCAAAGTCCGAATCACCAAACATATCTGCAATCACATCAAAGATTCAACCAAAAGTCAATGCACTACACGGGGTCAACTTCAACCATTCTCTGCACTCACACCCCTTGCTTCTTGTCATACAAGCCTCACTCTTGTGCAACTCCTTAAAATAAAATACTCAGTATTTTTCTTAAATGACCATTCAAATAAAGTATGGGAGAAAACACAACGAAACAATTCAAATCATAAGGCTAAAGCCTTTAGGTTGAGTGGCAGGAGTGGATTGGAGTTGGGTCGTAAACCGACGAATCGGCAACCGACCTGTTATCAGTGATAACAGAAGGTGATCCTTGTAGGATCCAGTTGGATTTAGCCCAAATTCTGAATCAATCGATCAAGAAGACCTGTAACACAAGACAGACCAATTCCCAAGCTAAAATCATAAGTGTCTGGAGAATACAGCTCCATAACACATTCTCACCCAGAATCCTTCTACAAGCTAAGCCTAAGTCTGCCTCTAAGTCAGTGCCCAAGGAAAGGTACACCCTGACCGAGTCTCCTCTATATGGAGTGGATTGCCAGAATCGCCACCTGTCAAAATATAATCTAACTCCTTTAAACTAAGAAAATTTCGGCAGTGCTTCCCGTAAGAAAAATGCCTTCTCAGAATTTATACTAACTCAAATATGAAAAACAAAAACAATCTCCAACTTCAGAAAGTCAAAATTTGTTTAACTCCCTTAATTAGTAAAAATTTGGGCAGCACTTCCTTTAGAAAGGTAGACTTCCTAGATTTATACTAAGTCAGATATGAACTCAGAGACAAAACTCGAATTCAACTAAGACAAAATTTAACTAACTCCTTAGATTTGTAGAAATTTTGGCATCGCTTCCCGTAGAGAAGGTGCTAATCCAAGATTTATACAAAATTAAGTTCAGAATATGAAATGACTTTAACTTCTCAATGTTTAATTTTGTTTAACTCCCTGAATTAGCAAAAATGTGGATAACACTCCCTTTAGAAAAGGAGGCTTTCCATATTTTTACTAAGCCAAAAAAAATCATAAAAACTGGACTCTGAAAAAGATAAAATTTGACTAACTCCTTGGTTTTGTCGAAATTTCGGCAGCACTTCCCGTAGAAAAAGTGACTTACCAAGATTTATACAAGACCAAGTATAACAAAAGATCCCAGAAAATGCAGAAATCAACCTAAGTAAAAAAACTTAGCCCAGAAAATGCAAGAATTGAAACTAACTCCTATAGCTCTAGCACGTGGCGAGCAACTAAAGCAACTACCTATCAACTGAAACTCACACTACATATTGATCTCACTCAGTCATGCAGTCTGCCTTCGGCCCACTTCCCCCCGTTTATCCCTTAGTCTGCTTTCAGTCAAAATAAAGATGAAACTTAAACTTCACTCTCATGCATTCCTTCTATTCAGTCTGATTAAGTCCTGAAAGAAAGGCAAAGTCAGAGGGACAATACAGGCTTACATCAATCAAACTAAGGGGAGATAGTCAAAACATGGGTGTAGTGGGTTATACAGATAGAAAAGGATATACCTGATAGTTCCCTGCCTCAAGAACCTCGCCTAGGTTCCGGCAGAGCTCCCGCAATCGGTGGGTGGACTCCCCACAGAGTCGTGATGTGGTCTTACGGGTCGCAATCCCGCATGCCGCCTTCCTCTCAGAACAAGACTAGACTTAGAGTAAGAAGAACAGAAGGGGGGGGTTCAAACTCTCGAGATACAGAAGAGGGACAACTCAACTCCCTGGAGAGGGCCTCGTAATCTTGATACGCCTAAGGACCCCGCAATGATGGTTAAAGTTCGCGGCAGCCCGGTGAACTGAAATCAAACTGCCAATTGTTGACTTCCCTAGCGATCCTCCGAGTCGCAGCAATAATCCCTCCTACAACAGTCTCAACCATTCCACAAGCTTGCAACCCCAAATGCGTTAACTATGGGCGAGCTCGAAACATCGCAGCTCGCCTCCGGCTACCTTACTCAGCGGATGAACAGCGCATTTGCCAACAGTCTAGCCTGCACCTCGCAGCTGACCTGTTCATGCACAGGCTGATGGGACGAGAGACAAACCGGCCAGCGGACGGATCTGCAGTTCATGCGGTTGTTTCCGCTGCAACTTCGGTTGATAAGTTGGACCCTACATTGGTCAATAGGTGAATTTTTAACTGCACATTTATTCCCCTGCCTCACCGCTCCAATGGGATAGCAGTGCACGACCAGTAGGCAGGTTTGCAGCCTCGTGACCCGTCTATAACTTCTCCATTCAACAGGTCGAACGACTCTTCGATCTGTATGTAGGTCTTCAGTCCTATAGCTAGCCTTACTCTCGTTCCTGTACGCACCTCCTCTCTCACTCCAACCTTACCAGAATGGTGCGCAGTCCCTAGTATTCGCACCGTACAAATCAAAATCCCACCGCCAATATTGATTTCACGTCACCCTGAAGATTAAGATAACAATAGTCTACAGTCTACTACCGCAACTACTGTATCGGGTGACCACAGCTCATGCAACACCCGACTATGAGCACTAGCAGCAACAACAGCGGACAATCAACACGATTGCCAAGAAGATGCAATACCGTGATGAGGATGACGTCCCTGGATGTCACGGAGAGCAGCGCGAGAAACAACAGGCGATGACCACGCTCCTCTTCTCACGAATCATGCCAAAGCGAATGAATCCCCTACTGAAAACGTGGGGAGATACATCATCGGAATGTTGAATTCTTCTTGGTTTTTCCGCTCGTTCCCTGCTAGGCGCTACGAACTATCAAGTGGTGAATGCGGCCAGGATCGTGGGCACCGCCCTGCTATTCGTCAAAGGAGTAGTGCAGGAATGAATCTGCCACTAGATCATGGGCAGATACACCCTCACACTTAGGCCCCTCCTCCCGGGCGCAGCCCTCACGCCTTGCTCTGTCGAATCCACCACTCTGATCCCAATTCCGCCTCCACCCTCATGCTCGCCCTATCCCAAACCCCAAACTCAACTCCTCGCTTAGCCGTTGTTGTCGAGAACTGAGCTAACCATGCCACTTCCCCGCTTCGTTCTTTCATGACTGTGCGCACCATCCTTCTATTTCAGCTCTTTTCCTACTAACTATCACCTCATTCTAACTATAGATTCGGATTCGCCTGTCCTAAAAACCCCCGATTTGCATCGCCACCCACTAGATTCTATGGAGAATCGAGTGAACTAACTCTTTTTCGTTTTTGGCCATCTTTTGCTTCAACCATCTCTCCACGCACTAACCTTCCTTTCTAACTTTCACCCTGCACTGCCACTGCCAAAACTAATAATACCATTGTAATCGCAACATCCCAAAACCCCAACTTACCATCCTCTGTCACTCGATTCCTCCAAGAATCTAGTGAGACCTCAATCCTCTCCCCTCACCGTTTCTCTGTCCGCCATAGCTTCGCGCACAACTTTCTCTTCCTAACTCCTATTCTACTAATTTTTCACTAAATTTATCCTCACCATTACGCTCAGCTGCCCCAAAAAACCCTATTTAGGACTTTTCCTTGCTCGATTCCGTTATGAATCGAGTAAGATATTGCTTTTCCTTCCCTGCCATAGCCAGCCCTCCGCCACCTTTCGGCGCACCCCTTTTTCTACTAACCTCCTATTCCACTAATCTACTCTCAAAACTGACATAACTATTGCGCTCGCTCGGGGCTAGAACCCCGAAATCGCCTCCTCCCTTGCCTGATTTTATTAAGAATCGAAGGAGGCGCTCGTTTTCTCATCCCCATAGCCAACTCTCCCTCTCCGCTTCGCCATCCTACTTCTCGAATGTACCCGGTGCAAAATCCCGTCCGAGTTCAATCACCGGCTCTTTACTCCTCTCCTACTACTCCACCCGCTCGCTCACCTTTACCTCCTTCGTGCCAAAGTCCTCTGCTCCGCCGTACCTCTCTTCGATTGCACTTGCTCAACACCCCGTCCAGATCCATTATCTTTCATTTGCTGCATTGGCTTGCCGCATCTTCAGCCACCTCGCTCCGTGTCGGTGCCCAGCCGGGCGCTAAACTACGTTCCAATGCAGACTCTGCAACGGCTGCGACCGATATGGGCAGTAATATGGCAATCCTGAGTGTCTAAATCCGCTAAGGAGTGAGTATCCACTCACCTGCTAAAACAAACAGCCCCGGTCGGACGACACCACAGCGAGAAATGCATATTCAGCCATTGAGGCGGCTCTGATGCTGCCGCATGTGGGAGGGCACTGGCTTGCAGCAAGATCTGCAGCTCGCACCTCCGTGGAGTGGGTCTCGGTGCAGACCTTGATGGTAGTAGCAAATACTCAAATGAGGATTTTGAGGTCAAAGTGTGAAAGGGGTCTTCACGTGGGCGGTTGCTGCAGCGGTTCCTACAGCATCTCGGCTGATCCGCTTTACTGTCCCCCGGGCATGCTCACATATAAACCTCCCACAACAAAGAGGCGTGTGGTGGACCGTGCGCCCGTAGCGACCCCTGTCACCCTCGGGCTGCAGCCCCACAGACTCGCTCGAAATGCTCTCCAATTCCTTTTCACTTTAGGCTATCGACGCTCTCCACGTGGGAGGCAAGGGAAGCCACGACCACGGACCCTGCCATTCTCCATGCATTGACCTTTTCTGTCCGCCTTTCAAGACGGGCGGGGGTAGGGAAATTTTGCCCATATCCCGACGCGCGGGAGCCTATAAGTCAATCAAAAGAGGTGCGTACTCCAGGTCCTCGACCGCCGCGACGGACCCCAAATCCAGCGTCGCGTCTGCATCAGGGAACGCCGTAGCAAAATAATAATACGACAGTAAATACAAATATTTAAAGACTTTTAATGGTCAGAATACAATGAACGGGGGAAAAGAAACCACTAGTACCGTTCCGATGCCGCCGACGGCAAAGCCAAGGGGGGTAGCCCCGTCGGGCCCTCAACCCCTCGGTCCCTGAATCTCTTTGATGAAAGTCTGACACCGTAACCGCTAGTGCTAGGCCCAAGTTTGGGTCTAGTTTTGACAACTACCTAAATAAACAGATACTGTGCGAACACGTAGTCAATTTTTCCTCTGTACGTACTCACCAGTCATAGGCAAGCCCATTGATCAACGAGACCTTAACCTTTTCAATCCTGATTTAATCAAAAATAAAAATCCGGTCGGCGATCACACCGGTCCTTCAACCATCAACAATTAAAAAAGATCACGCGCGCCTCAAACTTGCGCGCCCACACACTCTCTGCTCCAGTCAGCCATCCATTCAACGTAAATCACAGCCGCAGCCGCGCTGTTGCGCGATATACCTCAACTTTAAACCAACTTATTTTCTGTCACATTCAAAAACCAGGGCGGATACCCTTGTAAGGGTATTCGCACCGACACCAGCCCACCCCCACTCCCCCAGTCCTATCTCAATGTATACTACTCAGGACCATCACCCTTCTACCATCTTGGCATATATGACCTGACCGGACAGATGTTGCATTCACCAGGGATGAGCAGGAAACCCCCCTCATCATTGGTTGAAACATGCTCGAAAGAACTCTATCGTACGAGTGCTTTGGGCACTAGGCAGAAACATTCTCTCTTCAGACCCCCAGGGTAGACCCTTAGTGCCCCCTAGAACTTAGCCCGGTGCCCTAGTGTATAGAACTAGACCTGCACACCCTAGATATCACAGGGAGTGTCTTATGGTACCCCCTACCCAAGGTCTAACAAATGACATCCCTGAGCAACCCGGATATACCCAGCTAGTACAACACCATTGGTGGTCATGATTGATTATACATCACTTAGAGCTACTCCGGTATATGTCATCAGTAGGTACACAACCACCTATCTCGTACCTCGGTCATTAACTACACCCTCTCCAGTTGATTATGGTTGGTATTAAAATTATTTGGGTCATTGTTGGTTATATATTACTTGGAGGTATAATAGTCTCTGTCAACAATAGGTACATAGCCACCAGCTGCCCCCATACATCAGTCATTAACTAGACCCTCTCCACTTGCTATGGTTTGTTTTTGTTGCCATCCAGACTGGCTCCAATCTTGGTCATCAGCAGGTGAACGACCACCATCCGCCTCTGTCATCAGTTGGGCCACTTTGGTCTATCTGCAATGGGACCCAGATAATCCTTCCACTACGATCCCCCCAATCAACCATCCCAACTATCAATCACCCTTTCTCTCAATCCAACATGAGATCAACGTCGTCTGACCTCACCCCCTAAAGGTCAGACTACTCCGTGCTCTCCAACCCTTCCCCCACCACTGGTACCCCTGCATCATTTGTGCCTATACCCTAGCTATATCTGAATAATGTGATGTGTAAGGCTAATCAGAATCAAACCGTAGACCTCTCCCTTACAACACCTAGCTCCAACCCATTGAGCTACTACGATCTGTTGATCCAGGTATATGTTGTACTAGACCGTGCCTGGGGGGCAAGTACATGGGGTGCCAACCTAGCACCAAGTTCCACCGACTAAACATGCATACGGGAAGCTGAGGACCAACAAAATCAAACTCGCAACCTCGATATTGCAACACCAGAGCTCCAACCACTTAGCTCTTATCACCCTGTCTGGTGATATCTCAGTCGACGTCCTATGTCTAGGCCTCTTAGCCTTTCCTATCTCTCATCTCTTCAATGGTAATTTTCTCTTGCTCTCTACTTGTCTTTTCATTGGTGCTCCCTTATGGGTGTCTATTTGACTCTTCATTTCTGCCCTATTACTGGTAACTCGTCTGTCACATTTGATACTGAGCACCCGGGTCTAACTCACCCATGGCGTTGTGTGTCTGAGGACAAGGTTGCTGCTATAGGTCGAGTGACCACGGGCATCTATTATGTATGGATAAAAGTCATTTGCGTGTTTTAAGCGTCCTAATTGTTGTCTCGTCCTCGACACTCACTCCACTTAGAAACAAAGTGGCATTCATCATAAGCATGTCCCTGCAAAGATTTTGCTATTAGTCTTATGAGGCATATGCAGCCTTCGTCTTTCTTCGTTCTAACAATTTGTACAACTGGTTTTGGGTTAAGGGTTTTACCTCTGTTGGAAAGTGGGCGCAAAATGGAGCGCTTTGGTTTATTGGGACTTGTTTTGTGTCCAGTGGTGGTTGTGATTTGAAATTTTGAATTGGTTCGATTAGAAAAGAAACCTGTTGTCGGGTTCTGAGTCGAACTTTGGCTGAGTCACTTTGGGGCGATCTTGGTTGTATTAGATCTTCTAGGTTGGCCAGGTAACAACTATTCGGTTTGGTAATGGGCTAAACCTTGTCTTTAGCCGTTGTTTCCCACCCATTCTTTTCTCTGCAATCGAACAGGTAAGACCCCGCATGGACATAATAGTCTTTTCATCCCCAACGTTCGTCCCACTGTCTAATGCTCCCCAAATTTTACCCTCTCCTTAGAGACTTTTACCCTTGGTAATTAGCTTTTGGTCAACTGCCCATTGCCCTTGATTTTTATCTGCCCAATTTCCAGGCGGCCACCTTACTCCATACTCTTTTCAATTCCCCTTTCTCAATCTCAAACCCCCTTTCCATCAAGTTCCTCATTATTAATGTGTATTGTACTACTTCTTTTCCCCTCTCTGCTTTCACTTTTCATCTGATCAACCTTTCAATGGTTGTACTTGTACACTATAGTTTCTTCTGCTTGCTATCTTTACTCCCCATACACCCACTCTTTTCTCCTTTTTGCGTCACATGAATTTCATTTTTTTTTCTTCTCTTAAATGTTTTTTTATGCTTGATCATCTCATCACCACATATATTTTATCTCATGCTCTTCTAAATTGTGTCATCCTTTCTCTTATTGTCATCCATGATCGTCTTCTTTATTCTCTTTTTGTTGAACACATGAGAACCTTTGACGAACATATTAGCATATTTTCGTATGATTTTCATTTTTATTTTCGAGTTGCATTCCATCATTTCTTCTTTACTCTCTGGTGTATTCGCTTCTTTGTATCTACCTATAGATCAGAGATCGCATTTTGTTCTCTTCAATAATTTCTTATAAGAATCTCATTTAACCTTTCTATTGCTTTAAAGCTTGAGGACCTGTAGTAGTTTTTTCTAGTAGAGTTAATCAAGTCGAGCATTCCAAATGCTATGTTTTTTTAACTTTTTTATCGGAGTATTTCCTCTGGCGTCCTCATCCCTAGTTCGTGTACCTTCTTCACCATCTTCTTTATAATCTCCCCCACTACGCTTATTGTCCTCCTACAACAGTGACATCTTCTATATATAGTTTTCCCTCCCATTTTTAGGCGCCCCTGCCCACCATAGGACTGCCACGGTAGCACCATGCACCCCTACAACCCCTTACCACGCGCTGGCCCCCCGAGAGAGTAGCATCCATCCCACATCATCTCTCCCGCAGGAAAGGCACACGTCCCCACCCAAATCCGTCCAGAGGATCATCCCTAGCTGATATGACGAACAGTATATATAGACATGATGAATGAGCATAACCCGGGACCTTCATGTTACAATATCAGGGCTCTACCCACTGAGCTATTGAGGTCATTAGTCTGTAAGGGCGCTATGCCAGGCTCGGGATACGTGGGTTGCAACCTACACCAACCAATTGTGCTCGGGGGAAATTGTGGGCCGACAAAGTAGAACCAGCAACCTCCCCATGGCAACACCGGAGCTCTGCCCACTGAGCTACCACGCACTTGCTTACCAACCGGCCGTCTCCAAGGTAAGACGCCAAACATGCCACAGGCACTCTCGTGGGGGCAATGGGAGTTGATGGGAGTTGAACCCACGACCTCCTGAGTGCGGCTTGAACGCCTTACCAACTGAGAAAAAAAAGGAGCACCAAATCCCAGAACACACAACATGACCAATGTGTCTTGAAGCGGAATGTGGCATGATGTCTTCACCATATGTACATTTGGGCCGATTTGGCAGTGAGCTTCTTGCACCATGAGACACCCATCCAGCAAGCGACCGGCAAGTGACCGGGACACTCGGAGGAACAGCATCGCGCCGCGGAATGTGCCCACTTTGACTGCACTACCACTACCCGGTGGTATACTTGATCAGGCGCGCATAAAAGCTGCCGTCTCCCCGTGTTAATCTACGCCCGGGCAGGTGCCCACATTAACTGCAGTCACTGCACTACCAGTAGTACTACACCGCACATCAAATCAGGCGCGTATGGAACTTGCCCCTGCTCATGTTTATGTACGCCTGGGCAAGTCATCACTGATAGAACCGATGAGGGCAAGGCCGGAAGAGCAAGTGTCCAGTTGAAGGCCTT
>BFEA01000049.1:2492067-2508336 GCA_003427395.1 Chara braunii
AGAGAGAGAGAGAGAGAGAGAGAGAGAGAGAGAGAGAGAGAGAGAGAGAGAGAGAGAGGGTGAACTTCTTGTGGCGAACTGTCAGCGACGTGCCAGCACACCATCACATCACTTGTCTCGCCGTCCCGCTTTATCAGGATCAGGCCATAATTGTTCTTTCGGCCTGTCTTACGGGTTCTCCGAATCTTTGCTGAGGTATCGTATGGAACACTCAGATATGCAGTAGCTCAAGTAAAACGCGATGACGCGAATAGCAGAACCAGGCGTGCTAGACGATGCCACCCGTATGAGGTGTGATTTTGTCCTATCTTGCTCCTTCCCTTCATTGTTGTTTCCCCTCTGCGAGTTCTGCGGCTATGCTCTACTACCCAACAACGTCGTTTTCGATGGTAGAGGCTACTCGACGTATTCCTGACCGAACGTTTGATCAATGAAATGAAGCATATCATCCATCGAAAGTTTCGCGTTCATTTCTGACCAAAGCCTCCCCACTGTGAAGGACAGATCGATGGCCTTAAAAAATGAGTTGTTTTGGCCAGAAAGAAGAATGAATGGCTTGAGAGGTCCTAATGCTGTAAATGTCTGTTCCCGCGTCCCCTCCTCTCTTTTGTGTGCGAAGTTGGAGCTTTTTTTTGGATATCTTTACACCTTTTTTCTTTGTTTTTTAAAAGGGCGACGGCCTTGAGATATCATCATCACTGAGCTGACCGGCCCCAGGTAACTCAGAATGATGTTCTTCTGGTCCATCTGATTGTATGTGGAGACGAACTTGCGTCTGGATTTCAACAGTTCGTAGGTCTACCAACTGAGCAAGACACCGTTGGTGGAAGTTGGAGCTTTTGTTTGCTACGGGATAGTAAAATCCGTGCACATCCTCTTTTTTTTTTTTTTTTTGGGTAAATTCAAAATACGTCCTTCGTGACATCCGTTAAGATTGGAACGATACAGATAGAGAAGATTAGCATGGCCCCTGCGCAAGGATGACACGCATAAATCGAGAAATGGTCCCACTTAAAAAAAAAAAAAAAAAAAAAAAAAGAATAGATCGCCCCCTTTTGTCGACGGTAAAGCATCCCTGGACAGAAAGAACGCTTTAGAAACCCCGTTGATCCCAAAGATGGCAGATTACTGGGCTCCCGAGCCGGCCTCGGAGGTTCGAGCCTTCTTCTATCGATCAATTACTAATAAATTAAAACAACCAAGAAGAAGAAGAAGAAGAAGAAGAAGAAGAAGAAGTAGAAGTAGAAGAAGAGGAGGAAGAAGAAGAAGAGGTGGACGAAGAAGAAGAAGCAGAAGCAGAAGCAGAAGCAATGGCCAACACTTGCTTGTCGAATAGGAACGTCATTAAAATAGAAATACAAAGCCACGTGTTCACAGAACTCACATCGAAAACAAGGAACGGACCAACCTGCCAATCAATCAATGGATCAACCAATCAAAAATTAATCCATCTACCGAGCACCGACTCTTCTCCTTATCCTCCTCTCATCGTTTTTTTGCCCCTTGCAACGATACTATCGAGCAGTCACAGCAATCACTCTCCTCCTCCTCTTGCTCATCATCATCGTAGAGATTCCCTTCTTTTGCAAGGACGACGTTTTCACTTTGCTATTGCTTGATCATCACAGTTTCGGTCCCTCGTATGTATGTATACATAGTCACAAAGAACTTCCCGGTGAAGCGTGGGGGCAGAAAGGGAGAAACGGACAAGAAACGGGGGCCAGTGACAGACTGTTTCGTCGGAGTTTCACCGGGAGGCTTATGAGGACGCTGGACAGTGAGCAGAGTCCTCAACGGATGATGATACTGCAAGTGATTACACCTCAACCCCACTTGCGGTTTGGGGCTCGAACCTCTGCCCTCGAGTGCAACTGCAACGAGAATCAAAGCGGAGGATGTGTGTGTGTGTGTGTGTGTGTGCACAACACACACACACACACACACACACACACACACACACACACACACACACACACACACACACACACACACATATGTATATCGTCAAACAGAGCTGCCCANAGAGCTGCCCAGTAAACCGTAGGCAGAGAGGGAGAAGAGGACAACAAACGAGGGGCTGTGACAAACTGTATATATGTATATGTATACAGGCATTGCAGTCTGTATTCTGATTACCTGGCCCAGGCAACACACTGGTTGATTGATCGTGAAAGCTGCTATCCCACACTGCGACCTGGATCGATCGATCAATCAATCAACAGACCAACCAATCAATCAATCCAACAGTCGAACAATCGATCAAAAAAATTCGATTCGAGAAAAAAAAAATTCGATCATTCAATCAATAGATGGATCGACAGATAGATCCAGTGACCAATCAATAAGCACATTGAGAGGTTTTTGCTGGCGTTTCGTTCCCTTTTTTTTCCCATTGTGTTTTGCAGGAGAAAAGCGAGACGGAGTGCCAACTGATTGATGCTAGCAACGAAGCCGCTGAAAAAGAGAAACGGAGCCAGAAGATTGGAGTTGGCGCCGAAGAGCTAGAGAGGGATAGAGGGGGGAATACGTGGGAGAGAAAGGGGAGAGAGAGGTACTGTGGAAGACAGAGAGGAGCGCCAGTGGGTGGGGAAACCATGGAGTGAAACAAGGAAATGCGTTTTTCTGGACAGAAAACGCATATTTGGGAGAAGGAAGACTACTAGTAGTAGTAGGACGACGAGGAGGAGGAGGAGGAGGAGGAGGAGGCGGAGGAGGGAAGAGGAGGCGGAAAGGCGATGTTCATGCTGGGAAATAGAAGGTGTTTGGAGGAAAAGAAAGGGTTTTGGAAAGGTGGAAAGTGAGTAAAGAGAGGGGGGGGAAGAAGAAAGAGTTACGAGGCGCCTGAGAGGCTGGTTTTGGTCAAGGAAGGTTCATCAAGCACGGGAGGGGTACCCCCCCCAAAAAAAGAACAAGGGTCGAGGAAGGCTCATCGAGCACGGGAGGGGTACCCCCCGCCCCAAAAGAAAGGAACAAGGCCAAAGAAAAAGACGCCAGGAAGGAAGGAGCAAGCCGGTGAACGGGTCATGTCACTCGGTTATGCGCAGAAGCTCTCTTATCGAGAGGATTTGGGCACACTGGGGTTGGCCGAGAAATTCGATGATGAAGACACCATCGAGGAGAAGGTAGGACTTTTGAGCGAAGAACACGTGGCTGAACCCTCGACAGTCTCCAGAGTCGCCTACCCGATGATAGGGAAAGTGACGCTTCACCTTAACCCCAGATCCAGGTGGGCACCAACCAATGCCCCAGATACACATACATATGTATAAGCACAAATCACTGCCCCAGAACATACAAATGCACGCACGTGTGTCCATATGTACGATCTGTCGCAGCCCTTCGTTGTCCTTTTCTTCCTCTGTCTACGGTTCACTGGGCAGTTCTCTGTGAAGATTTATATATACATTGACATTTATACAGCCCCTCGTTTGTTGTCCTCTTCTCCCATCTTTGCCTACGCTGTACCAGACAGTTCTCTATGACGATATATATGCATGTATAGTCGCAGAGAACTACCCCAAATGGACGGTAATAGGATCCACTAATGAATCAAATCAATGTGGAAAGAAGTCGCTCATCTGCCTTCTGCTCTGTGTGAATGACATTCGCTCTTGTTTGTAGGCAAGCCACCGGTGAAGTACCGCTTTTTTCGTTACGTTTATATTATATATGTGTACAAATCACTGAAGAACAGACACATACACATATGTGTAAATCTATCTGCGGATATGTATATGGCCTTGTACGCAAGAGGTTCTGAACAGGGGGAGTTATAAGGAAGAAGATAAAAAACTGATTTCATTTTTTCTCGTTTTTTTTCTTTTTTTTCTTTCGCATTTGCGCTCTGATATTCTTGTGACAATATATTATAGACATGTATATGTATGTATAGTCGTAGAATGGTAATAGGCTGAAAGGGAGAACAGGAAAGGACACGGAGGGCTGTGACAGTCTGTTTCGTTGCAGTTTCACCGACAGACTCATCAGGAGGCTGAACCCTCTACAGTCCGCAGAGTCCCCTGACCGATCTTCTGGGGCAGTGGTTAGTCCTTAGTTTGTAGCTCTGTTACACTATGTGTGCCTGTGTGTGAAGTAGAGAACGGCCAGTCATTTGTTTTTAAGAAAAGCGAAGAGCTAGAGGTACCACTTAGCTGAGACCAGCAGATGGTCATGCATGGAATTACCACGTTTTAAAAGAGAAAGTCTGAAACCCCTATCCCCGACTTTCTCTCTCTCTCTCTCTCTCTCTCTCTCTCTCTCTCTCTCTCTCTCTCTCTCTCTCTCTCTCTCTCTCTCTCTCTGTGTGGGGCACGCACGCACACTCACTCCTGCTATTTTCCCGCTCTTGGTTGGATCTCTTCCCTTGGACATTCGGAGCACTGGGCAATAAGCACACCGGGTCATCATCTATTGGAATCACCGGTGGGAATCTCGTTAACTCATTCATGCGCGTCGTCCAATTAACTGGATAGTTACTCCCACTGAACCTCTTCATGTTGGCACTCAGCGCATTGGCCAGAAATCACATCGCTTCAATGTCTGTTGTGTGCAGCCTTTCCCACTCTTTTCAGCCTCTCTCTCCCTCTCTCTCTCTCTCTCTCTCTCTCTCTCTCTCCCCCTTACCCGGAGTCATTTTTACCACACCACTATCTGGCGCTTTCCATCTCAGGCTATCCCAGCACCACTAGCGGGCAGATAGTTTTGAATAGAGCCAAATTAACAAGTGATCTTCTCAGTCTATTAGTAGAGCCTTGCAATGCAGCCTCTTTCATGGCATTTTTCCCGAATTTAATGAATTAATTAATGAATCTTTCAATCAATGGGCGGAGCAGTGTGACAGTACACTCTCTCAGGGCATTCGAAATTTCGCTGAGTGTCCACACCATAGCTACGCCGGACCGGACACCGGACCGAATCCGGACCCGGACCCTGGACCTCCCAGGCCCTTTCGGATTTCCGGGAAACCGGAATATTCCGGAATATTCAGACCGATCTGGATCCCCTGTCCGGATTCCGCTCTGAATCCCTATATTGTCCGGAAAAAGAAGAAAAAAAAAACCTCCTCATCATGAACTTTGCCTCCTATTTCGTCCTCCCGTTCTCCTCGTACTCCCCCTACTCCTCCTCGTCGTAGCTATGGTGTAAGGGGTGTGTGTGTATACAGGGGCTAGCTGCGCCATGCGCAAATTAAGGATGTGGCACATATGCGTTTTTTTTTTTTTTTTTTAGGTGTGTGTGTGTGTATATATATATATATATATATATATATAGAGAGAGAGAGAGAGAGAGAGAGAGAGAGCAACCTTGGCAACGGATCCCCTTAACACGGCTCAGACGGCCCATGCAGGCTATCTGAAGGGTCCTCGCAGCCATGTAGCGCAATGCCCCCCCAAAATTGAGGCAGGCAGCGCATATGAAGTACAGCACGAGCTGGCCGAATATATACTCAAGATTCGAGTTCAGGTCTGTGTTTCAGCAGTTATGGGTTGCTCACGTAGCTAGGCCCTGTTGGTCTCTGCACGTGACTCTTAGGGCTTGGCTGCACTACTCACGAAATGTGCAAAATTAGAATGAATCTTCTGCAGAACGTGGAATTATTCTAATCTTCTGCAGAACGTGGAATAATAGTATAATACACCACCATATGTTTTGTCTTTTGTGCATTTGGTGAGTAGAGGCCCTTAGGGCCACTGCACGTATTCCTAAGAAAAGAAAAACGAGAGAAGAAAAGAAAAATGAGAAAATAGAGAAATAGTGACCCATAACCGAGATGCACAGACCTGAATTCGAATCCAGACTATATATTCTCTGCCCACGCTCACGGAGTACAAGTTTGAATTGCACCTCTGCATGACGTAGGGTACTAGTACGCTGCAGGGATCCTACGGAAAAGAGGCTGGACCCAACTAGGACAGTTTTGGGGTATGGCGCAGCCCCGACTTTTCTCCCTCTTGCTTTCTGATTTTTAGAAGTGAGGGGAATGTTTGGCCACCCCACACTGTCCTTTCAACAGTTTTGTTTTTTTATTTTTTTAATGCACCGCTGCAAGTATGAAAAAAAACAAACAAACAAAGTAAACCAAACCCCCTCGTATACTTTCCAGGCCGTCTGGATCGTTGGTGAGGGTGGTAAAAAATAAGGCACTATTTTTTTTCGGCGGCCCAGGGCGTGAACAAACGCCCCGGACCACCCAAAAAAAAATTGGCCATTGGGCTGGGGCCCTCACATCCGGACCAAGATCCGGACCCGGACCTCGGACCCCGAACCACGAACGATCCGGATCCCTGTCCGGTGGTCCGGATCGTAGCCATGGTCCAGATTGAAGATTTCGAAAAATTCTCAAGCTAAATAATTCAATAAATGACCCTTTTCGATCAATCAGCAAAGCAGTGTGATGCGGTCCTCTCTTTGGGTACTCGAAATTTCTTTGATTGCCTGTTCTTTCAAGGTAGACTGCAGATTTTGAAATGTTCCCGAATTAAGTAATTCAATAAATGGGCCCTTTCAATGAATTGGGCGAGCAACGGGACGCAGTCCTCTCTCAGGGCACTAGAAACTCCCATGATTGTCCATTTTTTAAGGGTCCATTGGTGATTCAGAAATATTTCCAAATTAGAGAATTGAATAATTGGGTCTTTTCAATCAATCAGCAGAGCAGTGCGACGTAGTCCTCTCTCATGGCATAGGAAAACCCCTCACAAGGAACTTGAGTCTCCCTTGCTTGACAAGGACTAATCAGTGGAAACGCAGCAAGCATGACACCCTCTCACAAGGAACTTGAGTCTCCCTTGATTAACAAGGACCAATCAGTGGAAACGCAGTGTGCAAACCTCTCGCAGGGAACTTCAGTCTCCCTTGATTGACAAGGACCAATCAGTGAAAACGCAACAAGCATGCGACCCTCTCACAAGGAACTCGAGTCCTCCTTGGTTGAGAAGGACCAATCAGTGGAAACGAAGCAAGCATGCAACCCTCTCACAAGAAACTTGAGTCCTGCTTGGTTGACAAGGACCAATTAGTGGAAATACAGTAAGCATGCAACCCGCTCACAAGGAACTTGAGTCCTCCTTGGTTGGGAAACACAGTGTGCAACCCTCTCACAGGGAGAAACCCTTAGTGATTGGCAAGAATAAATAAATAAATAAATAAATAAATAAATAAATACTTTTTTTTTTAACAGCCAATTAGTGGGAATCACAGTGTGCAGTTTTCCCTTAGTGGACTTGAGTCTCCCTGGATTGGGAAAAAAACACTCAATGGAAACACAGTGTGCAACCCTCTCACAGGGATAAACCCTTAGTGATTGGCAATAATAAATAAATAAATAAATACTTTTTTTAACAGCCAATCATTGGGAACGCAGTGTGCAACCCTCTCACAGGAAGAAACCCTCAGTGATTGGCAAGAATAAATAAATACTTTTTTTTGTACATCCAATCAGTGGGAATGCAATGTGCAACCCTCTCACAGGGAGAAACCCTCAGTGATTGGCAAGAATAAATAAATAAATAAATACTATTTTTTACAGCCAATCAGTAGGAACGCAGTGTGCAACCCTCAGGCAGAAACCCTCAGTGATTGGCAAGAATAAATAATTAAATAAATACTTTTTTTCTACAGTCAATCAGTGGGAGTGACAACATGCAGTTCTCCCTTAGTGCACTCGAGTCTCCCTGGATTGGGAAAAAAACACTCAGTGGAAACGCAACAAGCAAGCAACCCTCTCACACTCAGATCTTCTCTTTGTTTCCGTCCTCACCACACTGCATACCCATACGTGATCGGAGGCAAATGGATGCATCCAGAAAATAAGGGCACCAACTTCTTCTCTCCTTTTCCCACACTGCCTCTCACTTGTACTTGTCCGCTAACTCCGTCACACACACGTTATCACACCGACCAACCTGCTTCATGCATCAGTCCATTAATCTTTTTTCTCTCCTTGTCTCTTGCTAATGAACGTGGCCAATCACTGTGTGATCCATCAACCTCCCGTGAGCTTGCGTTGACCACAACCGCCCCACGAGCAGGTACGAGATGCCACAAACCCATTCGCTGGATTCTTTGCGGTCGCAGTCCGTGCGCACCGTTCCCTCTGGTCCCTCAGTCCCCGAATCTCCCATTCTTTTGTGCTGCTCCCCTCTATATTGCCTCAGGGGCCACGACATTGGGCCAGGGGAAAACATCAGTCCCTTACAACCAGTACATGTTCATAGTCGAGGACCGTCCCTGCCTGTACCCGCGGTACCGGGCCCACAAAACCGGGGCATTCCCCATCGACAGGAGCAGTCTAATTGGTACCTGGTTCTTAGACGTGGTGGCACTAGATTAGTGCCGAGTGGGTCATAATCAGCGTTGGATCGACTGCCTTACCCAAAATATGGGTTCAATACCCGATAAAACCGTATAAAAAATGTGCCGCACTGTAGTAGGCCTCGTCAGATTAATGCCATCAACCGGGGTGTGTCGTAGCAGTCCCAGACCCGATGCTGTACCAAGCAACATAAGTGTTCCAAGCCAGTATCCATTCCAAATAATAGTACCGCATCACGGTATGTGGCTGCAATGTCGAACCAGCTGCACCCAAAATGATAGGATCAGACCGTAGGTCCCTACTCCGATGCCGTGTCAGTGCCAAATCAGTCACCACGCCAAAATAGTAGTGTCACGCCGCCGTGAGCCACCCAGTGCGGAGTTAGTGTCTGTGCCAAATTTTAATAGTACCGGGTACTACCGGTTAGTGTAGATCAGTGGGCGTACCGACCCCGGGCCAGCACCGTACCCGAAGTAATTGTACCAAACCACCGAATGATACCCATGTTGAGCCAGTGACCGCACCTGAAATAAACGTCTCGAGCTGCAGTGGCATGTAGCTGGTCAATTCCTCATGGCACACCCGCACACACACTAAAATAAGAGGGTTTTGACAAGGGTGCAAGGAACATGAGTGTGAACGAAGTACATAAATCCAAATTGCAAATCACCGTGAAGTCCATGTAGTCAAGCAAAGAGCAAATAGCACATTGGAACCAAGAAACCATCCATTTTGAGAACGATACAGCAAAATCGAGAGTCAATTTCCAAGCCCGAAAGGCCACACCAACATCAGAACCCAATGTAGCTCTCTCTTCGAATGGCGCTAGGCGCCCTATCTACTCTACAGCCTATCCCTACAACTACAGCATGACGCGACCAGGACGACTTTGAAGACCAGCGTGCTTGACGTCAACACCAATGCCGACCTCCTCTCGCACACCAGGTAAGTACTTAGTCGCTCCCCTCTTCTCTTCCTTGAATCCCACTTATCATCTCCTCCTTCCGAATACCATCTTCGCCCTCACCTCCTCCTGCACCCTCCTGCAGCCCGGCTATGGCTGCCAATGCCTTGCACCCCAGCTGCACCCTACCACTTAGCGCCAACCAGCTTTCTCTCAGCCAGAGCGAAGCGCAAACACTCGCGCTCCCATGCAGCAGCGTGCCCGCAATGCCTGCATTGGCCAAGATTCCTGCCCACCCGCACATTCTGCCTATATGCCTTGCTGCGTGTGGGCGGCCTCCCTCGAGCCTGCGCCTAGGTCCAGGCCCAACACAGATGGGGCCCAGGTAATGCAGTTGCACACCTTATGCCAGGGCCGTCGTACAGATTCAGACCCCGTTCCGGTTTCCCATTGGTTCGCCCGGCCTCTACAACACAATGATGCTTTTCCATAGGCCAATGTCCAATGTGTGAGGTGTCGGCCTCCTAGACTGGTGCCCAGGGCTCAACCAACTGAGGCCCTGGGCTTAACTGCCTCTACAGGAGTCTGGGCTCACGATGCACTCCAACCAACTGGCGTGCGGCAACTGTCTGATACCCACTTCGTGAAATGCTGAATGGAAGGCCTCTTGTGGATATTCTGGCCCGCCTTCACTTAGGGCGGGCACGGGGCTTGTTGGGGTCCTTAGCCCAGAACATGTGAATGTCGGCAAGGCCCCACTGAGGGCTCAATCCTCACAAGGGTAACATGCAGGGAAAATCAGGTCAAAATCGGGGAGGCATATTAATTAGATAAAATCAATCTGAATCAGCGAGAAATAGTAAAATGGGGAAAGTTTGTTCAAATCAAAGAGGAGAATTAAATAGGCGAGTTCCGATTGAAATCAACGAGAGCAAATTTGGTAAAAGAATGCTAAACAATAAGACAATCACTAGTTTTTATTTCTTTTCATTATTTTTAATTTTGTTACTCATCTTTAATTCCATCATTACATTAAACAAAATTTGAGTCTCGTTCCCTCGTCAACTTGTCAGTGTGGAAAAGACCACGTGAAGGCCTACTAGCACATCCTCGTTCCGTGGCTGGCCAATTCGAAGACAACCTCAGAACAAATGAAAAAAGTAGGTGCCTGGCACGGCAGACACGGTCGTCCAAGTTATCAAATTTAAGGGTTATTACCAGCAGTCAACGTAGGGGTTTTCAGAGTTCATCTTAGGACCCTAAAATTTCCCCGACAGTCCCGACAAAAGTACTCGAAGAATCTTTAATTGGGCATTCGGTTGAGGGCCCAATTCCTTTTATTTGGGTGGCCGACTGGTCTGGGGCCGCCCGACAGCGTGCTGAAAGGTGCCAGGAGCATTGCAAAGGCCGAAAGGCATCACCACAAACTCGTACAGACTGTACCTGGTCTGAAAAGCGGTTTTGTGTTGATCCTCGGGCCGTATTGCAATCTGATGGTACCTGGACTTTAGATCTAATGTACTGAAGTACCGACACCTTTGCACTCGGTCCAACAAGTCATCGATGCGCAGTAGGGGCTCTGCGTTCTTCACAGTAATGGCATTGAGGCCCCTATAGTCAATGCACATCCTCAAGGTTCCCTTCTTCTTTGGTACGAATAGGACAGGAGATCCGTAAGGGGAAACGCTAGGCCGGATCCAACCCTTCTCTATGAGTTCCTTGAGTTGTCGGCGAAGCTCATTGAGCTCAGCTGGAGACATCCGATAGATCCTGCCCTTTGGAATACTAGACCCTGGGATAATCTCTATCGCGTGGATGACCTCCCTCTCAACAACCTCTTTTGGCTCTTCGAATAGATCAGGGTACCTAGCGACCATTCCCTCTATCTCTAGCGGCATTTTCACCGGCTCGCCTGTTGTAGAGACATAAACTAAGTACATACCCTCCTCTGGATTTTGCTTATAATAATTATAGAATGCGTCCGCCCACATGCATCCGTAGGACTCGATCAGACTACTAACCTTAAACTTGTGTAATCTAGTGGTCCCCCGTCCGGGCAAAGTGTGTTTGACCAGTTTTTGGTCCTAGTCAAACTGGGGCTGGGCAACCGAGAGGTAGTACATACCTAACAAGATATCCATAGGGAGATCATCGCTGACTAGGAACGAGACACGATGTCTCAGTTTCCCTCCCGCGTACGGGAAAAGACACTCGATGTCTTTTATGTAGTCGTTAACTACCATGTGCTGTTTGTTGGCACATGTCGACTCCATAGGTCGACTCAGGCGCTGCACTTGCCCCTGTACGCGCAGCCTCTCAACGCACGCGCGACTAATAAAGTTCCTCGTCGAGCAAGTGTCATAATAGGCCCCGACCTTGTGGCCGCCGATGACTACCTCCGACGAAAAACTCACCCTTAGGGGCTTTAGCTATGATCGTCAAAGAAGCTAGCGGGTCCGATCTGGACCACTCCTCCTCTAGCTCCTCTACGGACTCAAACATATTCATCGAACAAAGGATCGATGGGTCTGAATGTGTTTGTGGGACGGCAACAGAGTCAGTAGCTTGGGCCATCTCTCAAAATGGTGAGGGTGTGTCAACCACCTCGACCCTAGCAGGAACAACTACCATTTCTACTAGCCCGACATGTTTCCCGAAGCAGTGCCAGAACTGCTGGCCACATTGCTACCCTGGGAAGCGGAGGATCCCGTCGCCTGCCCCATCGTAGGGGGGATATTCTCGGTCACCTTCTTATTCCGACACTTGAACTGGTTATGGCCATATTGGCCACAACGGATACAAGCTTACCGGGTGTACCGGTCTCTCCACACGTCCTCTGTGAGACCCGCTTTCTCCCATGGAGGAGCGTTGGGTTCAACTTGACTCCTAGACCGGAAGCCTCCTCGGCATCTACCGGCCGCCTTACCTTTTTGGACTGAGGCAGCGATTGCTCTACCCCCTGAAGCCTCTACGTTGCTTGCCTCTGAACCTACTCCCTCCTGGAAAGCGTCGTCCAATTCGATGGTGGAACCATCGTTGTCGACAAACATAATGCGACCCTTCGCCTATCAGTTGGGAGGCAGTGCTTTCTTCCTTCCATCCGTTGTGGGTTGGTGTCCGTGCCCTACTCTTTGCTTCCAGGTCTAGGGCATTCTTGCTAAACGAGGGAAAGTTGTGCACATTCATGTTTGCCTCACCTGCCAACCAATTCCTGAGTGGCATGGGAAGACACCTCAGGTAAGTGGTAAGTAAGCCTTGGGGTTCATAACGTACTCTAGGTACACAGATCAGACACTCCACTGCGTCTGTGGCATCCCTCACTGGCTTGAACGATCTAGAGCTCGAAGTCAGGATCGCGTCAGTGACCTTTTGGGCCTCCTGCGGATCATGCCATCTTTCTTCCACCAGCTTAAGGAAGTCCTCCAGTTTCTGGTTGACTGCCCAAGCGTGGAAGTCATGACCGTATCCTTGTAGTTTGCACTAACCCGCTTAACCATCTTGATGCACTTCCCTCAAGGTAGGAGGCAGCCACAAGCATGTCCTCGTGCGGCAAGGTTAACTTACACTTTACATAAACTGGCACTGACCTCGACCATGTGTCAAGGTCTTCACCTCTCTTATCCCTGAGAAGGGTTTAGGTGAGGCGATGGCTGTCTTTGGAACCCACTGGCCTTGTCCCGGTACCTGTGCCCCTCCAGGGTGTGGACCCTGGGCGTGGGCTGCTGCACTAGCTGTTGTTGGGGTTGTGTGCCGTGCGGCTGTGCTGGCTGCGAGACAGCAGGCTGCCCAATTACGGCAGTCTGTAACGGAGGTTAGGAATACACTGTCTCAACAGGAATTCATACACTCGGGCCTGCTGAGAACCCGCCTGTCAAAGGCATACCTAATAGGGAAGCGGCCTGAACTGATGATGGGGAGATTATGTATGGGGATACTACAGTCACCGATGGGACAAAAGGAGGAGGTTGTACCACAGGCCAGGCACCAGGCCCTGATGGTGATGGTGCTACCTGAGCTCTCCCGGCCAGCACGGCCAGGCTCTGTTGGATGTCCTCTAAGAGCGTTGTGTGGTAGTCCTGCATTTCCACTACATCTGACAGGGCTTCCCTCACAGTGCTCACATCATCATCCACATTAGTCAGGTCCATCTCCTCTAACTCCTGAATGTCCGCTTGTCTCCGCTGTATCCTTGATTTTCTTCTGAGCATTCTCTCCTTCTTCGCCTTTATCCCTCCTAACGCCTTTTGTAGCTGTGCCTCCTAAGCATCTGCTTGCTGTATGGCGACCTCCTCGGGAGTTAACACTAACTCTTGGCTTGCCATAACGCCAGCGGACTGACTCAGGGTCTGTGCGATCACCTACAGTCCCTGAACTACTAGCCTGAGAGCTTTGCTGCGCAACTGTGGCCATGGCTGCTGAAGTAGCAGCTTCGCTTGCGAACGCCCTGTTTGCCTTTGCTGCCCTAGCTCTCCGCTGCTGCTGCTGTCTCTCCCTAAGCTCGCGGAACAGAAGTTTGTCACCCTCAGGTCCTAATGCCACGTGGACTAATAGGCGCCTTTCTGATCGCAGGATCCTATCGTCCTCTCTAGTGTTATCCCTGTCACTCATAAGCTACAACACTGCGCATAATCTGCACTAGGTCACACTCGTTGCCTACCTCAGCACAGTGCACAGACCGATTTAAAACAAATAAAATATTTAATCGGTGGCTATGTCAGAGTCTATACATTTCGGTCCAACGGGTAAGTTCAGATTCCTACAAACGAAACTATTTTTAATTAAGTAGTCCACAGACAGAAAGCAGATTTCTACCTAATGCTGTCTGTCAGATGTCAATGGTTGTACATCTTGACTAATCAAAACAAAAATAGAATCGTTTGTGGGACTGTTGGCAGAATGGGATTTTTCCCGAACTTATCACCTGGAATCTACCCCTTCCTCAGCTCTTCCTGATTGTCACTTGACGTCAGTGTCCCTGAGCCATCCAGATAGCGTGGGTCTCTAAAGGTGTGCACACGGCCCACCCCTGTGTCCGGAGTCTATGCTGAGCCAACCAGCCCTGCACAATGTTTACCCTCGCGTGCAGCGAGCCTTAAACCGACCAATTGGCTGATCAAGAGGCGTTTAAGGACGACCCCTGAAGTCCTTAGGAATTATTTACCGTCGCAGACATGACGGCGATCACAACCAGTGGAAGGTAACCCCGCCGGTGCTTATTTATAGACACCCGGTACTTGTCTTCCCTGTAGGACTGGCCTGCCCCTCATAACCCATCTATCAGCGCAGCAGGCAGACAAAGGACAAAGCAGCAAAGCATGCGTGCTCTACTCCCAGTGAGGTTGGCATGGTGTGGCATATTGCGTAGCCACACGGGCCCTGCAGGGCCCGTCTCCGACATTCAGCCTAAAAGCCTAAAACTTAGGGCTTACAGGCCCCGTTCGTTTCACCCTGGATGCTGAAAAACGAGGGCCTGCAGGCCCTACCCCGTTTCAGCCTATTTCTGGGTCTTTTCAGACCCAGAGTTTTCAGCCTGAAACGGAGGGCCATTTTCAGGCCCTCATTGTTTCGACCTGCCCCTAAGACTCAGGCACGTAAACAGGGATGCGGAACAGGCCAGAAATAGCCTGTTCCTCACGAGTTTGAGCAGGAGCTGCAGCTGCAGCCCCTGCCTCCCTTCGGCAGGCTCAGGAGGCACACCCGTGGCGACGCTCGATTTGGACTTATCATTTCCACATCTGCGGCGTGAGTTCTACAACAGGTCATGCGTCGCTCTCAGCCTCGCACTTGGTGATCGCGAGCAGTACAACACTTTCGCAGAGATCATCAACAAGGCGAGAGAGCTCATCAAGACTAACAAGCCGGCTGCACACGAGAAGTCCACGTGGCAGCCAACCTATGTGGAGAAGGTACGAACTGGTCCGCGACAGCAGCAGTTCGCTGCAGTCCAGTCGGACAGTGGAGATAACCCAACAGCCACTCCAGCATCAAGTGACGGAGATCAGGTGGCTGCTGTCCAGCCGCGAAGCAACAACAAGTCCCGCAACAATGGGAAGGCGAAATCCGCATCGCAGGCAGGAAATGGACAGCCAGGACAATTTCCATGGGTCAAGTTTGGCTTGACTGAGGCGGAGTACAAGGTCCGCGACCGCTACGGCAGCTGCTATTGGTGCAACAGCACCAAGCACAAGACCTCCCTGTGCCAAGATCAGGGCAAGGAGGATGTGCGACCCCGCCTGAGCTCGGGAAACTGAGCTCCGCGGAAGGTGAGGCGACTCCACCTTCTACTCCGCCAAATTCGGCCGCCTTGCTAGCGGCCTCCTGCACATCTGGGGAGGATGCGAATGTCGCAAGTCCTCGGTATACTTACGAGGATTATGCTGTCCACTTGGTTCCACCGCTGGACCAACCGCTCCACGTGCAACAGTCCACCGCATGCACGGTTTCATCACCACCGGCAACCGATTCGGCAGCTTCGCCGCAATCTATCGTCGGGGACTCGAYGTCATGGTCAAGACTTGAAGAGCTCGACCCGTTGACGTTCACGGACTTCAAGTGGATGCCCGTTCCCTCGAYCGGACGATTGCCGAAACCGCATTGCAATGTGCTAATGGCACAACTGCGGGACTACTTGCACACTGCAGTACCAGCTCCGTTGATGGACGCCGGAGCAGAGATTGTCAACCTTCACGCTTACGTCGCGAAGATCGACCGCGAGTTCAAGACGCAACGGTACGACGACATCGACGCACCATTGCTATACATACGCATTCAGATTGGAGACGCAACCYGCAATGCCTTGATCGATTGCGGAGCATCTCGCAACTACATCAGCCAGGACTTCATGGTACGCGCCGGCCTTGGCCCACGTGTCCGGAGGAAGTCCCAGCCTACGCAAGTCACTCTGGCAGACGGTCATACGCACAAGTCCATCGACCGGTGCATTGATGCCGTCCCAGTGTACTTCGCCCCTCACGCAAATGAGGCGGTGTCCTTTGACATTCTGGACACCAAATTCGACATGATCTTGGGCATGTCATGGCTGCGAAGCAAG
>BFEA01000049.1:2526031-2543262 GCA_003427395.1 Chara braunii
CTCACGCTCCGCTTCTCTCTCTCTCTCACACACATGCACAAACATACAGCGAGGGGGCAAAACGCAAAGATGACCTGGGCCACTAGGGGTAAAACGAAAATACAAAGGGCCTGGGAAAAGTTGGCAAGTACTGGGACATTTTGCAAACATGGACAGTACCCGGTAGGGGTATTTTGTAAAGATGACACGTCCAACCGACGCCAGGGGCATTTCACAAAGAATTTTTTGTGTCCGAGGGGTATTCTGATCTACCCAAATCTTTTACGGGCATTTTGGCATGTATCTCGACTTATAGGGGTATTTCGCAAATTATCCCTTTAAAAGTTTATGATAAACTTGGTAAAGAATTTCGATGTGGCCCTGAGGCAAAAGTTGTTCAGTTTATTTTTCTGCACAACGTAGTTTTTTTTTCGGATTTTTTGGATTCGTTTTTTTTTTGTTTTTTTTTGGCTGGGACCTTCCCTGGTCCTTGCACAGCCGGGCCTCCCAGGAAAATAGGGTGACCCGGGCGGCCCGGCTGGTAGCCTAGGTTATGAACTTGTGACAGTCATGCAGAAAATTAACCTGAACAACTTTTGCCTCAGGGTCACATAGAAATTCTTTACCAAAAAAATAAAATTAAAAAATAGTTTTTTTCTGTTTTTTGGTCTGGCCAGGCAAATGGTCGCGGACCACTCTGGTAGCCTAGTAAATAAATAAATAAATAAATTAGGAGGTGGAAGAGAGTGAAGGGACAACTAAGTTTTGGATTTTTCAAAAATTTCGGCAACATTCCGTTACCCCCATGGAGTCGAAGTGTGCCGTCAAGAGAATGACCAAGTAAAATGAGAAAAATTCGCCAGCACTTCGTACCCCCAAGGGGTCAAAATGTGCTGGAAGATGAAATTAAGGAGGAGGAGAAACTTTCGGCGGCGCTTCGTTACCCCCAAGGGGTAGAAATGTGCGCCAGAGCCCTTCCTCTTACTTGACACTCAGCGCCCAGACTACTAGTACACAGCCACTAGCAGCCTATGAATTGACAATGCATCTCGTTGATGTCAGCAGCAACAACTGAAGTGCATGAAGATGTCGACCTTGTAGACCATTACCAAGACCAGGTACGTGCCCTCACATCATCAACGTCATCTCTCTCTCTCTCTGTCTCTCTCTCTCTCTCTCTCTCTCTCTCTCTCTCTCTCTCTCTCTCTCTCTCTCTCTCTCTCACGTCTTCCTTCCCACACACGAAGACCATCACCACCTCCACTGGCTATGTCCAAGCCGAGCCCGGGTACAAGGGCTGGCTATGGCGCTGCCCACAGCAGCACCCTCTTACTCTGGACGCCCGCGCCCGCCTGCACACTTGCGCTAGCGCAGCAGCCCGCGAGCGCGTGCTCCAGTAGCGTTGCCGCATCTACACGCGAGTGCCGGAATGTGCAGCCTGGAGCCCAGCCCTTTCCTATATGGAAAGTGGCAGGCTCTTTCCGCTTGCTTTCCACTTGAGACCGAGTTTCCAGTAGCTTCAGTCTCGGCCCAAGTGTCTGCGCCCAGGCCCGTTCAGACAGTGGCCTGGGACCGAATTGGTTAGGCATGTCCAACCGCCCAGGCACGAACGTGCGGTGCTCCCTGCTTCGACCACGTTGCTCGAAGAGCCTGGAAGGCTCACAAGTATTTTGGATTCTCTCGAGCAAGTCGGATGTAACCAACTGGTGGGTGGCAACTGTCTGGCGCCCACGAAGATTTGCAAAAATTGACAAACTCAGGGCACATCGGGGTTCCGGGGGGCCACCTTCACTTAGAGCTGGCACGCGCCTGCTGCAAGGCCTTAGCCGAGGGGTAAACCCTCATAGATGCAAAGAACCGTCAATGAGGACAAAGTTTCCAGCAGCGAAAGACTCAAAGCAGAACCAGCATATTAGCAAAGTGGAAAGTTGAATTACAAAGGGAAGAGCCCACCAAATGAACACACACGGACACTGAAGTCTCTTGACAAGGAAAGCCTGATTTCTCTCTCATCAATACAACAGGAATGATGTAGTTCTCCAGTGATGTGACCCCCCCCACTACCTGGCCTCTCACTCACTATGCACATCCTCTCTCTCTCTCTCTCTCTCTCTCTCTCTCTCTCTCTCTCTCTCTCTCTCTCTCTCTCTCTCTCTCTCTCTCTCGTGTGTGCCTAACAATGCTGCCGAGTCTGACCGCCCTGAGTTCGCTCTTTGGTCATTGTCAGGTAATTCCACCTGTTCCCACGGCTGTCCTTGTCCCCTGATCACCCCAGCGCACCCCTTCTTCCTCCTTGGTTCAGCTCTGGTTGCTGCAAAGTGGAGCAGCTACCCATGGCTGCGCCTCAATTTCTCCTTCATCAATGCTCATGGGCCTGGCTGCATGTGATTAGAGCACAGCTAGCACTAGCATCCAGTTCCTCCAAATATGTGGAATGCTGCTGCCTCCTCTCCTTTTGTCTCTTTCTGGAGGCCACGGTGGCCTGGCTGGTACTGGGCTCCAACCAGTCTGGGAACTTCGGAGAATCTTCTGGACTGAGTACCTGGGCCTCAGCCTCTGCCACTAACTGGGAGGCTGGGCCTACCCAGTCATTGGAGAGACTACGTCCAGTCCTTCTCCCAACTGCCTTATGCCAGCCTCCCAGTAGACTGGTGGAAATTGTCTTTTTTTATATATAAAGAAAACATAGCATGTTCCAAAAGGCGGTGGAGGTTTTTGCGTCGCCATCTTGATAAATAAAATAAGATTGCCCAAGAATACAGTGCGAGCCCCCTGACGTTTACAGAGTTGAGCCTGATCTGGCGAACTGGAGTCACTTTCGGATCAAACCGTCCTACAATTAACCCATATTTTATATTATACTATACCCGGGGAAGCGCGCGAACGTACGCTGTTTGTTATACTTCCTGCCTGCCATTGAAACGGCGAATTGGAGTCACTTTCGGATCAAAGCGTCCTACATTTAACCCGTATTTTATATTATACTATACATGGGGAGGCTCGCGAACGTACGCTGTTTGTTATACTTCCTGCCTGCCATTGAAACTAAGTGCTAAGGTCCAAATCGGCGCATACTGACCGTTTTTTTTATTTTTTTATTTTTTATAAACAGGTCCTTATGATCCTGGCTCCATATCCATTATGGGGAGCGTCACTCCAGTTCCTGTCCACCGGCGAGAACTGGAATACATGGTGAACACTTTCATGCTTCCTTCTGTCTGGCCGAAGGAACCCTGACCACCATTGATTTCTCCGATGTAGGAGGATTGACTGTCAGCTTGCCCTACCGCTTTTCCTCTCCTAGTCCATTGTGATTCTGCCACTGTTGCAATCTTTCCCTGCAGAAGCCAGTCTCTCATGAAAGAACGTCTCTTGGTAGCTAGCCTTTCTGGTCTGACTTTCGTAGTTGATGTCACCTCCCTCCATCTGCAACGAATCTCAGTTTCCGTCATACCCAACAATAGAGTCCACATTTCTTCCCTTGCCACCTCCGTTCTCTCGATAGTCTTGGTACACCTCCTTTTCCAGATCACCCACAGAGCCAGCTTCCTGAGAAGGTGAAAGCAGATTTACTTGCCGCCTTTGAGATTGTTAGTAATGTTGGATAAAAGAAGGATGTTCTGAGATGTAGGGGCCGGGGGTGATGAGAAGAGGAGGGACCATAGCTCGCAGACCTTGTTCCATACAGGCTGCTTCAGTGCAGTACAAGAGGCAGTGGGGTATGACTTCTGGTCTGTTGTTTGTGCACAAATCACATAATTCGGAGCTGTCAGGATTGGTATGTTTCCTCCTCTTGGGGAGCCATTGGTTGACGGCCAGAGATGCATGGTCTACGAGCTACTGCATGCTTCGGATCCTAACCGGTCTGATGGACAGATACTTCGTCCAGGGGATGGGAATGTGGTCTGTAGGTTTTAGGTTCAGGATCTCCCTCCATTTTTCTTTGAGTCTGGGATCCGGGTCTGTGGTCTATACTCCTAAGTCATATCCGAATTTTACATCGTATTTGAATATGGTTCTCGTTCTCCTGGATTTTCCCTGTTTTGAGATCCACTGTTTCGGGTCGAATTCGAGGTCTGAAATGTGGAGTTCAGGTTGGAAGATTATCCAGGGTTTGGCTTTTGGAAACCTCACTTTCCTCCGTCGGAAGGATTCTAGCATCTCTCACTGGGGTTCTTTGTAGGTTTTGATTAGTGATCGGGTAGGAGAAGAATTTGGAGAGGTAGCTGGGTGAATTAGTTTGAGAGACGAATTGGTATGCTCTGAGAGGCTGGGTCTGGGAAATGATTATGCCCTAATCCTGAATTTCCACGAGAAGTCCTCCCTTAGGAGGGAGAGCCACTGTGTTGGGATGCTCTTCTGAATCTGTGTTAAATTTTCTGTGAGGGCGTGGCAGCCTTTTAATTCATTTTGAGGCTCCTGTTCGGTTGACCATTGTCTTCGATCTTCTGCCCAAATGTGTTTCACATGCCACACCCCTTTTTCCACCCAGGATAGCCATCTCTTGTCTTTTGTACGTAGTGTCCAGGGTGAGCCACTCGGGTCTACGATCCAGGGGTTGCAGAACAAAGGTTGTCTTAGGACCTCTTCTCTGTTTGCTGGTGCACCGTGTTTGCTCGACATCATTCTTCGCCATGCTCTGAGGGTAGGCTTCCAATATGGATTATCTGTTGGGGTGGGGATTGTAATAGAATCTGCTGGGTTTCTTCTGCGAGGTCTGCCTGATTTGATTGTCCAGTCCTTCGCTATTATCCAGAAAAGACCTCTCATGTTTGGACGGGAGTTGATAGGTGCTTGATTTCTTATGCTGTCTAGGGCCATTTGGGTCCATGGAATGAATTGTCTTATCGTGATCTTGATAATCCATTTCATCTGCAGTGCTATGGATTCTTGTTTGGGATCAATTAGCCCAAGACCACCCTCCTCCGGTTTCCTGATGATGTGGTTCCAGGCTACCCTGTTGATACACGTGGTCCTGTTGGGGTCTCCGGTCCATAGATAGCATCTAGCCCTCTTTCTTAACGTTTTGAGGTCGTCATCGGGGGGGGACCAGATGGATGCCATGTGCCACAATGTGGAGAAGATTGTCGTCGTGGTTGGCCCATGCCTGGCCACACCCCGTCCTTGTTTACCATGATACCAAGGAGTGCCTGGTTATATCCAGCTTTCTGGTGTTCTGTAATCCTTGGCGGCATTAGGCCTTCTTCCTCAGTCGGGATAGGATTTCGAAGATGGTCGAATCCGGGCTGCTATCTACATAGTTGCTTTGTTCTGTGCCCCTGGTATGCCGATGCCAGAACGACGGTGGCCGGAGCTGGGGCGTTGCCCTGTAACCTGCAAATGGTAGGAGTGTGAGGCCTTGTGGAGAGATCTGGGGATTAGTCAAGGGAGGAAGACAATCCAGTGGCGAACTGGGGGGTGCTGCCATGACAACCTATGGGTCCAGGATTAGTCTAGGTGGCGAGAACAAGAAAGCTATGGTTGATGTTGGCTAGGATGGCATTGTCTCTGAGATGTAATGTCCTGGTTCAGGGAGGGCTAGGGGTTGTTCTAGGATAGCTATGGTTGATGTTGGCTAGGAGGCCAGATTTTCTGATATAGCATAATCTTCTAAATTTCTTTTACATGCTAATCGTCATCATCATTAGCATCATCATCATTCGTATCATTATCTCACATTTTTCATAGAATCATTAGAGTTCATCATCATCATCATCATCATCGTAATCATCATAATCATCATCATAGGAGGGACGCTGAGCCCGGTTCTCAGCTTGTTCAATTCGATCACTCCGGGTAGAATGTGAGGACCCCGGCCTCAACCTTCTTATTGGTAATATCAGCCTTGGGCATTGGGCCCGTTAAAAAAAAAAAAAAAAAAAAAAAAAACCACGACATGGGTGTGGTTGTATCGGCCGGTTGGGGTGGGGTCCCGTCTGCTAGCCATCATCCTTCAATTTTGCCTCAATTGACCTTCGTTCTGATGCCAGTTTGAAGGCTTACATTGCTGTTACGAGGGCTTGGAATGAGCCGTTGTTGGCACGAGTGAGGACAGTGAGGTCGTCGGTGAACATTAGCGCAGTGGGTAGGGCGAAGTCGTGTAATGGATTGAAGTTGCATTTAGTAAGGTGGTTGATGGATGGGTCTTTTCGAAGGAAGGAGGCTATGGCTTCCATAATGAAGAGAAAGATGGGGGGAGCCAATGGGTCGCCTTCTCTTACTGATCTTGAGATCGGGTAGGTCTCTGAAAGAATCCTATCGACCTGAACTCTGCCTGTTGCGTCTAAATAGAGGACTCTAACCCATTCTTTGAACTTGGGGCCTACCCCCATTTTCTCCATGCAGGCATGCAGGAAGTCCCAATTGACCTAATCGTAGACCTTTTCGAAGTAGAAAAACAGGATTGCTGCCTTCATTTGTTTTTCCGCGATCTTCTTTGCTGCCGAGTTCAGTGTCATCATGTTGTCTAGTATTTACTGGTCAGGGATAAAGCCTGCTTAGTCAATATGAAAACATTTGTTTGTTAGCTTTGTGATTCTGTTTGCAAGAGCCTTAGCGAGAATTTTGTAGGGAGTGGTGAGTAGTGATATGGGTCTAGAGTTCTTCATGCCTTCTTTGTCTCCCTTCTTATGCAGCAGAGATACCACGTTGGTGCTTAGTTCATTGCCCAAGCCTCCCCTTAGCCTGCTGTCATTGAAGAACTCGAGTAAGTCCTCTCCTAGAGTCGGCCAAAAGTAGCTCCAAAATTCTTTCGAGAGGTCGTCGATGCCCGAAGCTTTGTCATTTCCCATCAGGGTCAGGGCTATCTGTAGCTCAACCAGGGTTAGGGGTTTGTCTAAGCCTTCTGCTTGAGCTATTGAGACCGTCATGTCTAGGTACCAACATGTGTTGACGGGCTGTTAGGTTCGCTGTGGCTGGGGGTGAAGGCGTCTTCGACTTGTATGACTCTGCGTAGAATGTCCTAGCTATCCTGACCATCTCTGTACCTGTTGTTTTGACATTCCCTTGATCTGTTGGGTCTTTCAGGCCCTCTATCATGTTATTCCTGGCGTTTGCTTTGATTTTGGAGAAGAAAAATTTAGTCATGGCTTCATTGAGTGTGTAGTCTGTCATCCTAGCACGTATTTGTAGTCCTCTCCAATCCCATCTTCTCCATTCGTTTGGTTCCGCTTTAGTATCAACTAGTAGATCCTGGTAGAACTCGCTGGAGGGGTGCTCTGCGAGGTTAGCTTCTGGGACTGAGATGTCAAATTGGAGTTCTTCCCTTATCCTTTTGCGATCCCCCACTATGTCCTGTGATGTTGCTGATACTGTTCGGGTTAGGTCTACATAACTGTTGATGAACAATTGGTGCCTGTTTGTGTATTTGACAAGAGGACAAGCGGAACCCCCAGAGATGAAGCAAGCAAGAAGAACAAACAACGCCGACTCACGCAAGAGCTAGCAACAATGGTAACACAAACGAAACGGGTGTTCGACCAGAACCAGGACTACAAAATAGAACAAAGAGAAAAATTCATCACAGTCCAGACGATAGCGAAAAACAAGGCCCCGCAGTCTGGTTCAGGAGAAGATTCAACGAGTGGCAGGTGGCCACCGACGCATCCTTTGCAATCCCCATCCTCGACGACAATCGCGCCCTGGCAAAGAACATCAGTGATAACATTTTAACAGAAATGCCGCTGGGGGTATATGGGGTTCCTCCACGAGAGTTGACAGCTGAGGGGAACAGTCATGACGCGCCGATCCTTATCCCCTTCGACCCCATGCTGGTCAAGCTCGAGGAAAAAGCAAAACTCAGCGAAGGCCTGACTTGGAGGGCTTGGAACACAATCACAGTGCTCCCTTACAACGTGCTGAATGACAGATCGAGCAGGATCGAGATCATCGCTGACTCCCTGGCAGATATCATCAGAACTCGACTCCTGACCTCAAAGAGCTCGCTGCAAGATGAGGTTACTCCCATTGATGTGGATATGGGGGTAGAAGAAGACGACATGGAGGAAGAAGAGGAGGAGGAGATGGGTTTGGGCGATAAGTTCTCCCTTGGAGGAGGCACCGAAGTATCACATAATGCAACGGAGAGTAGTGCATGAGAATACAACATGGGCCCCGCATCAGTGAAGGATGACAATCGGGATTCAGACACCGTGAGCCGCAAGACCGATGCTGCAGTGGACTGAAGACCTCACCCCTAACAGTAATTGAACCCGGTTCACACACGCAGAAACAAAAGCCGCAAAACACAAGTCATTAGGCAACCAAACAGGAAGGGTAAAAAAAANCTACGTAGAGGGAGTCCAGGCGTACTTTCGCCTAGAGAAGGATGGGAAGGTGGAGAAAGTTCTCCATTCCCTGACTCTCCTCGTGCAAGATGACCTTCCTTTCGATATGGTGTTAGGAATGGATTGGGGAGAGGCAGCAGGGGCCACACTCCAGTTGAGAGAGCATGAGTGTAGGCTCCCTAGTCCGTCAGGCGAGGCTAAGACTGCCCGCTTGTTCCATGTGTCTGGTGTAGACAATACCTTGGCACATTGCTGTCTCAGTGCTCCCGCGTTCGCGCGATTAGTCAAAAAGGAGCAGTTAGAGGAACAGGTCTTTGTAGTTTATGTTAGACCTGTCACTGAGGCCCAGGAAAAGGATAGCTCAGGGATACATCCCAAGCGGGCTAGCTCAGTTGGTTGAGCACAGAAGTGGTATTCAGGAGGTCGTGGGTTCGATTCCCCACGTCGTCCATTCGATCCCCCACGGCCCCCTGTGGTACGGTTCGGTTCACCAGCGGAGATAATTGGCTTGGGCCTCCTGGCTGGTTGTGGAAGCAGAGAGGATGCTTTCCAGCTCGTGCCAGGTGTTAGGAGCCGCGGTGCTGCTCCCCGCATAGAGCAGAGTTGATCAGAATAAGTAGGCTAGGATTCATTAGGGAGAGTTGACCCTTAACTGCAACCATTTGGAAAACTGGACTTACATAACAGGATAGGTAGTGTGAGGCATATGAGTGAAGAAAATAGCTTAGTTTTGTGAAAAACAAAACAAAACGCTCAGGGATACATGTACGAGCTTAAGATTCTTGAGAAGCTTCGAGATTTAAGAGGGGAACAACGAGGTAATAAAGTTAAATAAACTAAATATTTATGTATGTACTTAGAATAAGGTTGGAAAAACCCAGTCTCCATTTGCACATCCCCCATGCTCTTTTGAACGAGTCCATATAGTAGATGTATAAGTGAATGAAAAAGGAGCAGTATGTCGCTTCCATCGCATCTGGCAATTTCCTCTTGGCCTCTTGCACCCTCTCTTCTTCTGACTTTAGGGGTGGCATTGGGCTTTCTACCAGATCTTGGCCTTCTTCCTTGCCCTAGGGGTCCCCAACATTGATGACCTAAGTTGCGCAGCCCGAGCATTAATATCCGGCCATTGTTTTTTCTCAAGGATTGGTCCTGTCCCTCGAGCTTCAGTGGACTCGCCCTTCTCCTCCTTTTTGTCTTCCTACCTTCTCCTCCTCTCACTCTATTTCCTCTTTAGTCGTCTCCTCTTTTTCCCTTTTTTCCTTCTCCTTTTCTTTCTTATCATCTCCAGTCACCAACCCACTTCCATTGTGTACATAGTTGGGTGTGGTCCGTAGTCCCGTCCCTCGAGCTTCGCTGGACTCGACCTTCTCCTCCTTTTCGTCTTCCTACCTTCTCCTCCTTTTCGTCTTCCTACCTTCTCCTCCTCTTACTCTATTTCCTTTTTCGCATCTTCCTCTTTTTCCCTTTTTTTCCTTCTCCTTTTCTTTCTCACGATCTCCAGTCACCAACCCGCTTCCATTGTGTACATAGTTGGGTTGTAGTCTGTAGAGGGGAAAGAAGAAGAAACAAGACGGGTTTCAGCAGAACGGACATCACAATCATCAAGTACATGAAATCATTGTCCATGGTCCTTGGCAGCACAACAGTCAGCCACTTTGACTTCTATTCCACTTCCTTCCTACAACGTACGACTCTACCTTCCTTGACATTGATCCATTGATTTCACTCTCCATTCGTCGATTTTCCTTGCTGACCTATATATTAATGACCTATGGTAGACTCCCGTTACTGGCCAACAGCCAGTTTAAGGACAGGCTGCGAAGTCCTCAGGAATTCTTTAAACCAACCGTCCCACGGAACCAAAACACGAACCAGAGAAATTGAATCACCTGAGCCTGAAACAGACCAGTACTGACCTCAGGGAGAATCATTTAGGTAGCACTATGGACCTGAGGCCAGCAGCAGGGCCAGAATATTGGCCAAAAACAACTTTCAGAGCATGCCTTTCTCCAATTGCCGTTCCGTTTGTTTGTTTCTTTTTCACCCTGTGTTTCCGCTTTGTTTCCTTTTTCTGTTCATTGGCAGCACCCCTCACGTTGCCTCCCTTCCCAGCTTTCTTAATCCCTCCCAGCCCCCTTCCCCCCTTCACATGTCGGCCGTCATCTGCTGCTGGCACGTCGGGTCATCCACGTGCATAGTTTCTGCCGCTCTGCCAGCAGCTATGTTAACCTCTTGTGCTGACGCGACTGTTTCCACCTGCGGACTCTCTCTCTCCTGTCTCTTATACACATCTAGATGTGTATAAGAGACAGGAAAAAAAGGGAGCAAAGAGAGGCCAGAAATGGGCAGGGCAGCCCACCAGAAACTAACTGGTATGCCAAGGGTCTCCAAATACTAAGCTGGAATGCCAACAGTTTAGGGAATATCTTAGCTGAGGAAGACAAAATCAGAGATATCAGGCTCGGTCTCATAGGAAAGGATCATCCCAGACCTGATATGATACTACTCCAAGAGACCCGTCTGTCAAACCTGAACAGCCATACCAGAATACATCAAAGTATGGAGAAGACAGCAGGGGGATGTGCCTTCGCACTCTGATCCAACAAAGATGGCCAGAGCAAGAGAGGAACTGCAATTCTCATACCGAGGACGTCCAAGATTCTGATTGAAGGTCAGATCTTGAACAGCGAGGGAGACAGTGAGGAGGGTAGATGGTCATGGGTAGACATAAGATGGCAAGACAAAGAGCTGAGAATCCTCAACCTATATGCACCCAACGCAGAGCCTGCACGATTGATTTTCTTTGAGAACATCAAACCTCTTATCCCCAACCCGCAACTGGTTGTCATTGCAGGAGACTGGAACACGACTATGGATCCCAACTTGGACCGGATCTCTAGAACAATATTAACGGTTCCCACAAGAGCGGGAACCCGGATATGGAATCTGATGACAAAATTTGAACTCATCTATCCGTTCAGGGCGTTGCATCCGGACAAAAAAGCTTTCTCTCGGATCAAAAAGAGCCAAGCCAATCGGACTTCATTGTCCAATTTGTCCAGGATTGACTACTTCCTGATCTCCGAGAGCCTACAAGGGGCAATCAAAGAAGCTGAAATTTGTCCTTCAGCCGCCTTCAAAGGACTGGACCACAAACCCATTCCACTGCTGCTCAATTTTAACTCACCAGTTGAAACAGGACACAAATTTTTCAGGTTGAACAGCTCCCTCGTAGCGACCGAGAGGCTGTCGTTAGCTTTTGAAGAAAACTGGTCCATCCAAAAATTGCCTGCCTGGCCTTCACTTAGGGCTGGATCATTTTTCCAAGGGGGACCACTTCTGGGCGCCGTTGGACCTGAAGAGCCTCGCATTCCCACCCCCTTGGGTTCAAAGCCCTCTGCAGAACAATGAATCTTGCATCCATGCAGTTGATCGAGTAGATAGTCAATTCGTGGTAGTGTTTCAACGTTATTCACTGTTATGGGGTTCAACCATCGATGGTCGATAGACTAGATACACAATCGTAAGGGACAACAAAACGGGCACATCGTACAAAAATAAACTAGTTTTTATCTACCCTTTGTTATGATCCTGGCCAATTTCGAGATACACATCCATCAGATAGTGCAATGTCGTCCAATTGAAGAAAGGAATGAATGAACTTGAGAGGAGAGAGAGGATTAGAAGAAGAAGAAGAAGCAAGAAAGAAGAAGAACATGATGTACACCAGCACAGGCAGAGGACAAGGCTCTTCTTCTTCGCCCAACAATCTCCTCCTCCTTATCTCCCCCCTTCTCTTATTCATACAAGAAATAATAATACAATGTTGAATGGCTGATCCAGAATCAATGTCCGAGTTCCTCTTCTACTGCAGGTATCACTTGAGGTCCACCACAGCCATGGCCGGCTCTCTCACTCTTCACTCTCATAGGCCGAGGCTATGGCGGACTACTAGGTCTTGCCCAGATGCCCAAAGGACAACCCAAAGCAGCTATGGCTGCTCCAGCTCAGGCCGCCATGCCCGACCCTGCCTCAAAACTTCTTGGTGTGGCTCTCCCCAGTTGGGGACTCCCTGCTGCAGCGCCCACCAAGGTGATGAAGATGGCTGCCACCATAGCCAGGTAAGTACCCCTGGCACTCCTCCCCCTTCCTTCCTTATTCCTCCCTCGTGTCCTTCTCCTTCCTCCCCAGCAGCGCTGCTCCAGCATAGCGTTTCTCCAACCAGCGCTCCACCAGTGTGTCGCCAAACTTACACACCGAAAAAGAGGCCGGGCTCTTCGCCCAGCTGGGAGATATAGCCGCCTGCTTGCCTCTTCGGGCGGTGACTTCCAGGCCGCTCGGCCTTCCAAGCAACCGGTACCTCCTCCCTTTCGGAGGGAAACATCATTGCAGACTCTGATATTGCCCATACAGGCCCTAGACCCAGACTGGTTGGACTGGTATCCACCTAGACCTAACCTACAACTACTGGGCCTCTAAAAATGCCACTTTTGTCTTATTCTGCTCGGCCTCCAGTACCCGCACATCTACCCCTTCAGGGTGCGGTACCGGCCTACCCGCTACTTGAGTGTTTTTCCTGCTGCAATNCTCTCTCTCTCTCTCTCTCTCTCTCTCTCTCTCTCTCTCTCTCTCTCTCTCTCTCTCTCTCTCTCTCTCTCTCTCTCTCCTGTTCTTCGTCATTGTTGTAGTTTGCTGTTGTGCTCCCACGCAGTCTGTGCAGTGCGCGTGGGAGCTGGCGTGGCCACATTGTATAGTGGGGGCGGGGAACCGAAAGGTGTCTTTCTTGTTTTTTCCCTTTTTTCTTTTCTTTCCAACGAGTGTTTTGATTTTCTTGGAGCCTGTGCTGTGTTTCCACATGTGCATTCTCCACCAGCTATCCAGAATGCGCGCCTTGTTGGGCCGGCCTTTTCGCAAAACAGGCCCACCATTCCCAGCCCGCCTCTCCTCCTACCACCCCTCTCCCTGGCCGAAATCTCACTGTGCTTTGGGATACAAGCGGAATTTCACACTGGCGAAGGCTGGGAGTGGTGGTTGAACGCTGCAAATAGGATGACGTGGCCAGATGATGCTACCACTATGCCTGCTAACTGCAACCCTCAAGACTTACACGTCAACTCCCTTTTGTCACTTCTGCTTATGTCTCCAATGTAGTTAACCGTGTGGTGGTCTGTAAGCTCATAGGCCAATAGAAGAGTTGTTTTACGAGAACAACACAGCTACTGCAGCTTCTGGTAGTGACGGGTGGTCAACCCAGGACTTGTCAAATATGGCACTTGCTCTCTTAGGTTCATCGCATGCTGGTATGTACCAGTCCTCGGAGGATCTCCTGCGCAGCTACTTAACTACAATTGTCTTTGACCTACCTCTTTACACATGCACAATCCTAGCTGACCGACCTAATACCTATTGACATCAACAAGAATCGACAAGGGCAGCTTGAATCCACGGAAGACGAGCAAGCGCACCATCAAAAGACAACACACAAGCACATGCAAGGCTAGGATTGAAGGACACTTCTCTGCAAGCTCAAGGATATGCCTCGTTCATTCCAGGTGGGTTCTCCTCAACCCTCATTTTCTGGTCGAATCCCCAAGCCGCCAACTTGCATCACCCGCCACTCATGCGGTCCAAGCGCCCTGCAATAAGATAATGAGAGTCCTCTATGACACCAATTGCAAAGATCTCACAAGTTCAGGTGTTTCCAAAGCCCAACAAGCTCACACTCATCACACAAATCTTCACACATGAGACGCGAGGTGTACGCAATATGAAAACCTTGAAGTTATTCTTGCAAAGCCGAAGTATTATGCACAAAGTCTATGTTTATGTACATGTCGGCTATGGCCGCCTCCAACAAAAGCAAGGCGACACCTCACTCTTTCTGTCTCTGTCTCTGTCTCTGTCTCTGTCTCTGTCTCTGTCTCTGTCTCTGTCTCTGTCTCTGTCTCTGTCTCTGTCTCCGTCCTTGTCTCTGTCTCTGTCTCTGTCTCTGTCTCTGTCTCTGTCTCTGTCTCTGTCTCTGTCTCTGTCTCTGTCGCTGTGTCCGTCTCCGTCTCTGTCTCTGTCTGTCTCTGTCTCTGTCTCTCTCTGTCTCTGTCTCGGTCTCGGTCTCTGTCTCTGTCTCTGTCTCTGTCTCTGTCTCTGTCTCGCCCCCCCTTGCCCCCTCCCCCGTCTCTCTTTCTCTCCCTCTCTCTCTCTCTAGTCCTAGCTATGACACCATTGGCCATCGACTGTCCTAGTCTGAGCTCTCTAGCCTCTCTTGACACTTGACTGCACAAGTAGCAGCACTTCTGCGACAGGTTTGAGTAACGATTGTAGTGATGTCTGGCAGCTGCTGGACTTTCACGTCCAGGTGCATTCGGACTGTGGATCAGTAACGAGCACCTACCTGCCGACCGCAGTTGTCGCTTGACTTTTCCAGTAGGTACCTGACTTTCCGAGGACTGAGCGGCCATTTTGGACTGCACTGTGGGTCGGATTCCCTAGGCCCAATGACTTACTTGAACTGAATCCACGAACAGACCTATTGTACCAGAAGGTTTCTACCAGATCCTGATGGAATAAGATGAACTGATAAAGTTAGGGGGCTAGCCCCTTAAAAGTTTAAACAATGCATACAATATCCCCGAAATTAGGTCACACAGCTGTCGTAAATCCTGGAGTGCAAGCAAATTTATCTACTTGCTGCATGAGACTCTGCCCATGATATTTCATCTTCCACATTATAAGCTGCTTTGTTGTCCAAATCTTCTCGATCTAATTCACCATTATTTGATTCATTTCGATCGTTTGATTTAACTACTTAATATTTTCTTGGTTGTTGTTTTCGTGGTCTGTGTCCCTTTCGGTTTGTGGTTCACTGTTACTTTTTGTCAGATAAAGCACCTTGCCAAGCTGATTGATGAGGTGAGCATACTTTGCAAGGAAGATGAGCAATAGTGAACTTCAGAAAATCAAACAGCATCATACACATGAGAGCGGATAGTCGTGACCTCGGACCAATAGCAGAATTGGATCACGAGTTTCACCAAATAAAAGCACACCAAAAGCTCATAATTGACAATGCTGGAATAGTCTCATGACTCTCATCATTGCAAGGAACCTGACTGTTCACAACTTGCTGGAGTGTTACACATCGCATGCATAGATGTCATCACACAGATAAAGAAGCTTCACAGAAAGCCAAGTCGAGATGAGATGAGAACCAGATAGTGCAGCTCATATATCAATTCACATTGTATAAAGAGTATCTCGAGTTCAAGAGTTCAGCGCCAACAGATCACAAGTCTCCTTCAATCGATCGGGAACATAGGGCCTCACTCAGCCAGCGTATGCCCCAGATCACAGGTATGGCGCCAGCAGGTAAGTATCCACCATATCCAACTTAGGAACCTGTCCTCCCTCTCTCTTCTCTCTCAAGATCTCTGTTCTCATTCTCTTGTCTCATCATGCATGCACACTCCCTACTTACGAGAATCTACTCTGAATGCTACTCACTGATATCCTACCACTAACTCTTCTACTACTAACAAAGCTGGCGCAGCTATGGCTTCTTCTGCTAGCCAGCGCCCAGCACTTCTCCTTCCTGGCGCGGCTTTCAATCCAGCGCTCCTTCCCTGCACTCTAGCGCACCAGTGCCACAGCACTTCCACGCATCAATGCCAAAGGGAATCTGTCGTGTAGGGAGGCTAGCTTGGTCTCTTATAGTGCTGGCCTCCCTTCGTGAGGTCTGAATCNACTCAGCAGGGCATTAAGTCTACGGGCAAAACTCAGAAATCAGCTGTGTATCAGTCCATGTTTGGACGGGTCATCACACCCTTTCTCTACCAACTCGTCTAACTGTCATTGCAGTTCCTCATGTTCCCTGGGAGGCATCCTATAAATCAGACTCTTCGGGCTCTTACTTCCCGGCTTGATCTCAATTCTATGTTTGCTCTCGCTTTCTACTACTCTATTAGGTGCCACCTCCAAGTCTGCGAACTCTTTCAATAGGGATCGGGTCGGGTTGGTACTTCTTCACTCTTACTAGTCTGTTTCTAACTTGCTTGCACCAGTTTGACATAAGATATGAATACTTGGTCTACCATCCTGTCTTTACTACGTGTCTAGCAAACACCAGTGCTCTTACGCAACATGCAGACAACGAGGAATTCTGACTGGACTCATGAATAAATAAACTTTCTCCTTGCTACTAGGCAGCCAACATTCATGCTTACCCATGCGAACATCTGCCCTTGCTGCTTCTCCCCAATCCTTACCTAACAGCATATAAAAGGGTAGGCTTCCCTCCACTTGCACGTTAAGGGAATGTAATACCTTCTCTGACGTTTCCCCTCCCTCAAGTCGAAAGTACGCCTTGATCCCCTCGACATATTGATTCACACTCTATTGTCTGCCAACGTTGTTACTAATAAGTCTTCCAACTCTTCGACTCTTATCCCTAGGTGGAACCTCTTCAAGGCGCGACATGAAATGCAACTTTGAGTTGACCTGCTGTCTACTATTGCACCTATTCTAGCTCTACTCTCTTCTACATCTGCTAATAATGAGGTGTTGCAGTACAGCGAATGACCACAACTTTGGCTTCATATAGGCCAAAGTAGAAGTCTTTCGAGACAAAAACAATCCGGTCTAACATAGTAAAGGCGGTGAAGGAGATGGCGAAAGCCATGGAAATGACCACTGACCAGCAACAACAAATTCAGATCGTTAAAAATTTGACTAAGTGGGGATCCGGGGCGCGCGGGTGACTGACAGGGGCCCGGGGGAGGTCCTGGGCGGCCTGGCCGGGCAGGGCACCCAGTTGGGGGCCGGGCCCCCCCAGCCCACTCACCTGTCAGGGGATTTGGGACCCCCTTTCGGACCCCTTTCGTGTGTGTGTGTGTGTGTGTAGCATGTGTGTGTGTGTGTGTGCGTGTGTGTGTGTGTGTGTGTGTGTGTGTGTAGCATGTGTCTGTGTGTGTG
>BFEA01000049.1:2552944-2591134 GCA_003427395.1 Chara braunii
CGTGTAGGGAGGCTAGCTTGGTCTCTTATAGTGCTGGCCTCCCTTCGTGAGGTCTGAATCATTCTTCCTTGGATCTTTTCCCAGTCCCAGACCACTGCAGAATGTGTCCCAGTACCTTTCCCTCAGGGTCTGCTGCTGCTGCGGCCCTTAGGCCTGAATTTCGGACTTCCAAACTGCATCTAGGCTCCCTCTTTGACTTGGATCTAGACTGGGACCTTATCTCTTTGACTTCTTTATGAACAGACACATCTACTGCACGAACAAACACATTTACTGCCCGAACAGACATGACTTGCACAGCCCCCTGGACGAGCCGACGTGACTCTCACTATTGAATGTTGCAACTGTTCGTCCTGGGGCACGACTGTGACCTTTGACACAACTCCTCAAGATGTGACCTCTGACCCAGAGGACATGTCTTTTGATCTGCTTTTCACGAATTGAACTCTGGCCAACTGGGCCCTATTATGTTGCGTTCATCATTCAGGGTTTAAACGGGTAAAGGCCCTTTTACTCTCGCCGGGCTAGTTTCGAAGTCCTCTGAGAAAACCTTCATCTGTCTATGATATTTATTCCTCTTCTGGCTCTTTCATAAGCAGATACAATATGAGTTGCAGACTCAATCAATTCTTCTCTTGTGAACCAGCGATCTTCACTTGGGTCCTGATATGCAAATCTTACTTTATATTGCCGCTGGGGTCTGCCTCTACGTCCAGTTTGAAGAGTACTTTCAGCAACAATCTTGTCCACATCATATTTCTCATCCATACTAGGAGGTATCGTCGATCTGCGACTGGGAAATAACTCATTCGTCACGCAAGGTAAGAGCTTTGAAGCGTGAAACACTGGATACGTATGCAAATGTAGAGGAATCCCAATCACATAAGAAGGTCTATCCACGTCTCCAATCACATCTAGAACCTGCCAAGGTCCTCTGTAGGCTGGTAGCAGTTTTTGGGATATGTTCTCTTCAGGAACGAACTCTTTAGACTTTACCCATACCAGATCACCTGCAGCAAATTGAGAAGGTCTCCTGTGCTTGTTCGCCTATTCTATCATCTGATGATGTGCCTTTATGATATTCTTCTTTACTTTCTCAATATCTTTATGATATTGTATTGCAAATTCACTTCTTCGTAATGGAAGCTTATGCACTTGATCTGGGTTCAGGCGATCGAAAGGTCTGCGTGGACGCCATCCCAAATGCAACTCCATCGGAGTCTTGCACGTAGATAGGTGAACAGAGTTATTATATGCACTAGCAACTTTGGGCAAATGCTCGTCCCAGTCAATCTGGTCGGGACGTATGTACATACGCGGCGTTTGCTGCAAAATCTTGTTCATTTGCTCAGTCTACCCATTTGTCTCAGGGTGTCGACCTGATGACATAGTCAACTTAGAGCCATAAACGTTCATCAGTTGCTGCCATTGTTCACTCGTGAACCGCGAATCTCTGTCACTTACATCGTTAGGGGATGTCCATAATCTTTCACCCAGTGGTTAAAAACTTCCCGGATTACCAATTCTGTTCTGGCTTCCGCTGGCAATGCTACAAAGACAACATACTTACTAAACCTGTCAACAATGACCATAACTTGCGTTTTTCCATTCCTGCTTTTTACCCTTGTGTCCATAAAGTCAATAGACACAGAGTCTCCCGGACCTGTTGGAATTGGCAAAGGCTTCAATAAACCAAGAGGAGGCTGCACATTGCTCTTATTCCTTTGGCACACTTGACAACCCTGCACATAAGCGATTCAGTCGGGTTTCATACGAGGCCAAGTGTAGGAACGCAAAAGGTTCGCGTACGTCTTCTTCCATCCAAAATGGCCTTCAGTGTCATGGCACTCCCCCAAGATCAGACTTTTGATCTCTTCCACATTTGGAATACAAAGCCTATCATGCGCATCAGTCTGCTCAAACAACAGTCCTTGTGTAATTCGATAATAATGAAACTCTTGTGGCGCTTCCTGCACACGTTGAAACATAGCGCCATAGACAGGATCAGTGGAATACGCATTTCTAATCTTCTCCTGCTATCGGTGCCCACATCTAAATATGTTACAATGGCACCGAAGAAATCAGATCTTCGACTTAGCGCATTGGCAACAACATTATACTTCCCCTTGACTGGTTTTAGTTCAAAATCATATTGGTCAATCTCAGCGGCCCACCTAGTCAACTTAGGCGTCATCCGGGCCTGTGTTTTAAGCCAGCGAAGTGTCTCATGATCTGAGTACACTTTGAAGTGTCGTCCTAGGAGATAGTGTCGCCAATGATCGAGAGCCTCCCAGAGAGCGAACAACTCTCTCTCATACGTAGAAACGGCGACCTTTTCACTAGGTAGTCGTCGGGACATAAACTCAACAGGCCTGTATCCATTCTCATCGTCTTGTTGGAGTACAACGCCTATCCCGTACTGACTGGCGTCGGTTGTGACGACAAAGGGCAAAGAAGGATCAACAACCTTCAAAATCGGATAATTAATTAGACATTTCTTTAGACGCTTGAACGAAGCCGTACAATCTGAGTCCCACTTCCAGATGGTTTCTTTCTTTAGCAATCTACGAAGGGGTGCAACAATTATCCTGAAGTGTCTAACGAACTTCCGATAATAGTTGGTTAGCCCAAGGAACGATCGCAACTCAGTCAAAGTGCGGGGGTTAGGCCAATCGCGAACTGCTGCAATCTTTGTGTCTTCCGGTTTGATCCCATCACCATCAAGCACATGCCCCAGATATAAAACCTGACGCTTAGCCCATTCACACTTCTTGGGGTTCAATTTCAACTTCGCCTCTCGCAATTTATTTAGCACAAGTCGAAGGTGCTCACAATGCTCATTCTGATTCTTATTAAAAATCAAAATATCATCGAGATGAACAACAACAAATTTATCAAGCCACTCGCGAAAAAGCTCATTCATCGTTCTTTGGAAAGTTGCAGGGGCATTCGTAAGACCAAAGGGCAACACAATGAACTCAAAGTGCCCATACCTTGTTCGAAAGGCAATCTTGTATTGGTCTTCTGGCTCTACGTCAATCTGATGGTAGCCAGACTTCAAATCAATCTTAGTGAAGTACTTGCTACCTTACACTCGATCCAACAAATTGTCTATTTTTGGCAGTGGTTCAACATTTTTAACTGTCATATCATTCAATTGTCTATAATCTATGCACATGCGGACCCCGCCATCTTTCTTTGGCACAAATAACACTGGCGCACCATAAGGTGAGGAGCTAGGTCTTATCCATCCCTTTTCCAACATTTCATCGAGCTGGGTTCGCAATCCATCCAATTTCTTTGGGTGACATTCTATATATAGGCCCCTTAGGAATCTGGCTTCCTGGTACAATCTTAATGCGATGTTTGATTGGTCGTTCCACGACACTGCTTGGGGCCTCTACCACATCTGCGAATTCTTTCAAGATCTTTTCGATTTCGGGGGACTTTGCCTCTTCTTTGACTTCTTCTTCCTTCACCGGGCACACATATGCTACAAACACTTGATCATACAAATTATATTTTTTCATATGGCGGGCGAACGCGGGGGCACTCATACAACAATGAGCTAAGCTGCTTTCCTTACCAGATTCATGGAACAGGCGGATTCTCTTCTTTCCACCTTGTGGACTAGGGAGCCGACACTCATGATCCGTTAACTTTATATCCGCGTCTGCAGCTTCACCCCAATCCATGCCTAAAAGAATGGCAAAAGGAAGATTATTTTCCACCAAGAGAGTCAGAGAGTGGAGAACGCATTCCACCTTCCCGCCTGCTTCGAGCTGGAAGTATATCTGGACCCCTTCAACATATCTATCCATTACAGTTACAGTACTACTAGTTAGTTTACTCATTACGGGCTGATCTAACTGTTTTACCTTAAGTCCGAGTCTCAGCTTTTGCAAATCCTTTTTACTTATATAGATGCGCGTAGACCCGCTGTCAATCATACCTCCAACTCTTACTTTGTTTAGTTCTAGATCTGCAAATATTAGTTGTCCTCTCTGTTTTTTCATTTCGAGCCAGGCTTTGCGACAAGTGGCCAACTCATCACCTATGCTTGCGAGGGATCCACCTAGAGAGGTACATACACTAACTATCTCTGGACAACTAACTATGTGTGGGCCGCTTACTTTTCAGCTTCGGCCAGTGGAACCTTCTGATGGGAGGATGTCTTTCTATTTACATCCGAAGTTCCGGTAGAGGCAACTGAAACATCTACTAGTTGTTCCCTTTTAGTATCTTGTAATCTGGGCAATAGGGAACAATGCGGTTGGGGTCACCACATTTAAGGCAATGGTCGACAACTTTCCTTTCTTGTCAAACTTTTTCTGTAATCCCCAATTTCTTCCAGGGTTCCCCTTCGGGCAGACCTGGATGGGGCGGATATGGCTTGTCCCAGTTGTTATACCAAGTGCCTCGTCCTCTACCCCAAGTGGAGTTGAAACCTCGGCCACCTTGCGAGGGACCATTGCCCCTTCCTCCCACGTAGTAGCTACCTTCGCCACCACCTCTCTGGGTACCGGGGCCTCTTCCACCACGTTCGCGGCCTCCTCTTCCTCGGCCACGGTCTCTTCCTTGTCGCCTTCCCCCGCGGGCTGCAACGGCCGCGTAGTCCCCCTCCTGAACTACCGAGTCGTTGGGCCCTCCCTCCAGACCATAATCTATCTGGTCGTAAGAGAGAGTTTCGACACCTCCTTCAAAGGTAAGAAAGAGATTGTCTTTCCCAGGTATGTTCCCTGAGATAGTGCGGTTCTGCCACTTTTTACTCGCTTGCAGATCTTTCTAGTAATGGCAGTAGTTAGCTTCGGCTAAGAAGCCGGCATGATCTATAGAAATCTTACTAAATTTTTCATGTCATCCCCTCGTCCTTGGTACGGGGATATAACTGAGTACGGAGAGGGTCGGGCAGTGCTCTAACGAAGTTATTGAGAATTTGAGTAGGAGTGAGTCCATGTTCAGCGCATTGTAAAAGTTCATCCATCGTTGCTTTGAGTGTTGACGCACTCTTCCATTTCTGATCCGCAATGTTTAAAATTAACATTTTTGTTCGGCAAGCCAGATTCTTATCTTCAAATCTTTCTCTGATTGGTTTGAATAAATCTTCAATTCTCGTTTGCTGTGAGTATCCGATCATGGTCTGGAAATTAGCTTCTTTTTGCAACGATATGGCGAAGCTTATTGCATCGCCGGCCATACACGAAGTGGCCATTTAGACTTTGTCCCAATACGGGATGCGTTGTCCGTACACATACGACTCTACGACAACAATCCAATGTAGAACACTCCTCTTTTTTCCCGGTGTAGGTCCACGACACTTTAATTTTTCTTATATCCCCACTGTCTTCTCGCAGCACTCCGTTTCCTTTCTTGTCACGATCTCCCCCATCTCCGTCTCCATCTCCTCCTCCTCCGCTGCCACGAATTATCTTTTCAATCACGGCGGGAGTAAACGTTTGGTTGATGTGATTGTCTAATTTTTCAATATATGACTGTATATGTTGATCAACATCTTTGGCGGACTTTTGCTGGAAAGTGTTCCAGACTCCCTCAAATTCATATTGGTGGGTTTCAACTTTCTGCAAAGTTTTGTTCATCGCTGCTAACTCTTGTTTTGTATGGAGGACTGTTTCTGTCAAGAGGGCCAGTTTTTCTTCTGTTGCAATTTGCTTTTCTTTCTGGTCTTGTAGCTCTTTTTGCAACCTCGCACCTTCTGCTTGCAGCCTTTTCCTTTCGTCAAGCTTTTGCCGCTTTGCTGCTAACATTTTAATATGCAGTTCCGCATGTTTTTCCTCCAGCAAGAGTTCTTTTGCCCTTTGGTCTTTAATGGATGCCAGTTTCGCAACGAACGTATCTCTTTCCTCCTTTGTTTCTTCAATTCGATCACTGGAATATGCATATTGATCATACCAATCCAGCGTTTTGACCTGGAGTTCACCACTTGTCTGGCTAGTTTCTCCCCTTTCTGCCCGTCGCCTGATAAGCCTGTCAGCAACAGGTTCATCTTCTTCTTCTATAGTTTGTAGTTCTTCCATCAACTCCTTTTCTAACTTTTCTTTCATTTCTTTTTTCATATTTCTTTCTCCATCTATACTTTCTTCTTTATTTCTTCTTATTTTTGTCTCTTTCTTTCTTCTTTCTCTTTCTTCTTTTCGGCCAGGCGGCGATTTATTTCAGCCTGCTCTGCCGCCGAGGGCCCAGGCTTCACAGTGCCAGATCTCATCATCATACGGGAGGTGCAGACTCTCCCGAAGCCCAGGGGAAAGAAGATGTTGAACAAGGGGCCCAACAAAACTGAAAGGGCCATCAACCCTTGCATAGGGTAATCGTCCATGATGGAACACAGCACAGGTACCCCTCCGCTGGTCCCACCAGGTAAGACCACCACTGGTTATGCTTTGTCTAAACTAGCGTGGATGGGATTCTGCTCTGTTTTTTTTTTTTTTTCAAACTCTGGATATCGATGTTTCAGGAATAACGAATTTCAGAACTTCTATAACTTCAATATACAATAAGACTTTTTTTTTCCCTCCCCGCTTGCTGTCTGTCTTCAACTTCAGTACACCTGGATTTTTTACTCACACTTTGTCTGGTTATATCTTGTTTTGTTTTCCTTTCTTTTATCTTTAGTATCACTAATAAGTCTGGCCTTCTGTGCAGCGATGAACTGGAGTTCTTACGAAGTCAGATGCGCTGGATAGTACCTCAGTATGGATCAGATTCGTCCAGATCACTTATGCCTTAGACTCACTTTGCATCTGACGTGGCAGTCTGCCACAACTCCCTAGTTCAGTCCTACCTCCTACTACTACATTCCAGCGCAGACGTCAGACCAGATGTCAGGAAGATGGGACCAGATGACTCGGACAAGACCCACTCTACTACCCTGACTTTATGACCAGCCTGGATCCCAGGTGACTCGACCAGACAGCAGCAGTAGTGACCACCAGAGAGGTAGGGGGAGGTATAGGTACTCGACACACACTCAGCATGCAGCCAGGTAAGGGGTAAGAAGTTCTTCTCTCTTCTGAAGTCGTCGATGAAGTCTCCTCGATCACTCCATGCTCCACGCTCCATACGCAGGTAAGCTCTCCTCCTTAGCCCCTTCCTCTTCGGCTTACTTCCCCCTCCTAATCCCAACCACTTCTCTTCTCACACTTCCACCATAGCCAGCATCTTCAAGCCAGCATATCCTTCTCGCCAGCCTTTCTCATGCCAGCACCTCAGTGAGCGCAACAAGTTCTGCTCCGATACCAAATTGCAAGGAACCTCACTGTTCACAACTTGCTGGAGTGTTACACATCGCATGCATAGATGTCATCACACAGATAAAGAAGCTTCACACAAAGCCAAGTCGAGATGAGATGAGAACCAGATAGCGCAACTCATATTATCAATTCACATTGTATAAAGAGTATCTCGAGTTCAAGAGTTCAGCGCCAACAGATCACAAGTCTCCTTCAATCAATCGCCAACATAGGGCCTGGCTCAGCCAGCGTATGCCCCAGATCACAGGTATGGCGCCAGCAGGTAAGTATCCACCATTTCCAACTTAGGAACCTGTCCTCCCTCTCTCTTCTCTCTCAAGATCTCTGTTCTCATTCTCTTGTCTCATCATGCATGCACACTCCCTACTAACGAGAATCTACTTTGAATGCTACTCACTGATATCCTACCACTAACTCTTCTACTACTAACAAAGCTGGCGCAGCTATGGCTTCTTTTGCTAGCCAGCGCCCAACACTTCTCCTTCCTGGCGCGGCTTTCAAGCCAGCGCTCCTTCCCTGCACTCTAGCGTACAAGTGCCATAGCACTTCCACGCATCAATGCCAAAGGGAATCTGTCGTGTAGGGAGGCTAGCTTGGTCTCTTATAGTGCTGGCCTCCCTTCGTGAGGTCTGAATCNCGTGTAGGGAGGCTAGCTTGGTCTCTTATAGTGCTGGCCTCCCTTCGTGAGGTCTGAATCATTCTTCCTTGGATCTTTTCCCAGTCCCAGACCACCGTAGAATGTGTCCCAGTACCTTTCCCTCAGGGTCTGCTGCTGCTGCAGCCCTTAGGCCTGAATTTCGGACTTCCAGACTGCATCTAGACTCCCTCTTTGACTTGGATCTAGACTGGGACCTTATCTCTTTGAATTCTTTATGAACAGACACATCTACTGCACGAACAGACACATCTACTGCACGAACAGACACATCTACTGCACGAACAGACACATCTACTGCACGAACAGACACATTTACTGCCCAAACAGACATGACTTGCACAGCCCCCTGGACGAACAGACGTGACTCTCACAATTGAATGTTGCAACTGTTCGTCCTGGGGCATGACTGTGACCTTTGACACAACTCCTCACTTAAGCTAAGATGTGACTTTTGACCCAGAGGACATGTCTTTTGATCTGCTTTTCACGAATTGAACTCTGGCCAACTGGGCCCTATTATGTTGCGTTCGTCATTCAGGGTTTGAATGGGTAAAGGCCCTTTCATCAACGAAGAACCAATGTTGATATCCTATCTGGCGCTGGGCGCCCAGACTACGAATGGCAGATCCTATCTAGCCTAGACTACAATGCCGCTAATGACGTCAACAGCTCTCTGAAGTACGAGCCGATCTCGGCCAATGCCGCACGCCTCAAGCACCAGGTATGTCTCTCGTATCACTCACAACCTCATTCCCCAACTCACAGATGCAACTTGCACCCAAGGACCACCATGCACCCCATTCAACATACAGCAGCGCAGCTCGGCTATGGCTGCCTGCTCCTTCCAGCTCGCCCGTGAGCGTGTGAGCGCTGGCCAGCGATAGCGCAGCAGCGCTTGCGCACAAGCAGCCATTGCCCGAATGTCCAATGCGTGGGCAGGTCCTTCCCTATATCGAAGTGGCCTGCTGCTGCGTGCTGTGCTGCGGTACTGGGCCCCGACCTAGAAGCTTCCGGTAGGCCGAGGGAGGGTGAACCTCAGTCCAAACGAATCAGGCCCAGGGCCACCGACAGTCACCCGTGCCCAATTACCCACGGTCTGAGTTGGGTCCATGCTGTGTAACTCGCCCAGGGCCTGACTTAGATACATTTGATAAAGGAGGCCAGGGCCTGGGCGCCTTCAACCAACTGGTACTGCGCAACTGCCTGAGTTTTACTCCAGTTGCGAAGTAGTCAAAAATAGGCCTCTTGTTGTCTGTCGAGCCTGCCTTCACTTAGGGCGGCCGACCTGTTGCAAATAGGGGCTCGGTAGGGCTTATTGAGGGCTTGTGCCTCGCATTCCCTCCTCCATACTTCGCTAGTCCTCTGTGAAGTTCAGTCTTCGATAACCTGGCACTTTCCGTTCTCTTGTCGATCTTGGATCTGGCATCTCCTTGTGGTCAACGATGTCATCCATGTCGACCTCGACGAGAGGGAAACTGATCAGTTTCTTCGAACGGTGCAAGCTTAGAGGTGTGAAAAACAGGCTAAGTGCGAAGGTGTCCAGGGATCCGAATGAAGTAGGAGGGTCCGTCTAGTTCGTCCCCAACTACATCTAAAACCTGCCATGGCCCAAAGTACTGTGGCATGAGCTTACGGGAAATCCCGTGCTCCTGTCCCAGTTAAGAAGCCTTGATCCAGACCCTGTCCCCTACCTGAAACGTAGATGGGTGACGGTGTTTGTTCTCAGATTTGATCATCGCCGCCTGTGCTTTGTGCATGTGTTCTACTGCCTGCTGCATATGACTCTCATATCTATAGGCGAATTCCAAAGTGCCTGGAGCTGCAGTAGGCTGGTTCTCAGGTAGCAGAAAATCAAGTGGGAGTCTGAGTTTGAACGTTACTAGTAGGCTGTTAGGACTTACTCCCGTGGCACTGTGAACTGCGTTGTTGTACAGGCTGGCGATGAGACCAAGCTTCTCATCCCAATCCACTTGATTAGGCTTAATGTAATGCCTTAGCAAGTGTTGAACAACTCGGTTCAATTTCTCTGCTTGTCCATTTGCCTCTGGATGGTTTCCAGATGTCATCTGCAACTGCCTTGCTCAACAGCTGCGGCCTTCAATAGTTCACTGGTGAATCGGACATCCCTATCGCTGATTATAGACCTCGGCAGGCCAAAGCCTCTAACCCAGTTTTCCTTAAATAGCTTGATAAGGTACTCGGTCTTTGTTGTTTCCGGCACGGCCACTAACCTAGCATACTTACTAAATCTATCCACAATGACGTAGATGTACCTCACGCCACTCTTGCTGGTGACTAGCGTATCCATGAAGTCCATGGACAGGCTTTCACCAGGCCTTTCCGGAATGGGAAGGGATTTGAGCAGCCCAAGAGGAGCCTGTGTCCGGGGCTTGTCACGTTGACAAACTTGACAAGCCTCGACATACAGTTTGGCATCTCTCATCATTGTGGGCCACCAGAACCGCTGCAACAGATTGGCTGCAGTCTTCTTGAAACCAAAATGTCCGGTGGCATCATGACACTCACCTAGAAATAAACTACGCAAAGACTCTCTATTAAGAACACACAGACGCTTATTCCCGACCTTCTCAAGGAACAGCAGGCCGTTGACCAACTCAAACTCGGCAGAAGTCTCTTTGTCCTTCGCCTCGAGTCTGCGTATGATCTCGGCCGTAAATGGGTCCTCGCAGTAGGCTTCCACCAAAGACTGAGTAACATTGTCCGCAAGCCCAAATTCAGTGACCAGCCCACCCACGAAGTCTGGCCTACGAGACAACGCATCATCAACCTTGTTATACTCCCCCTTGATGTACTGGGGCTCAAAGTCATACTGCTCTATGACTTCGATCCATCGCTTTAGAGCATCGGAGAGTACCGGTTGAGTCTTCATCCACCTCAGGGTCTGGTGATCAGTCGTGACGTAGAAGAAACGACCAAGGAGGTAGTGACTCCAGTGAGTCAACGCTTTGTAAATCGCGTAGAGTTCCTTCTCATAAGTGGACTTGGCCAGCGTTTGAGAGGGCATCTTTTTGGACATGTACTCTACCAGCCTCAACTTCTTCCCCTCCTGCTGCGCAAGTACGGCGCCTATGCCATATTGGCTGGCATCCGTAGTTACTACGAAAGGTTTGTCATGATCAGGAAGTTTCAAGACCTCATGGTTTGTCAACGCATGCTTCGGATGTCTGAAAGCAGCCTCACACCTGTCTGTCCACTCCCATGGGGTGTCAAGGCGAGTCAGGTCCGTCAAAGGGGCGGCTACTATGCTATAATTCTGAACAAAATTGCGGTAGTAGTCTGCCATCCCTAAGAAGGACCTTATCTCAGTCACAGAGTGAGGACGCAGCCAGTCACGAATGTTGGCCACCGTCGCGTCATCGGGGCTTCAAACCCTCCGCGGAAATCTCATGACCCAAGTACAAGATCCGGGTGCGACCAAACTTGCATTTCTCCTCGTTGATCTTGAACTTGTGTTGCCGAAGGAGGCTGAGGACTTTATCTAAGTGCGCAACGTGCTCCTCGACAGTCCTACGAAAAATAAGTATGTCATCGAGGTACACGATGACAAACTTATCCAAGTAGTCATGAAAAATCCGATTCATAGCGTGCTGAAAGGTGCCAGGAGCATTGCAAAGGCCGAAAGGCATCACCACAAACTCGTAATCCGTACCTGGTCTGAAATGCGGTTTTGTGTTGATCCTCGGGCCGGATTGCAATCAGATGGTACCCGGACTTCAGATCTATCTTTTTGAAGTACCGACACCCTTGCACTCGGTCCAGCAAGTCATCGATGCGTGGTTGGGGCTCAACGTTCTTCACGGTGATGGCATTGAGGCCCCGATAGTCAATGCACATCCTCAAGGTCCCCCCCTTCTTTGGTACGAATAGTACAGGAGATTCGTAATGGGAAACACTAGGTCGGATCCAACCCTTCTCTATGAGTTCCTTGAGTTGCCGGTGAAGCTCATCTAGCTCACCTGGAAACATCCGATAGATCCTACCCTTCAAAATGCTAGATCCTGGGATAATCTCTATCACGTGGACGACCTCCCTCTCAACAACCCCTTTCGGCTCTTCGAATAGATCAGGGTACCTAGCCACCACTCCCTCTATCTCTGGAGGCGTTTTCACTGGCTCACCCTCTGCAGAGACATAAACTAAGTATATACCCTCCTCCAAATTTTGCTTATAATAATTATAGAACGCGGCCACACACATGCATCCGTAGGACTCAATCAAACCACTAGCCTTAAACTTACATAATCTGGCGGTCCCTCCACTGGACAAAGTGTGCTTGACCACTTTTCGGTCCCACTCAAACTGGGGTTGTGCAACCGAGAGGTAGTACATACCTAACAAGATATCCATACAGAGATCATCGCTGACTAGGAACGCGACTCGATGTCTCAGTCCCCCTCCCACGTATGGGAAAAGACACTCAATATCTTTTAAGGTAGTTGTTGACTACCATGCGCTGTTTCTTGGCACATGTCGACTCCACAGGTCGACTCAGGCACCGCACTTGCCCCTGTAAGCGCAGCCTCTCAATGCACGGGCGACTAATGAAGTTTCGCATCGAGCAAGTGTCATAATAGGCCCCGGCCTTACGGCCGCCGATGACTACCTCGCCGACGAACAACTCACCCTTAGGGGCTTTGGCCATGGTCGTCCAAGAAGCTAGCGGGTCCGATCTAGACCACTCCTCCTCTAGCTCCTCTTAGGACTCAAACACGTTCAGCGAACAGAGGATCACTGGGTCCGAATGTGTTTGCGGGACAACGATGGAGTCAGTAGCTTGGGCCATCTCTCGAGATGGTGAGGGTGTGTCCACTACCTCGACCCTAGCAGGAACAACTACTATTCCTATTGGCCCGACGTGTTTCCGGGAGTAGTGTCAGAACTGCTGGCCACATTGCTACCTATGGAAGCAGAGGATCCCAACGCCTGCCCCATCGTAGGCGGGATCTTCTCGGTCACCTGCTTGTTGCAACACTTTAATTGATTATGGCCATATTGACCACAATGAATACAGGCCTGCCTAGTATACCGGTCTCTCCACACATCCTCTGTGAGACCCGCTTTCTCCCATGGAGGAGCGTTTGGGTCATCTTCACTCCTAGACCGGGAGCCTCCATGACGTCTACCTCCATGACATCTACCGGTCGCCTTACCTTTCTGGACAGAGGCAGCGACTGTTCCACCCCCTGAAACTTCTACGCTGCCCCCTCCGAAGTCTTTCAGTTTCTGGTTAACTGCCCAAGCGCGGAAGTCATGACCGTACCCCTGAAGCTGCACTAGCCCACTTAACCATCTTGCTGCGTTCCCCTCAAGATAGGAGGCAGCCACAAACACTTCCTCATGTGGCAAGGTCAACTTGCACTTGACGTAGACCAACACTGACCTCAACTAAGTGTCAAGGTCTTCGCCCCTCTTGTCCCCTGAAAAGGGTTCGGGTGAGGCGATGGCCGTCTTTGGAACCCATTGGCTTTGTCCCGGTACCTGTCCCACTCCAGGTTGTAGACCTTGGGGAACAGGCTGCTGCACTAGTTGTTGTTGGGGTTGTGTACCCTGCGGCTGTGCAGGCTGCAAGACACCAGGCTGCCCGGTTACGGCAACCTGCAACGGAGGTTGGGAATACACTGACTGTACAGGAACCTGAACACAAGGACTTGTTGAGAACCCGCCTGTCAAAGGCATACGGAGGGAAACGACTTGGACTGATACTGGAGAGACATATGGGGATACTCCGGTCACTGGTGGGACAAAAGGAGGAGGATGCACAACGGGCCAGGCATCGGGCCCGGACGGTGATGGAAAATACGGCCAGACTCTGTTGGATGTCTTGTAAGAGAGACGTCTGGTTGTCCTGCATTTCTACTACATCTAGCAGGACGGACCGTGGGGTCCTCACATCATCATCCATGTGCGTCAGATCCATCTCCTCTAACTCACTCACGTCCGCTTGTCTCCGCTGCATCCTGGCTCTTCCGCTAATCATTTTCTCCTTCTCTGCCTTGATCTTTCCTAACGCCTGTTGTAGTTGTGCCTCGCGAATAGCTGCTCGCTGTATGGCGACCTCCTCGAGGGTCAACACTATTGGTTGGCTTGCCATGACACACTGTGGACTGACTTAGGGTCTGTGCGACCGTTGACCCTACAGTCCCTGAACTACTAGCCTGAGAGATCTGCTGCGCAGCAGTTGCCATGGCTGCTGAAGTAGCGGTGTCGGGACAGAAACCCTGACAAGGGTATCTGCCCTGTATTTTCAATGTCGGACGAAGTCCGAGTTTTGATATAAGTTTGTGGAATTGGTCTGACAAAATAAGCATGTTATTGGATTATTCCAACTCGTCCGCAGGATTACGACTAGATCGCAGAGATGTGCGATCGTAGAAAGACTAAAGTTAGACCTATCCTACTTTTAGCAGCCGCGCGGTTCAGGGCCTAAAAGAGGGCTGCGCATGGGACTGGGGTTGAATTGTTTGTTTTCTTAATTACCCTAGTCGACCGACGTTCGCTTCATCCTTAGGAGATCAGCGCCCTAAGTGACGAACAACGTCCGGGTTCAACAAGCGTTTAACTCTCGTATACATATACTACAGCGTGCAAATGCCCTCGGCCGACCCACCTCTGCAATTGCATATTAAAGCTCTCGCACGTGGGTCGGTAGCTCAGTAGGGATACGCCCCTAAGGGTGGTGACAGCCCCTTAGGGAAGCAAGCTTATGCCCGGCGGAAACCTGTCCTGTCGTAGGGGACCGCGGGAAGTAAATCTGGTGCACCCGGTTAGAGCGGCGAAGGGACAACGCGACTGCGCACCGTCTCGGCGGCTCGCGGAAACTATCTCGCTTTTGTCCCTAAGTTGTCTCCGTGTTTTGTTTTGTTGAGTAACTCGTGCGTGACATGGCCGAGAGGGCCCTCGTTTCATGCGAGGGCCGACGCGCTCGACAGCGGCCTCGCTTGTGAATGCCCTACTTGCCTCTGCAGCCCTAGCCCTCCGCTGTTGTCTCTCTCTATGCTGGCGGAAGAGGAATTTGTCGCTCTCTGGTCCTAATGCCAAGTGGGATGTCGGGCGTCTTGCCGATCGCAAGATCCTATCGCCCGGTCGTGCAACCTCCCTGTCACTCATAGGCTACAACACTGTACACTGTCTGCACTAGGACACTCTTGATGCCTACCACAACATGATGTACAGACCAATTTAAAATAAATAAATTAAATAATCGGTGGTTATGTCAGAGACTACACATTTCGGTCCAACACGTAAGTTCAGATTCCTACAAACGAGACTATTTCTACTTTGACTAGTTCACAAACAGAAAGCACAACAAAGAACAGTTCTAAACTATGTTGTCTATCAGATGTCAATGGTTGTACACCTAACGAATCAAAATAAACATAGAATCGTTTGTTGGGTCTGTTTGCAGAATGGAATCTTGCCCAAACTTATACCTTGGAATCTACCCCTCCCTCACTTCTTCCTGAATGTCTCTTATCGTCAACGTCCCTGAGCAATCCGGACAGCGTGCGTGTCTAAAGGTGTGCACACGGCCCACCCCTGATCAGGAGGCACTTTTATGGACGGCCCCCGAAGTCCTCATGAATTATTTAACGTCGCAAACAGGACGACGATCACAGCCAATGGAAGGTACCCCGCCGGTGCTTATTTATACATGCCCGGTCTTGCCTGTCCCCTAGGGCTGGCCTGCCCTTCAGAACCCCTCTACAGCGCAGCGAGCAGACAAAGGACAAAGCAGCAAAGCATGCGTGCTCTACTCCTGGTGGGTTGGCATGGTGACCATGAACCATTGCTTCGTCCAGGGCCCTTCAGATAGCACCACCCTCTCCTTCCAGATGCTCCACGTGAAGATTGACGACTCTCAAGGTTGAGCGCACATGACTCCTCACATGAGAGGACTCTCAAGACAGAAAGCACATCCTCACGGTAAGAAGTGTCGAAGAGGGTAGATAAGGTATGGTGCAACGTACCTCAAAATAGCTGCCCCCAACCACAGATATTCTCACCAGATGACTCGATGTTGATTGTGATGACCAATCGCTGCTTCGGCACAACCAGCATTGCACAACCGTTGCACCTCAGCATCAATCACACACTGGATAGTTCTCATCACACTGCGAACACCCAATAATCACCGCTTAGCCTTCCTGGCGATCCCCTCTCCACCTGGGTCGCCTACTTATCTTCGCCCTCCTCACTACACACGTCCCACGGCACGGTCGCTCACCRCACACACCGCRTGYATGTACCKCATTAGGCAGAAGAYAAGCRCCAGATTAGCGCACCGAACCACARCTCYRATACCAAATTGCAAGGAAGAYGAGCAATAGCGAACTTCAGAAAATCAAACAGCATCATACACATGAGACCAGATAGTCGTGACCTCGAACCAATAGCAGAATTGCATCACGAGTTTCACCAAATAAGAGCACACCAAAAGCTCATAATTGACAATGCTGGAATAGTCTCATCATCATCAACGAAGAACCAATGTTGATATCCTATCTGGCGCTGGGCGCCCAGACTACGAATGGCAGATCCTATCTAGCCTAGACTACAATGCCGTAATGACGTCAACAGCTCCCTGAAGTACGAGCCGATCTCGGCCAATGCCGCACGCCTCAAGCACCAGGTATGTCTCTCGTATCACTCACAACCTCGTTCCCCAACTCACAGATGCCACTTGCACCCAAGGACCACCATGCGCCCCATCCAGCATACAGCAGCGCAGCTCGGCTGTGGCTGCCTGCTCCTTCCAGCTCGCCGATGAGCGCATGAGCGCTGGCCAGCGATAGTGCGGCAGCGCTTGCGCACAATGCAGCCAGAGCCCGAATGTCCAATGCGTGGGCAGGCCCTTCCCTATATCGAAGTGGCCTGCTGCTGCGTGCTGTGCTGCGGTACTGGGCCCCGGCCCAGAAGCTTCTGGTAGGCCCAGGGAGGCTGAGCCTCAGTCCAAACGAATCAGGCCCAGGGCCACCGACAGTTACCCGTGCCCAACTACCCGCAGTCTGAGTTGGGTCCACGCTGCGTACCTCGCCCAGGGCCTGACTTAGATACATTTGATAAAGGAGGCCAGGGCCTGGGCGCCTTCAACCAACTGGCGCTGCGCAACTGCCTGAGTTTTACCCCAGTTGCGAAGTAGTCAAAAATAGGCCTCTTGTTGTCTGTCGAGCCTGCCTTCACTTAGGGCGGCCGACCTGTGCAAATAGGGGCTCGGTAGGGCTTATTGAGGCCTTGTGCCTCGCAACTTGTTCTTCTTTATTTTTTTCAAATTGTTTCTGTGCTTAACATTGGAGGTTGGGGTGAAGAGCAGCTGGAGAAAGCAGAAAGAAGTTCCATTGAAGCTGTCCTTAAGCTGAGTGGCACCTTAGGCCAGGCTCCACTTGTGCTAGATATGCACCCAGAAAGCATGAATGTGGAGAACAAATCTGGCTATTTTCATGCTCTAGTGAGGCCTAGCCTTCACTTCTCATTCACACGATCTAACTGACAAAGGACATCACACAGGTGCAGGCTGGAACACAGTAATACCAGTCTTCCCCCTTCTTTTTTTTTTTCAAGGCCAGGTCTGGTGTGCTAGGGAAAGTGATATGAGCATCTCCCCCTAGCACTCCCTCCCCCAGCCGCTCTGGTATATTGGTGGGGAGCAGCACCTGCTGGAAACCGGGTCTAGCGTCCCAAGTACATGTTGCTACCGGGGCCCTTACCCGGCTTCAGCTTGCTCTCTGCCGTGTAGGGGGTCGCAGTGACTAGAGAACCTGATGCGAGGCTCAAGGCCTCGATCTGCCCTACTGGGCCCTATTTCCTGTACAGTCAGCCGCCCTAAGTGAAGCCAGGCTCGACCCAGGGCCTACAGGCCTATTTTTGGGGTCACCGCGCAACTGGGTAAATTCAGCCAGTTGCGCAGCGCCAGTTGGTTGAGAGTGCCCAGGCCCAGGCTGCCTTTTTCGTATGTAACTGAGGCAGGCCCTGGGCCAGATACGCAACGTGGACCGAACACAGGCTGCGGGCAGTTGGACAAGGGCAACCACCAGAGGCCCAGGGCCTGATTCGTTTGGACTGGGGCACAGCCTCTCTGGGCCTACCGGAAGCTTCTGGGCAGGGGCCCAGCGCAGCCAGGCTTCACGCGGCAGGCAGGCAATTTCCATTCAGGAAAGCGCCTGCCCAAACATTCCTCATTCGGGCACTGGCTGCATGCTGCGCAAGCGCTGCTGCGCTATACGCTGGCCAGCGCTCACGCGCTCACGGGCGAGCTGGAAGGAGCAGGCAGCCATAGCCGAGCTGCACTGCTGTATGCTGGATGGGGCGCATGGTGGTCCTTGGGTGCATGCAGCATCTGTGAGTTGGGGATCGAGGTTATGGGTGAGGCGAGAGACATACCTGGTGCTTGAGGCGAACGGCATTGTCCGAGATCTGCTCGTACTGAGGGAAGCTGTTGACGTCACCAGCGGCATTGTAGATAGGCTAGGTAGGATCTGCCATTTGTAGTCTGGGCGCAGAGCGCCAAATAGGATGTCGACATTGGTTCTTTGTTGATGATGATGAGACTACTCGAACATTGTCACTTATGAGCTTTTGCTGCGCTCTTATTTGGTGGGACTCGTGTTGCAATTTTGCTTTTGGTTCAAGGTCACGACTATCTGGTCTCATGTGTATGATGCTGTTTGGTTTCTGAAGTTCACTATCGCTCATTTTCCTTGCAATTTGGTATCGGAGTACGGTGCGCTCATTTGGCGCTTGTCTTCTGCCTATGCGGTACATGCATGCGGTATTCTGAGTGAGCTGCCGTAGGAAGTGTGCAGTGAGGAGGGCGAAGGCAAGTAGGCGACCCACGTGGAGAGGGGATCGCCAGGAAGGCTACGTGGTGTACAATGCGTGTTCGCAGTGTGATGAGAACTATCTGATGTGTGATTGATGCTGAGGTGGAACTGTGGGGTAATGCTGGTTGTGCCGAAGCAGCGGTTGGTCATCACAATGGGCATCAGGTCATCTGGTGAGAATATCTGTGGTTGGGGGCAGCTATTTTGAGGTACGTTGCACCTAACCTTATCTACCCTCTTCGACACTTCTTACCGTGAGGATGTGTGTTCTGTCTTGAGAATCCTCTCATGTGAGGAGTCGAGTGCGCTCAACCTTAAGAGTCCGCATTGTTCACATGGAGCATCTGGAAGGAGAGGGCGGAGCTATCTGAAGGGCCCTGGACGAAGCACTAGGTCACGGTCACCATGCCAACCCACCAGGAGTAGAGCACGCATGCTTTGCTGCTTTGTCCTTTGTCTGCTCGCTGCGCTATAGATGGGTTCTGAGGGGCAGGCCAGCCCTACGGGAAAGACGAGTACCGGACGTCTATAAATGAGTACCGGCGGGGACCTTCCATTGGTCGTGATCGTCTTCGCTGTGACGGTAAATAATTCTTGAGGACTTCGGGGGCCGTCCATAAAAAACGCCTCCTGATCAGCCAATCGGTAGGTGTAAGGCTCGCTGCACGCGAGGATAAATATTGTGTAGGGCTAGCCAGCTCAGTAGGACTCGGGGCGCAGGAGTGGGCCGTGTGCACACCTTTAGACACGCACGCTGTCCGGATTGCTCAGGGACGTTGACGATAAGAGACATTCAGGAAGAAGTGAGGGAGGGGTAGATTCCAGGGTATAAGTTTGGGCAAGATTCCATTCTGCAAACAGACCCAACAAACGATTCTATGTTTATTTTGATTCGTTAGGTGTACAACCATTGACATCTGATAGACAACATAGTTTAGAACTGTTCTTTGTTGTGCTTTCTGTTTGTGAACTAGTCAAAGTAGAAATAGTCTCGTTTGTAGGAATCTGAACTTACGTGTTGGACCGAAATGTGTAGTCTCTGACATAACCACCGATTATTTAATTTATTTATTTTAAATTGGTCTGTACATCATGTTGTGGTAGGCATCAAGAGTGTCCTAGTGCAGACAGTGTACAGTGTTGTAGCCTATGAGTGACAGGGAGGTTGCACGACCGGGCGATAGGATCTTGCGATCGGCAAGACGCCCGACATCCCACTTGGCATTAGGACCAGAGAGCGACAAATTCCTCTTCCGCCAGCATAGAGAGAGACAACAGCGGAGGGCTAGGGCTGCAGAGGCAAGTAGGGCATTCACAAGCGAGGCCGCTGTCGAGCGCGTCGGCCCTCGCATGAAACGAGGGCCCTCTCGGCCATGTCACGCACGAGTTACTCAACAAAACAAAACACGGAGACAACTTAGGGACAAAAGCGAGATAGTTTCCGCGAGCCGCCGAGACGGTGCGCAGTCGCGTTGTCCCTTCGCCGCTCTAACCGGGTGCACCAGATTTACTTCCCGCGGTCCCCTACGACAGGACAGGTTTCCGCCGGGCATAAGCTTGCTTCCCTAAGGGGCTGTCACCACCCTTAGGGGCGTATCCCTACTGAGCTACCGACCCACGTGCGAGAGCTTTAATATGCAATTGCAGAGGTGGGTCGGCCGAGGGCATTTGCACGCTGTAGTATATGTATACGAGAGTTAAACGCTTGTTGAACCCGGACGTTGTTCGTCACTTAGGGCGCTGATCTCCTAAGGATGAAGCGAACGTCGGTCGACTAGGGTAATTAAGAAAACAAACAATTCAACCCCAGTCCCATGCGCAGCCCTCTTTTAGGCCCTGAACCGCGCGGCTGCTAAAAGTAGGATAGGTCTAACTTTAGTCTTTCTACGATCGCACATCTCTGCGATCTAGTCGTAATCCTGCGGACGAGTTGGAATAATCCAATAACATGCTTATTTTGTCAGACCAATTCCACAAACTTATATCAAAACTCGGACTTCGTCCGACATTGAAAATACAGGGCAGATACCCTTGTCAGGGTTTCTGTCCCGACACCGCTACTTCAGCAGCCATGGCAACTGCTGCGCAGCAGATCTCTCAGGCTAGTAGTTCAGGGACTGTAGGGTCAACGGTCGCACAGACCCTAAGTCAGTCCACAGTGTGTCATGGCAAGCCAACCAATAGTGTTGACCCTCGAGGAGGTCGCCATACAGCGAGCAGCTATTCGCGAGGCACAACTACAACAGGCGTTAGGAAAGATCAAGGCAGAGAAGGAGAAAATGATTAGCGGAAGAGCCAGGATGCAGCGGAGACAAGCGGACGTGAGTGAGTTAGAGGAGATGGATCTGACGCACATGGATGATGATGTGAGGACCCCACGGTCCGTCCTGCTAGATGTAGTAGAAATGCAGGACAACCAGACGTCTCTCTTACAAGACATCCAACAGAGTCTGGCCGTATTTTCCATCACCGTCCGGGCCCGATGCCTGGCCCGTTGTGCATCCTCCTCCTTTTGTCCCACCAGTGACCGGAGTATCCCCATATGTCTCTCCAGTATCAGTCCAAGTCGTTTCCCTCCGTATGCCTTTGACAGGCGGGTTCTCAACAAGTCCTTGTGTTCAGGTTCCTGTACAGTCAGTGTATTCCCAACCTCCGTTGCAGGTTGCCGTAACCGGGCAGCCTGGTGTCTTGCAGCCTGCACAGCCGCAGGGTACACAACCCCAACAACAACTAGTGCAGCAGCCTGTTCCCCAAGGTCTACAACCTGGAGTGGGACAGGTACCGGGACAAAGCCAATGGGTTCCAAAGACGGCCATCGCCTCACCCGAACCCTTTTCAGGGGACAAGAGGGGCGAAGACCTTGACACTTAGTTGAGGTCAGTGTTGGTCTACGTCAAGTGCAAGTTGACCTTGCCACATGAGGAAGTGTTTGTGGCTGCCTCCTATCTTGAGGGGAACGCAGCAAGATGGTTAAGTGGGCTAGTGCAGCTTCAGGGGTACGGTCATGACTTCCGCGCTTGGGCAGTTAACCAGAAACTGAAAGACTTCGGAGGGGGCAGCGTAGAAGTTTCAGGGGGTGGAACAGTCGCTGCCTCTGTCCAGAAAGGTAAGGCGACCGGTAGATGTCATGGAGGTAGACGTCATGGAGGCTCCCGGTCTAGGAGTGAAGATGACCCAAACGCTCCTCCATGGGAGAAAGCGGGTCTCACAGAGGATGTGTGGAGAGACCGGTATACTAGGCAGGCCTGTATTCATTGTGGTCAATATGGCCATAATCAATTAAAGTGTTGCAACAAGCAGGTGACCGAGAAGATCCCGCCTACGATGGGGCAGGCGTTGGGATCCTCTGCTTCCATAGGTAGCAATGTGGCCAGCAGTTCTGACACTACTCCCGGAAACACGTCGGGCCAATAGGAATAGTAGTTGTTCCTGCTAGGGTCGAGGTAGTGGACACACCCTCACCATCTCGAGAGATGGCCCAAGCTACTGACTCCATCGTTGTCCCGCAAACACATTCGGACCCAGTGATCCTCTGTTCGCTGAACGTGTTTGAGTCCTAAGAGGAGCTAGAGGAGGAGTGGTCTAGATCGGACCCGCTAGCTTCTTGGACGACCATGGCCAAAGCCCCTAAGGGTGAGTTGTTCGTCGGCGAGGTAGTCATCGGCGGCCGTAAGGCCGGGGCCTATTATGACACTTGCTCGATGCGAAACTTCATTAGTCGCCCGTGCATTGAGAGGCTGCGCTTACAGGGGCAAGTGCGGTGCCTGAGTCGACCTGTGGAGTCGACATGTGCCAAGAAACAGCGCATGGTAGTCAACAACTACCTTAAAAGATATTGAGTGTCTTTTCCCATACGTGGGAGGGGGACTGAGACATCGAGTCGCGTTCCTAGTCAGCGATGATCTCTGTATGGATATCTTGTTAGGTATGTACTACCTCTCGGTTGCACAACCCCAGTTTGAGTGGGACCGAAAAGTGGTCAAGCACACTTTGTCCAGTGGAGGGACCGCCAGATTATGTAAGTTTAAGGCTAGTGGTTTGATTGAGTCCTACGGATGCATGTGTGTGGCCGCGTTCTATAATTATTATAAGCAAAATTTGGAGGAGGGTATATACTTAGTTTATGTCTCTGCAGAGGGTGAGCCAGTGAAAACGCCTCCAGAGATAGAGGGAGTGGTGGCTAGGTACCCTGATCTATTCGAAGAGCCGAAAGGGGTTGTTGAGAGGGAGGTCGTCCACGTGATAGAGATTATCCCAGGATCTAGCATTTTGAAGGGTAGGATCTATCGGATGTTTCCAGGTGAGCTAGATGAGCTTCACCGGCAACTCAAGGAACTCATAGAGAAGGGTTGGATCCGACCTAGTGTTTCCCATTACGAATCTCCTGTACTATTCGTACCAAAGAAGGGGGGGACCTTGAGGATGTGCATTGACTATCGGGGCCTCAATGCCATCACCGTGAAGAACGTTGAGCCCCAACCACGCATCGATGACTTGCTGGACCGAGTGCAAGGGTGTCGGTACTTCAAAAAGATAGATCTGAAGTCCGGGTACCATCTGATTGCAATCCGGCCCGAGGATCAACACAAAACCGCATTTCAGACCAGGTACGGATTACGAGTTTGTGGTGATGCCTTTCGGCCTTTGCAATGCTCCTGGCACCTTTCAGCACGCTATGAATCGGATTTTTCACGACTACTTGGATAAGTTTGTCATCGTGTACCTCGATGACATACTTATTTTTCGTAGGACTGTCGAAGAGCACGTTGCGAGAAATGCGAGTTTGGTCGCACCCAGATCTTGTACTTGGGTCATGAGATTTCCGCGGAGGGTTTGAAGCCCCGATGACGCGACGGTGGCCAACATTCGTGACTGGCTGCGTCCTCACTCTGTGACTGAGATAAGGTCCTTCTTAGGGATGGCAGACTACTACCGCAATTTTGTTCAGAATTATAGCATAGTAGCCGCCCCTTTGACGGACCTGACTCGCCTTGACACCCCATGGGAGTGGACAGACAGGTGTGAGGCTGCTTTCAGACATCCGAAGCATGCGTTGACAAACCATGAGGTCTTGAAACTTCCTGATCATGACAAACCTTTCGTAGTAACTACGGATGCCAGCCAATATGGCATAGGCGCCGTACTTGCGCAGCAGGAGGGGAAGAAGTTGAGGCTGGTAGAGTACATGTCATCCAGTAGGCCGAATCGTTGGGCGAACCTTGTTCTTGTCGTCTTGTAGGCTGAATCACTGACCGCTTTGGGATTGAGGCCTACAGGAGCGCCTCCAAGGCCCTACAGTAGGCGATCCTGCAGCGTGCACAATAGTTGCCTGTCCCTGATGTTCTTGTAAAAAAACAAAAAAAACAAAATCCCTACCCACCCTGTGCAAGGATGACACACATAAATCAAGAAATATTTAAAATAAGGAAAAATAAAAATAAAGGAAAAGTACAGCGGCGTCTTTTGTGGATGTGGCAAGTGGTGGAGCGTGGCCGACAGTGCACTACTATCCAACTAACAAGAGAATGAATCTTCTGCTAGAACGTGGATTGGTATAGGGAAGATCAGGTTGGGCTGATCTTCTTTTTTTTATTTTCTTGTCTTCTATTTTCTTTTTGAGCCTGCTGTTGTCTTGTGTGGTTGCTTGTTTCCGTTTTCGAAACGAGCTACCACTAGGATGCTTGTCGAGGCTCTACCGAGCCTCTACCGGGCCTGCCCAGGTCTCCCCTGAATTCAAGGAGAAAGTTTTTCGCCTGGGCGGGGTACTGGTGGTTTAATCCCATTAATCTCACGCGTGCATTCTTCGCTATAAATTTAGGAAGCGTGGCTTTATCTCTCTCTAATCGAACTTTTGGAGTTAGCAAGATCGAGAGGATCGACTAGAAGACTGCAGGAATTGTGAGGCTAGTAGCAGAGTTGGGCGATCTGACGAGCTGGTGGCGATCATGTGGGATCTTCATAGATTTTTGTCTTTCATGAGACTGTTGAATATGCCCGTGGCCCGAGATTCTTCATAGCTAGCGGTCCTTAGAAGTCTGGCTAGTGCCCTACTTAGTCCCATTCGTCGAGCGTACAACACACGAAGAAGTGTCCTTAAGTCTCAAGTATGCGACATGCTTGGTTTCGTGGTCCAAGTCCGTCAATTTAGGCTCCTTCCCCTCTGCCGGTATGTGCGAAGTGTAGTAGGTACTACGAGCCCTCTGCCCAATTCGAAAAGAGATTCGAATGGTTCACCGGTTACGGCTGAATAAAGCGTTTTACTACTGTCTATCAGTTTAACTCTTGACTCAATTTATGATTATGGAGAATTATTGTATCAAGATTTGAGTATTCGAGAATACTTCGGTTCAATTCGACCGCCTAAGATAGAGATTCATGGTATATCAAAAAATATATATTTCTATTATGTAAAATTACTAAAATAATAATATTCATATATTCTCTATATATTGTATGTATTATTATATTCTCTATATTGTATATTATATATAACATAGAGAGAGTAATAGTAATAGATAAAATCTCTTTGTATTTGATAAAACATGAGAGTTCAATCACTTCGCTATATGTTGGAAACGCCTTAGAGTTGGAAGTTCCAAATTCATTGGTCAATCAACAGGCTCGCCATAGTTGATCGAAGAGGAGACTCCGAGACTACAAGCGAAGCAACTTTTGCCGCCTCTTAGTGCTGCGCAAATGGCATGGCAAGCGTCGTAGCATAAGCTGGCGGGCAGTGTGTACAAGGTCCAGGAACGGATTGACCGCTATATGGTTGACAGACGATTACTAGCGATTCGCTTGATGCTGGCGAGTTGCATCTTGCAATTCGAACTGAGACCGGGTTCTTGAGGATAGCAGCCGATAGCTCGCCTTCGCAGGGTTGCAACTTGGCGGTTAGCATCCCAAGGGACAAGGAAAGAGGGCGATCCTGAATGTATCATCTACGTCCATGTAACCACCTCACAGAGTATATCTTGCGTCTAAGGTAATTTCGTTGCCTTACTTTCTAGGTGACTAGATCTCAGTTTCACTGCTTCTGATCGTGGACCAGAGATTGCTACTAGAAAACCATCTGCGAAGCGGATGTAATGCATCCTTCGGTTCTAATGCGTGGGATTCATACGCGAAGCGTGTGCTCTTCGAGCCTTGTTATATTCACGGATAGCATCCAACTATATCGGGAAAACATTCATTTACATTACTTGGATGGATCAATCCCTAGGGAAGTCTTGTGTTGATTTGATAAATATTAGCAAGAGGATACCTTAGAGACTATGAAAAAAAGTAGATAGAAGATATGGAAACAGTTTTAACAAGTATGTCAACAATCAATTTGTCTCGTAAAAAATTAAAACAAATCTGTGAGTTGAAGAAGGCTGTTTGTCAAAACAGTTGGAGATATCAGAAGTGAGAATGCTGACATGAGTAACAAAAAATCAGGTGAAAAACATGATCGCCGAAAGTTCTAGGGTTTTTTGCGTCCAGTCAATCTATGCAGAGTGAATCGGTCCCTAAGGAAACCCTGAAAGGCGGCGCCGATGGGTAACTTATGAATGAAATACGGCTTGAAATTTCCAAACACAACACGATTATAGAGCCAAATGGAATAAGCTGCTCCTAAAATCATTCCAATGGCTGGTAATGTTGCCACGTTGGGCGCAACATGAAAAGCGCAAACTAAAATTAAAAACTCACCAATAAAGCTACTAGTGCATGGCAGACTAATATTGGCTAAAGTAAAAAACAGGAAAATAGTTCATCATACGATACGAGAGTAATGGACTATTTGAGTAATTATGGCAAACAAGATATATAAACTCTAAAGAATCATCATTCATAGGGATGGGATAATGAATTCTTTATTGTAATTTGCTTGGAATATCTGACTCTATCAAACACACAATCGGTATATGTAATTGACTAGCTTCAAGTATGGCCATGGAATTCTGATTTGCATTCATTATCATCAAGCAGTCTGGAATTTTGAAACACCTAAAACTAGTAAAACATGGATTTTCTATAAACCAATGAATCGTGAAAAATCTTTATTGCTTGCTATTACTCTCTTTTTATCACTTTTTTTCCTTATATCCTCCTTTATTTTTGGTTACTCAGCAAATGGCACTAAGTCTGTGCCTGTAAGTTTCGAGCGGAGACGAAACTTCGTAGTAATAAAATAAATACACGCAGCTAACTAAATGCCATAAAGACTGCGCGTGCTCGGGCGTGGCTGGTGGTGATTTCTATATGTACATTCTTACCACCAACGATAATGAGAAAAGCTACGATTTGATTCAGCTAATTTATGAAGATCATCTCTTTTTTTCCTAGCAAATCCTTGTTTTTTCGAAGCATCCTATACATGTTGTACTAAATTACTTACAGAGGTATGCATACACTCTAGGAATACCTCAGGATAAACACCCATCCAAACAACTCCCAACTACAAAAGGTGGAAACCTGAAAAATTCTGGTCTGTTTAAACGGAGAACTTATGAATGAAATACGACTTGAAATTTCCAAACACAACACGATTATAGAGCCAAATGGAATAAGCTGCTCCTGAAATCATTCCAATGGAGATAGGGTTCGGTGCCCTACTGCACATGGTGTCTCGGTATCTGGTGCGGTATCTTCTCTCGGCATCTGGTCCAAAGGGCAGCAAGGAGGACGCATGTACTAATCATATAGGAGTTGCTTGTTCAGAAGCCTGATTCTTTGGGACCCCCCTGGGTCCCTCTACGAAGAGTCACCTCTTGCTTCCTTGATATGGAGACAAAAAGTCCTCTTGTGATCTTTCCGATCTCCTGGCAAGTTCCATGCTTACCACAGGAATGAAGATCCAGATGATCCAGCATGGCGCCGAAGCTATGGCTTCGAAACCCCCTGGGCTCTCTGGACCTCCCTCTTTAGTAGGTGGAATCACGATTGAAGTAAAACAGAAAGATCCACGGGATGAGGAGGATGGAATCAGCGAAGATGAAGGAACTGTGGTGAGCACTGCCGATGCTCAGATGGTGGCGACCATATTTTCCTGGCGATCGGATAATTCCTTCATCTCCGCTGCTCCTCCACTCGAGTCCCGGAAAACAGCTATGAAAACGATCAAGATTACCATCAGAGGGCAGGAATTTGATCTGCCTGATGAGATTCATTGACTGATTGCAGACATCTGACTGAGTATGAAGGGGGCGTTAGCGTATCAAATGCTGATATTGGGCTCTCCACTATGATCTAGCATGAGATCCAGACGAGAGGCCATCCGCCCTTTCACTGCAAACCTGACCGGTACTCCCTTGCAGAAAGAAGAGCGCCATTGGAACGTATCAAGGAATTGAAGCGAATGGATAGATTGAGCCTGCCACTAGACCTTGGTTGTTTCTGGTTGTGCTTGTTCTGAAGAAAAATGGGTCGATTCGTATTTGCATCGATTATCGCAAGTTGAATGATATCACGATTCACGATCAATGATGTGTATCCTCTACTGCACATTGATGATCTTTTGGATGCAAGTGGGTGTGTTAGTTGTTTTAGCGAGTTTGATGTAAGGCATGGATTCCATCACATTCTGGTGAACGAGGAGGACCGCCCAAAGACGATGTTCATTCTGTTTGAGGGCACGTGGCAATGGATAAGGTGTTCCATGGAAATCTGCAATGCGCAGGTGACGTTTGCAGGCGATGAACGTAACTTTTTAGAACTTCGCTAACAAGACTTGACTGGAGCAGAGCATGATCAACTTTTGTGGTATTGTGTATATGGATGATATCTTGGTTTATTGGACTTTATTCTAACTTATTCCATGGCCATGCTCAGCACATCGAATGGATGCTAAGTGCATTGAGGGATGCTGGGTTCAGGTAATGGTCTAGGCCCCTACACGACCTCTAGGACAAACGGACCTACTAGACGAATCTACAGGACCTAACAGAATGTCACTAGTGGTGGGACTATGTTACAACGGACTTCAGGGCTTGGGAACTCGGGACTGGGACTGTGAGATGCGTGGACCCTTTCAGAACTAACAGTTACAGGAGCAAGTAGGTGACTAAGTATTGCAAAGAGACGGTCAGAAACAGGTTGTGAAACAATATCTAATATTTGCACAAGGCGGAGTGCATAAACCATCACAACTTTGCACAAGCCAACAGTGAGTTGCAACTTGTGACAAAGGAATGAATATGCATGTCGTGGAATCCTTATCAGACTAGCATTGCTTGCTTCATCCTCATGGTTTCCTTGTCAAAGGATCGATGTAGTCACTGTGGTGTATTAATTGTGGTGTGAAGTTGTGAACACACTTGCTGATCTTGTGCAGAGTGGCCATATGGTGGCCTTCACAGGGGCTGGGGTCTCTACATCCTGTGGAATACCTGACTTTCGCGGTCCAAAGGGAATATGGACAATGCAGGTAAGCACCCTTCGTCATGACATGGACCATACACGTGATTGCAAATGTGCACAACATCTGCTTGAGGGTTTTCCCAAGCTGCACTTGATTTTCAGGAGGATCTGTGCACAGTCAGATCGAAAATTGGATGGGCCTCTGTTTCTTTGGGAACATTTTGGGTGTGGCCTGTGCGAAATGGCTCTCTTGCCAGGGTCCTTCGGACCTGTATCTGAATCATCATTCCTTACAACGGTTTCTTGTTTTGTTGCTGTTCTTGAAAAGGGAGGGAGAGCCCCTAACCTTATTTGTGCCAAACAGGCTCTGTACTCTTCATCTGTTTATGAACAGTTATGTGTGTCTAGTACTGTGCACGACTCACCCATCAGACATGTCAGATATGCCATTCCATCTGTTTATCAACAGTTACGTGTATCTAGTATTGTGTACGACTCGCCCACACGACACATGTCGGATACACTATTCCGTACAACCTAACTTCATGTTTCGTTTCCCTCGTTCTGTGTGGGAGCATGGATATCAAGCATGTCTACGAGGTACTGGTGGCTGAATGGTACACATGTATAACTGCTGATAAACTGGTCTGAAACGGTTTTCACCTTTGCAGTAGCAGATCCCAGGGCTCGATCCCTAGACCTGCCCTGAACCCGTGTACAGTACACTTTGCCCCATCAATGCTTGAACCCGTGATCTGCCCCTAAAGTTGTCTGTCTAAGGCCGTTATAGATACAACGGTTGAGTAGGTTCGAGCTGCTTACCTGTAGGATAGGAGTCGTAGCTGCTACAGTACCGAAAGGGCAAGCAGGAAGGTCTGGAGTCTTCTAGGACTGCCCCTTCGAGAGTCTGAGAAGCAGTCCGTAGGCAAGTGGGCAAATGGGCAAGTGGGCACGTGGGCAAGTGGACAAGTGGACAGACTTACCAAGTCTAGTCAGCGGTACCAGTCCCAGTCGCACCTCGTCCAGTCAGCAAGTACCATGTGGGACTGTGTGCATCCTAGGCCCGAAGGAAAGAAGCAGACCAGCGACCAACTGAAGTATAAATCAAGAGGCAGCGTCCAGTTCATTCATTCAGACTGTGAGCTGTGCGGAAGTGCTGCTTGAGCGACTTGTGCAAGGAGGTCTGCAGGTGCCCGAGGAAGAAGTGGGCTGAGAGGGAGACAAAGCATCCATATCCACTAGTTAGTGGTAGAGGTAGCAAGCAGCCATAGCTGCGCTAGATTAGAGATAGGTTTCAGCGTGTTTGCGTATGAGTGTGCAGTGAGTTGTGTGCGTGTGTGGGACATCCAGGGAGATCCAGGGTAGCATGCATGTGAACAGTTGCTGAGGATACAGCGTGGAAGGGTGTTGTGAGGGCGCACAGGCGCCACAGCCATGGAAGCAAGTTGAAGATGAACTGTATTCTTGGCCACGATATCTCTGAGCTTTGTGTGGGCGCTTGTCTCCAGTGTGATTGCCATCTGTTTTCATGCATGCTGAGTGCGAAAGAAGACGAGTCTGATTTCAGGTCAATGGTTTGAACCCTGTTCGGCAGACAGGAAGTCATAGTTGCAGCACAGAGCTGCTAATGGCATCCCTCTGTCACGAAGCCGCTGCTCTGGCCCTTGTGCGTTCCTCTCCTTGCCCCATCATATCACACTCTCAAATTACCTGTCCCATTGATAATGTCTTAGAAGTAGATCAGGGGTGATTGGATGCCGTGTGCCACATTTCTCGGGGTCCGTTTTGGTAGCACTTACCTGAGTCGAGAGGCTTTCTTTTCCTTTTCTAGAGTAAGCGAGATTCGAACCTGCATGATGCCCCAAGTTTTTTTTTTATTTTTTTTTATTTTTATTTTAAATGCAGGCTTGTCTTGTCCTCATCTGGGGGACAGCCGCATTCTTTTACTATGCTATCATCTTCTCTCAGTATTGTACCTCGCACTACCTACCCCGGACAAGCAAGCGATCAGGGCCCATCCCCAGTCCGTGCTCGGCAAGGAGTTCTGGTGGAACTTCTGCAGCTTCTCCATTGCCTGGAGCTCGGGCAGTTCGACTTGGAACCGCGTGTGCCATGCTGTCGTGAGATCTCCCAGTTATATTTGTGTGCAGCTCGGAGACAATGACCTTGTGCGTGGACAGGAGGTTGTCGAGCCATGCTTGACACGCGCTGGCCAACCGGTGATAATGACAAGCATGCTGGTTGGGGTTGCAAACCTTATACATGTCCAGCTGCAAGGTGAATTCCCTCCACCAAGGGAGAGGCTCAGTCTTCGAAGAGTCGTGGAAGACCGGGATGTCCTCTAGCTTGGGTGGGCAGTCGGGGGTTGACGAGGCTGAACTTAGCGCTGCTGCACGAATCTGCTGCTCCAGCTGCTGATTTGTTGTTTGGTGCAGTTGCGCACCATCCCTGAGAGCGCCTACGTCAATCTCCAATGCGTTGACGCAATCCGGAATGTTGGAGGGGCCAACGACTGTTGCTGCAACAGGCTGTTGTTCCAAAGTGTGCACGCGGGCGGTCAATGTCTGCACGTTCTGGTCCAGTGTGAGGATGTCCTCTTGCTGGGCCATGCAGGTGGCCAGGTCCACAATCCGCTTGATGGCCATGGAAAACTTCCGCACGGTCTCAGAAGCACCCTCCTTCGTGGCTGACTTGTCCCAGTCTGTGGCCAAGGTCAAGACTTCGGCCTCCTCCTCGAATAATGCTTCTCGGCACGTCTGTCTTGCTTCGTCTGCAGCCTGGCTTGCTGCATCCTCGCATCTTCTCGTTGCTTAAGCTCGAGCATCATGTCAGCCAGCCGAGCCTCGTAGTCTGCCTCGGACTCATTGTCCTTGCGCTCCATCGCCTTGGTCATCGACTGAAGGACTGGAGGCATGTGCGGGCAGTGCTGATGTGGCACAGGCTTGTAGCTGACGTGGTGCTACTGCCCTGCTGACATGGCACGATTTCGCTGCTGACGTGGGCTGCTGTCATGGCACGGATGTCGGCTGGCATGTCGCTGACTTGGCCTGCTGACATGGTCTCTCACCAATATCCGCAGCAGAGGAGATGGAAGAAGAAGGAGAAAGGAAGAAAACTCTGAAAAAGAGGAATGAACACCAGTGTAGATGGGGTGAGTGGGAGGGAGGGAACGACACACCATCAATTGAAAAGCATCACCCCACTTCCCATGGTGTCACATTGATCGCCCAGATAGGAGGCCACTAATCAAATTTTGAAAAGATCGAACTTGCTTGGAAGGAAAAAAAAAATTGAAACAATAATAAGTATTAATAACGAATATTTTTGAAATAGCAGGTTCGATCTAGGCTGTTTTTCCGGGCGCCCGGGCACCCAAGTTCTGCCCGGGTACACGCCCGGGCGCCCGGCTGGGCATGACCCCCGGGCAGGGTTCCGGGCAGCCCCAGCGCAAGAAACTACTAATAATAAAATATATATTTTTTTCAAAAAGAAATAATGTTCTGTAGAATTGAAATACAAACAACTTTTGGCTGAGGGTCACATTATAATTTCTCACAGAATCGGAGATAAGAAAGAAAATAACAGAATCACACAAAGGCACCCCCCTCTAAACCCCGTTAGCCCCTTTAAAACCAATTCATAGGTAAAAGTTTTGGATTACCTAAGTAGCGAAATTTCTGGCTTCAGTTGCGGAGGGGAACCATCAAGTAGAAGCCAGGCGATTGGGCACCAAGAACGACAGACAACACCCCCGCCACAGCATACCAATTTCGCATGCGGGAAGGACCAAGGATCTCTTGGCTAATCTGTGACATGTACACAGTCGAAGAACCAGGAATGACGACAAGCCTGTTAAGCCGAAACCCTTCGGGAGAAATTGCCGTACCAGAACTCACAATAAGGAAAGTAAGGGTCGTAGAAACGGAGGAGCGCCACATCTTTGAACCACTACTGAACATAGAGGACCTGGAACTTGACCCAGCAGAATGGGCATGGAGAAGGAAATCAGGCAGGTTACGGATCGAGAAACATACTAACATCCTCGACTACTCCACTAGATTGGGATACTCTCTGAGAATGAGATCCTTCCCAGCAGCCCAAATCATTAACCACAGATGGGAAACCCACCTCAACCTGCCACCAAGTCAAACTCTCATCACCTCCTGGAGTAGAGTACTTGCCATCACTTCGATTAAAATAAGAAGCTTCCAATGGCTATTAGCCCACCGACCCCTCCCAGTGAGCAAATGGCTGAACAACAGAAGGAATATGCAGTCGAGATCCGCCTTACAGGAACTCTGTTCTATCTGCCCAGATGGCCTTACAGAAGATATAGAACATTGTCTATTAATTTGCCGGAAAGCCAAACAACTCTGGTCTAACACATCCCAGCTATGGAACTCAATTTACTAACAAAGCTCTTCCGACGGATCAAGTCACACTATTACTAGGTCTACACACGCCCAGCTCATGGCAAGGATAGTTCTTCCACATCTTACGACTCACAGCCTTATGGATGGTTTGGAAACGTAGATGCCAAGAAACAATAGACCATGTCCCCATGGCAGCTCAAGAAGCATGGGAAGGAATGCTGTATTTAGTAGAAATAGAGTATAGAGGCTACTGGAAGAGAACCCGCAGAAAAATGGCAGACAACATGGTTAACAAGGACAGAATGGTAGAGGCGTTTGTGAAGCACCAGCTAGGAGAAGGAAAGATAGCAAGAATAGATCAGGATAGATTTCACTTCGCTCAATGGAGGCACAACCACATAGCCCCACCGCAAGAATTAGAAACACCCAGAAGCAAGACCCATCTCACAGGTATGTCTTTAGGTTCAGGATAAAGAGATATGTCCCGTACACAGCCCTGGAAGGAGATAAACGGACAGCACCAGCCCCCCACACTCCAGTAAGCCCACTTGGACATTTAGGATAAACATCAAGAGACGCTAATGAAGGATTGGTTAACCACGACATCCCATCACACCCAAAGACCCATCATCAACTCAACAAGCTCACAGACCCAGATCACCACTCCGGAAGCAAACCCCCACAGCCGACAGGATAGAGCACAAGACACAATACAAATCCAAACAACCTAGAAATCCATTAACATTACCTATTAATCACTCAGTAATGGCACAGTCAGCAGCACAATTTCATCCAGACCAGCCACCGTCCCTGCAACAACAGCCAAACCCCTAAGCAGTAAAACACACACCTAACATGCCCACCCCCACCCCTCCACTTCCCACCCCACTGAAAATTTCTACCACCCCCACTTGGCTATCCCACACCTACTACGCTCCCCATTGCTCCTAACAGTCTTCCCCCGAGACTATACCCCCTTAATATTTAGAAAAGGGACGAGGGTTTAGGGTTTAGGGTTTAGCGTGTGAGGGAAAAGTAAAAGGGCCTTTACGAATTAGACCCCAGATGAATACCCCAACAGCGAGGGGCCCTGTTAGCCAGAACTTAAATTCACAAGCAGCAACCCAAAAGACAAAGTTCCTGAGGCAAATGTTGCATCCATAATGAAATGAAAAGTCGTTTTGAACAGTCACAAACAGGTCCTGAACGAACAGGTATTGGACACAGTTTTCAAAACTGAGTTAGGGTCATGTCTCCTCGACGGAAAGTCATGTCTGTTCGGCAATGAGTCAAAGGCCACAGTCCCAGTCCAGTCATAATCCCACGAGTCAGTCATGATCCAGACCAGGAGTCCAAAAGACAGACCCGATGGCCCAAAGCAGCAGCAGACCACGGGAAAGATACTGGGACATACACTTTGCAACAACTGGTACTGGGCAGGAGTCCCAGACACTTGAGGCTGAATGCAGGCCACGCCAGACCAGTCCAGCACTATAAAGGACTGGCCAGCCTCCTCATTTGGCAGAGGCTCACTTCGCATGAAGTGTGGAAGTGCCGTGGCACTCGTGCGCTAGTTGTGTGTGAGCAGCGCTGGGTTGAAGAGCAGCACTAAGTGTGAGAGAAGAAGTGAGCGCTGGCTGGAAGGAAGGCAGCCATAGCTGCGCCAGCGCTAGTTAGTATACTACTAGGGGTGGTCAGTAGGAGAGTTCAGTGAGTAGTATTCAGAGTAGATCCTCGTGTGATAGGGAGTGTGCATGCATGACGAGTGTGAGTAGACCAGGACTATAGACAGAGAGGAAGAGAGAGAAGAAAGCAGATGAGAGAGGGGGAGGAGTGAGCTATGGTGACACTTACCTGTTGAGCGCTGTTGTTGACGTTTAGCAGCAGGTGCTGATGAGCGCCAGGCCTGGGAACTCATGTTATCGAAGAAGACTTGTAACTCTGTTCGGCGCTATTCACTTTGAACTCACGAATTTCCTCTCTTAATCTGGTTATGATAATTGAGTCGAGCTTCCTGGTCCTCATTCATCTTCTATTGGGCTTTGTGTGAGACATCGCAATCTGTGGAAATCTGTGTATATGCATGTGATTTGATGCACTCCAGCAAGTGATGAACAGTCGGGTTCCTTGCAAAAGCAACTTAATAAATTTAGAAGCCTAAAACGCAGTCTAAGGCTAAAGAGCACTATGCTGCATAGAAAAGTTGGGCTAGGGTCATAGATAAGGGCATAAATGTAGGCTGAACTAGCTCGACCAGCAATCCACACAGATCTGACAGCCATACAGCTGAGAGGAAAAGCTAGAGACAGCCCATATAGGCAGGCCTTCAGCACTACAGGACAGGTCCAAAGTACGAGAGGTCTTCCAATTCCAAGAGAGCATCAAGCAGGCTAACTTAGGCAGGGGTGAAGGGTGGTACATCCTTCCTTGGGAAGTAATCAATGCCGTCCTTCTGGCCTTCCTACCGTAAGGGGGAGGAGCGTGTGTGAGTATCCATTGTAACTATTCCTGACTTGTCGGGGGAATAGGAACCGGACTGATGCTCCCCAGAATGGAAAAGGAGCCAGAACCATAAGGTTCTGTTTAAAAAAAAAAAAAAAAAAAAAAAAAAAGAAGTAGCGAAATTTCAAAATTCGAGGTTAGAGCACCAGTTGGAAATGCGCATTGTGGTATGAGGTTGTGGGTTCAAAACTCCGCAGCCTTGCGCACCGGCAGGGCGTTAGAATGACGCACGGCTGGACACCCCCCCCCTTGGGCTGACGCATGGTAAGCTATTACAGACACTGCCTGCACACCACCCAAGGGTTGTCCACGGTGTTGTATGTCGGGTCTTGATACTGCGTGGGTTGCTTGTCGCTGTTGCTCGTGGTGGTTCTGTTTATCTCCCCAGTCTGGCATATCACACACAGGCGTTTGCGATTGTTGCTCAAATGGTAGAGTCGTCAGGTCACATGTCACAGATCATGGGTTCGAGTCTGGCTTGGTACTTTGGGGGGGTTCTTGTCCAGCTCGGCCTGTCATCTCTTCAACGAGCACATAGGTCCCTCTACACATATCTGGCCATCGGGAATATACATCTCGCTATTCAGTCACACAGAGCACATATAGCCTTCCGGCATATGCAAACATCGCTCGTGAATATATACACATAGCCTACGGGCTCATACAAAACATACATAGCCTCTGGGCAGACATATATACACAACTATGATACCGGGTGGGGGGGGGTCTATCATGACGGGGTCTACTCACGCATGGCTTAGCTCTAGTGTAGGGTAGGGATATAAGTCACTCCGGCTAGTCTGAGTTCCACCTAGCCTTGGGTAAGTTAGGGGAAGGACGGTAGGATGCGTCCGTGGGCGCCGGCTTGCCTTGCTTAGGTACTCCTGCTGGGTAGACTCTCTGATATTGGGCCTGTAGAAGATCGCATGAGCCTGGCGTACGAAGTTCCCATATGGCAAGGTTCGTCCGCTTCCGCTTCCACTAGGGCTGGGGGCTTGTCACTGCTGTCTGGTCCAAGTTGCCCTCGATACTGGTAGGGTGATGGTGCTGAGTGCTGGTCACACTGAGGTAGGATAGTAGGGACAGGGGGTGCGCTGGGAGTATTAACATGGGGATGGTAGGGTAGGTGGCCTATCCTGTCATTACAATCATCGGCTGCCGCTGCCAGCAATCACCGCGGGTCTGGTCCTTGGCCTGTACAACACCCTGGGCTTAAAAAAAAAAATAAAAAAAAATAATAATAATAATAATTTCCAGTATTAATAATGCGCGATTCGGAATTTACAAAAAAAAATTGAAAAAAACGAATTTACGCAAAAGAGAGAATTTTGAATTTCTGAAAAAGAAAGAAGTTTGAAATTTTACAGTAAGGCAGAATCGCGAACGAATTTAATAATAATTTCCAGTATTAATAATGCGCGACTTGGAATTTACAAATTTTTTTTGAAAAAAACGAATTTGCGCAAAAGAGAGAATTTTGAATTTCTGAAAAAGAAAGAAGTTTGAAATTTTACAGTAAGGCAGAATCGCGAACGAAATTTAATTAGGTTATCCTAATCAATCAATCAATCAATCAACCAATCAATCGCTCAGTTAATCAATCAATCAATCAATCAATCAATCAATCAATCAATCAATCAACCAATCAACCAATCAATCGATCAATCAATCAATCGATTGCTTAGTCAGGTCTGATGTCCTATTTCACTCGCGCATCTCCAATACCAACTGATACATGCTCGATAGAGCGATGTATATGGAGCCAAAGGATCCACAGAGTGATGAAAAGGACTTGAATGGACAATGTATCATGAGCGAAGCATCAACAAGCAATGTGCATCCAGATACATACAAAAATAGCACAATGTAGCGCAGAGGAAGACTCAAAGATATGAACTGACCTGTCAGATACTGACGCAACTCAACCCATCACACACCACACATGTGAGAGAGGAGGGACCGCATGCATAGAAGAAAGGTCCCTCCTTTGACATGCACATGGGGAGATACCATGGATGAGGTGAGGGAGGAAGGGCGAGACGAAGATGGAGATGAGGGAGAAGACCAAGATCACGATAGCGAAGTCCAAAAATAGTCTCCCTGCTGAGTGTCCAATCAATGTCTGCCACAAAAATGTTGAATCAGATCCTGGGCCTCATAGCCCGACATAACCTCTGCCTGTAATCTCTCTCTCTCTCTCTCTCTCT
>BFEA01000049.1:2634288-2666863 GCA_003427395.1 Chara braunii
GTTTGTACCCTGCACCCTAACACCCTCAAAGGAAAAGTCTGAAGGGTGAAAATGAGAATGAAAAATGAAGAAGTGCAGGTGCGCTGAAAACCGGACGTGGTAGACTCTTCACCAAAACTGCAAAACTGTGAAAGAAAGAAGAACGCAGTAAGAGAAAAAAGATATTTGTGTCAATTTTTTATTTTATTTTTTTTCCCCTCCCTCTGCCTATCAGTTTTCCTTTTCTGCTTTGCTCTTCCTTGTGTTTAACACCTCTTCCTTCACTCTGCCTCTTTCCCATAGCGTGCAAGTGTGCTGGTATGGAATAGGGGCATGGGGGCAGCTCGCGCTCAACTTCATCAACGTGGCGAGCCTTGTTCGTTAGAGGCACGGTGGAGGAGGCGTTAAGAAGACTGAGAAACTGAATGATTTCAATGTGTCTTTGTTTTTTATTTGTATCAATGTGTCTTTGTTTTTTATTTTTATCACTTGTTCAGTGTAATTTGTTTTTGTAAAACACTAAAAGAAATAAGAATACAGTGAAACAAAGAATAAGAGGACACTGTTTTGTGTCATTCTGGTTTGTCTGTCTCTTTGCCTGTCTGTCCTTTCATTTTTATTTTCTTCGTTCATCTTATTCTTCTTCTACTTCACGTGCTTACGCTCTTAGTCAATAGTTCTGTGACAATATATATGCGGACGTTGCTAGTTGTCTGCGTTTGCAGATCGAACGGCGAGCGTCGGGCCTGTACAACCAGGCGATTCTTCAATTGAATCTTCAATTGATGTATAGATTGCGTATTGTCAATCTGCGTTCTGCATTCTGCCCCCTGTTCTCTCATTGATTCCTGAATCCTTTCAGGGGTTGTATTTCATTCGGCGGGCTCTCTAATAACTTGCTACTTTGTGATTCTTTTCTTTATATTTGGACAATACTAGCCCTATGAGGTGTTTGATCTGGTATGTTGCTTGGTGCTACGGTTTTGTTATTGTGTAAGGTATTGTGCACATAAGGACTGTGGTGGCAGTCACTGCAAGGACACAGGTTGTAACCCTTTTCCTGTGTAGTGGGTATAGTTACGGCCCACCTAAGGTTAGCCAAACCCGGGTGGTAGCCCCCTTGCCCATCTCACCTCTTCGTATCGCACTCTTTCGTGTAATCCTCACACATTAATAAAGCCTACAGGTTGGCTTGCTTTTGCTGAACTGACATTGTTGGTCTGTCGGTGCAAGGCTGTGAGCACTAGGATCACATTGGATCACACTAGGTCACGGCACACTCACCGGGGGATGCAAAATCATACCTGAAGCAACATTCTGTTGGCTCACTGCTAATGGTGAATACCATATGAACAGGACGGTGGCAGGATCAGTTCCCGAACTGGCCGCTGGGCCTAAAACCCTGCCTTTTTGTGCACCTCTTCGTCTCTTCTCTTACCAAAAAATGAAAAATTTCAAAAAAAATAAACGTTACGTTATGTTTAAACAAATGAATTCAACACAAAAGGATTAATCAGGGGATTCTCATGAAGTTTCCTGCTATTGGCATGGTAGGCGTAGTTGCAAGCAACATAGGTCAGGGAATCCTTGGTAGATTTCCTGTTGACATTGCATTAGACACGGTGGATCAGGGAATTGTTGGGAGATTTCCTATCAACATTACTTTAGGTATAGTTTCTCATAATAATCATCGAATCTTCTCTTCTTTTTCCTCCCAACCTCATCTACACGTCAATTCCACACGCCGCGTTGATTGGATTCGGCATCTTCGCTGGAATACTGACCTCTACTCTATAGGCACTTGGCGCAAGAGGCAATTGCAACAACTTAACACGGCGATTCAAACAGAGCATTTCGAATTGCAGTTCACAGGCATTGATCAGTAGGCACTGCAACCAAGTATGGACCCTCTCTCTATCCAGGGAGTGATCTATGCCATCGTTCATATTCCCTCTAGGCGTCTTTACATAGGTCAGACTATGCACTCCTCGCATCAACGTTTGCAGGAACATGGCATGTTCGTCGTTCTGCTGCGGAGTTTCGGCATCGCCAGCTCTACAGTGTAATGTCTTGTCTAAACCCCGTCAATTTTGCAGTCTGGCCCTTGGAACGTATTGACCCGACCCTTTACCATACACCGCAAGGTCTTGTTGACTGTAACCTTTTTCGACGGGCTGCTACGACATGGGAAGCCTATTGGGTGCGCCGGTTGCGGACTCTTCATCCAACTGATCTCAACGTTGTCCTGCCGCTTGCTCGCCTGCCTGCAAGAAGACGACAACGTCGTCCTCATCGGTGGACACAGACAGRCCCTCGTCCGTCAGACCATCAACAGCCCCAGCCTATTGATTTGCGTTCAGGCCCCGACTTTCAAGTCCGGTCTGCATCGCACAATCTTCTCTCACAGGCTGCTGCTGGCAATTCTCGAACATCACGGGCCCGCTGAAGCTCACCCAAGATTGCAAATACAGGCTCATTTGGACAACCCTACCTATGTTGTGCCTCTATCTGCTCATTTGGACAACCCTACCTATGCTGTGCCTCTTGACTCTGTCGCAGATATAGTCGAACATCACGGGCTCTGAAATCATCGGTGGGGATATACACAGGAAGACACGCTGCCATATTTGTACTATGCACTTAAAGCGCACAAATCGTCCCTGGGCTTCGCAGTATTGTCGGCGTCACAGAGCGGAATAATCTATCCCTGTCGCAGCGATCTCGATCAACTGCGCCATCTGTTCATGCAGTCCACCATCGACCTCCCCACAAACCCTTGGCCAGTACTACCGTCGCTTCTGCCCGCCTCAGCGTTGCACTACAAGGAGTGATTGAAACTCTCCGTGAGAAGGATAATTTGTTGTATCAGCAAAGCGGTGTGAGACGGTGCTGGATCGTGCAAGCGCTCAGGAGGTGATGCTTGATCTCAAACGTAGTTCATCTTCTCTTCGTGGCCATGCTCCTCGCACTGTTGATTTCACAACTGTGTATACCAATCCTCCTCATGACCGTATTTGTCATAATGTATCAAAATCGGTTGAGGAAGCCTATACATATGCCTTACAACAGCACACACAGGGGCGCACACATCCTCCTACCCTTAACATGATTGTTAAAGGGCCCTGTCAAGGAGAGTGGACAGTTGATACCGGACCGAACACCTTGACCGTTTCCCAAATTCTTGAACACCTCGATTTCATTGTCACAAACATGTATCTTTATGCAACGGACGACACCTTGCGACATCAGCTGATTGGCATCCCGATGGGGACTAATTCTGGTCCGGAGATAGCTAATTTGACGTTGTATTGGGATGAGGCTTGATTTGTTGATGACCTCCAACGGCGTGATCTTCGCGCAGCTCAACGGTATGCGTTCACATACCGCTTGATCGATGATGTTCTCTCATGGGGACATCTGCCACCACCGTCAGAGCACTATGGCCTCGAATGGAAGGAGACCACAAAGCCTGATGGCTCTTGCATATTCTTGGGTGCACGCCTCCAAGTCCACCCTGACGGTTCCCTGTGTACGAGTGTCTTTGACAAAGCAGCTGAATGGAATTTCCCTGTTATTCGTTATCCTAGTGCTACGTCTAACGTCCCAACACACCAGCCTGCGGGAGTGTTTACAGGCCAACTTACTAGGTTTGAGTATGTCTGCAACAATTGGTATGATTTCAAAATTGCAGCAGCGATGCTCACACGCCGCATGCTTTTTTGCGGGCACTCTCCAACAACGCTTGCGAAAGGATGGACTTCCTATATTCGTAAACGTCAACATAGGTACCCTGCCCACGTGACTTGCCTCTCCAGTTGGTTTCACAGCATGCTTCGATGGTCTATTCACCACCCGGTTTCTCAGGTATCCACACACTGTCCTCGGACTACGCCTGTCACAGCCCCTTCTTCATTACCGACACCTGTCACACCTATCACAACCTCTTCCATGTCGTTTGTGACCATGGCTGCCCCTTTTCGGTTCACAACCTCTTCCTCGTCGGCCTTGGTTGCTTCTACGATTGATTTTGCGGGAGCAACTCGATCCGCAACTGCTGTGTTGCCCTTGGTCTCGGTGTGTTCCTCCATGGCATCCGTGGCCACCACAGTTGCTATGTCGCCCTTGGTCTTGGTGTGTTCCTCCATGGCATCCGTGCTCATGCCTGCATTACCACCTGCACAGTCCCCTCTTCGGGTCTCACCTACGACTGCCCCCCCTGTCTCTGCTTCAGCCACTTCACCACCCCTGACTTCATCACCCCTGACCTCATCACCCCTGACTTCATCACCTCTGACTTCATCCCCCCCGTCTTCACCGCCGTTATTTCCCCTGGTTTTATCTCCGTTTGTTACCCACCTTCCGGTTACTCTATCACCCTTGTCTTCACCACTCCTACCTCCCCTGGTTTTGTCTCCATCCGTTACCCCTCTTCCTAATCCACAAATCACTTCGTCCACACAGACTCAGACATCATGTTCTGCCCCGACAGAAAGCCTACTTCGTCGTCCTAGACGCCGGCTTCGGCCTACTTCCCAACCTCAACTTACTCCCCTTTCCTCCATCTCTGTTCTTGGACAAAGAAGAACCCGTTCATTCTCCCCACCATGGCCCTCCCCAACATCCCGTCCCCGTTTTTCGCCGCCCCAAGCATCCTTACCACGCCTGCGACGCTCTTTGACTGCGGACCTTTCTGCAACGCGGCAAACACAAAACATGAGGGATGATGGTGAGGGACCATCCGAGGATGAACTTGGCAAGGGGACTGTAGGAGATTCTGTAGAAATCCGCCTGACTGGCCTCCACCGAATCGGTGTGGCCTCGCTGCTACTAACATATGCCTACAAGCCTATCGTCAGGAACCATATACTCACTCTGATTTCTTGGCCATTGCTTCCGATCTTGATGCTCAGGAACGTGAGTTATATGGCGATAACCCGACTTTGCATCCCCCGCAAGATAGTAATTACACTCCACATGGGGGATTCAATATCTCTGTTTTGGAGACTGCTTTGATAAGGCGCCAACTTGACATGCAGCGTGCCCCTTCGGGTGGCACCACTGTTCGCACGTTTGTGCCTATATTCTACATGCTTCTGGCCACCACACCGCTCTTGTTTGTGCCTCTGCTTCTTGGGAATTATGGAATGGCGGTGCTATGGTGCAAACTATTACTGCCATCTGTGATCTCGTGCGTAATTACCCTAACCTGCAACTGTTCTAGGTCATTGACTGTATGGGTACCTCGTGTACTTCCATGCCCGCCTCTACGCCTATCTCTGTGCCTGCCTCCATACCTGTCTCTGTGCCTGTTTCTGTGCCTGTCTCCTTCCATATTATTGACCCTATGGGTACCTCATGTACTTTCGTCCCCGCCTCTGCACTTGTCTCTATGCCTGCCTCCACACCTGTCTCCATACCTATTTGTGTCTATTTCCGTGCCTACCTCCATGTCTGTCACCGTGCCTACTTTAGTCTTCATTCCCCCACATGCTGCACTAACACCTTGTGACCTCCTTCTTTATGAGATCACTGACACAATTACACTTGGTTGTGGAAAGCATCGACTTTGTTGACATCTCTACAACCGTATAATTTTTCGGGCCCGATGTCGGCAGGGATGCCACCTGTATCCGGATTGTGAACATCCTCTACATCTTGATGCAGTATGTCCCATCTGTGCCTGCGGGCGCTATAGCGAATGTGCACTTAACTGTGATGGTGAATGCCCCACAATCGTCATGGCCTGCAACCGGCATGCCCTCTGTCGTGCATGCTTCAGAGGTATGGTTAATGCTAGCCGCCCAGGCTCCTGCTGTGACGAAGTTGCTTACCTGAATGGTTTTCGTCCTGTAGATCAGCGGGAGGGCTGCTACCATCGCCCGCATCCTTATGACAGTTATCCTATCTGTCGTGAGGGTCTTACTTAGACGTACCTTGCACCCTGACAAAAATGTGCAGGTGCGCTGAAAAGAGTGTACAAGAATGTGCAAAGGTGGGAAACCCTTCACTAAAACTGCAAAACAATGAAGAATGCAGTAAAAGAAGAACATAAGCTTGTGTCATTTTACTTTGTTTGCACCCTAATACCCTCAAAGGAAAAGTCTTAAGGGTGAAAATGAGAATGAAAAATGAAGAAGTGCAGGTGCGCTGAAAACCGAACGTGGTAGACTCTTCACCAAAACTGCAAAACTGTGAAAGAAAGAAGAATGCAATAAAAGAAAGAAGATATTTGTGTCAATTTTTTTTATTTTTTATTTTTCCTCCCTCTGCCTATCAGTTTTCCTTTTCTGCCCCGCTCTTCCTTGTGTTTAACACCTCTTCCTTCACTTTGCCTCTTTCCCATTGCGTGCAAGTGTGGTGTTATGGCATAGGGGATGGGGGCAGCTCGCGCTCAACTTCATCAACGTGGCGAGCCTTGTACGTTAGAGGCACGGTGGAGGAGGCGTTAAGAAGACTGAGAAACTGAATGATTTCAATGTGTCTATGTTTTTTATTTTTATCCCTTGTTCAGTGTAATTTTTTTTTGTAAAACACTGAGAGAAATAAGAATAAAGTGAAACAAAGAATAAGAGGACATTGTTTTGTGTTATTCTGGTTTGTCTGTCTCTTTGCCTATCTGTCCTTTCATTTTTCTTTTCTTCGTTCATCTTATTTTTCTTCTACTTCACGTGCTATATATAAATATATATATGTATATATAAATATATATATATATATATATATATATCGTCAAATAGAACTGCCCGGTAAACCGTAGGCAGAGAGGGAGAAGAGGACATATATATATATTGTCCTGATGAGTCGGTTAAACTCCAATGAAACAATTTGTCACAACCCCTCGTTTGTTGTCCTCTTCTCCCTCTCTCCCTACGGTTTACCGGGCAGCACTGTTTGACTATATATATCATCAAACAAAATATATATATATGTATATATACAACCCTTTGAACCAGGTATGGACCCCCTCACTATTCGAGGAGTGATTTATGCAATTGTTCATTTGCCTTCTGGATGTTTTTATGTTCGACAGACGATGCATTATGCACATCAACAACCGCAAGAGCATTCGCAGACTCGACGCTCTTCTTCTGCTTTTCGCCATCGCCATCTCTACCGTGCAATGTGTGGGCAACCAGCATTCAACTTTGCGGTTTGGCCCTTGGAATGCATCGATCCCACACTTCATCATACGTCTGAAGGTTTTGTTGATCATGCCCTCTTTCGACGGGCTGTTGCACCCCGCGAGGGTTTTTGGGTTCGGAAACTTCAAACTCTTCACCTCGTTGGGTTCAATGCAGTCCTTCCAATGGCTAGACTGTCGTCTCCACGACGACACTTTCGCTCTCATCGTTGGACATAAATGGGCCCTCGTCCCTTTGCTCCTCAGCGCCCTCTACCTCCCCATGCCTGGGCTCCTCCTGTTTCCCTCCCTACCACATCTATTGTTGCTCCATCCGTTCTTGCACAGACCGATCTTTCTCACACAGCACCCCTTTTACCAACACCCGTTGGCTCTGATGTTGCATCCCTTTTATCAACACCCCCTCACTATTTACCACTCTTGCCAACACCTTCGTTTAGGTCCTTTGTTGTTGCTCTTCGTCCGGGTCCCGAACTTGTAATTCATACCTCGCTGGATCACCTCCTCAGTGAAATTGCTTCGTTAATTGCTGTCATGTCAAGGCTGATATTGAGCAAGCAGCACCATCGGGTACGACTTTTGCAATGGCTTTACAATCTGTCTCCAATGCAGACATGGCAACAGACATTCAAGAACTTGAACGCCTCATCCGAAAATCCCAGCATACCCGCCAACGTTACACAACACGACCTCGTGACCCATTTACTGGCCACATCAAGGTCGTACATGCGGATGAGGTAGTTCGTGCTACGAACCCGCGCCATATGTTACAATTGCCGGATGTAGTTGCATTGCACCCCGACCCTCAAGCAGCCACGCATGTTCCTGTATGTGACAAATTGATGCCACCCACGAGTGTCCAGTTTTGTAACTTCACTGATGTGGCCTTGAGTGTTACTCTTGCCATGACCTTACCCGACTCCTCTAATTGCGAATGCCGTAGAGCCTTTCCACATTGTTTTGATCTTGTGGATGGCCATATTGTGTCTGTTGACTACAATTATTTACTACAATATCATCTCCGATGATAGCCTTCGCAAGCTTTTTCAAGAAGGCTCGAAGTATCGGTTGAATCGCGAAACTGTCGATGTGCTCCAGGTACTGGCAATTGGACTAGACGAGTACATTGCCAATTACAAAAGGTTGTTGGTCGGACATTCTCGATCAACTTCTTTCTCGTCTCTTTCTCAGAAGTTGACAGTTGGCGTTCTTYAGTCCTTGCGCATTGTCAATCCAATGCATCTTCGTTCTCCAATCATGTGAGCCAGCCACGGTCACTCTGTTCTACACATGCCTCCTTGCACCATCTTCAACAACACTTTGCCATTGTCCCTGTGGACAAAACATCACACAAATTGGCAATTTGCTGCAAGAATTGGTATTTGTTTCATCTCTCTACCCCTTTGGACGGTCCCACTTATACTCGTCCTCAAGAGTCCGTTGCTGATGTCCTTGACCACATGCAGTGTGGAATCACCATTGGGGTTACACCCACACCGATACCCTACCTTACCTTTACTATGTACTCAAAGCTCACAAGTCTCCTCCAACTCTTCACAACATTCTTGGAGTAACAACACAAAATAACATTGTTGTTCCACCGCGTGCTCCCCCTCGTCCAACAATTCGCACCATTCATGAACGGCCTCCTCACAAATCCTTGGCTAGCACAGCAACTACTTCGTCGTATCTCAGCGTTGCTTTGCAAGGAGCGATCTCTACTCTTCGCGAGAAAGACACTGAGCTCTGTTATGATCCTGGCCATTCGAGATACACATCCATCAGAAAGTACAATGTCGTCCAATTGCAGAAAGAAATGAATGAACTTGAGAGGAGAGAGAGGATTAGAAAAAGAAGAAGAAGTAAGAAAGAAGAAAAATATGATGTACACTAGCATAGACAAAGGTCAAGGCTCTTCTTCTTCGCCCAACAATCTCCTCCTCCGTATCTCCCCCTTCTCTTATTCATACAAGAAATAATAATACAGTGTTGAATGGCTGATCCAGAATCAATGTCCGAGTTCCTCCTCTACTGCAGGTATCACTTGAGGTCCACCATAGCCATGGCCGCCTCTCCCCCTCTTCACTCTCATAGGTCGAGGCTATGGTGGACTACTAGGCCTTGCCCAAATGCCCAAAGGACAACCCAAAGCAGCTATTTCTGCTCTAGCTCAGGCCGCCTTGCCTGACCCTGCCTCGAAGCTTCTTGATGTGGCTCTCCCCAGTTGGGGACTCCCTGCTGCAACGCCCACCAAGGTGATGAAGATGGCTGCCACCATAGCCAGGTAAGTACCCCTGGCGGTCCATCCCCTTCCTTCCTTCTTCCTCCCTCATGTCCTTCTCCTTCCTCCCCAGCAGCGCTGCTCTAGCATAGCGCTGCTCCAGCCAGCGCTCCACCAGTGTGTCGCCAAACTTGCACACCGAAAAAGAGGCCGGGCTCTTCGCCCGACTGGGAGATATAGCGGCCTGCTTGCCTCTTCGGGTGGTGACTTCCAAGTCGCTCGGCCTTCCAAGCAACCGGTACCTCCTCCTTTTCGGAGGGAAACATCATTGCAGATTCTGATATTGTCGTACAGGCGCTAGACCCGGACTGGTTGGACTGGTATCCACCTAGACCTAACCTACAACTACTGGGCCTCTAAAAATGCCACTTTTGTCTTCCTCTGCTCGGCCTCCGGTACCCACATATCTACCCCTTCAGGGTGCGGTACCGGCCTACCCGCTACTTGAGTGTTTTTCCTGCTGCAATCCCTCAATGTCACGGCCACGGGTAAGTACCGGCCCTGAGGACCCAATGAACGAGCAAGTGCCCTTGCGGGCCACACACACACTCAAGCCAACCAGCACTCAGACAGGCACGGCCACACACACACTCAAGCCAACCAGCACTCAGACAGGCACGGCCACACACACACTCAAGCCATCCAGCACTCAGACAGACATGCGGTCCAGCAAGGGTGCACACACAGACTTAGTAGCAAGCGGGAAACTCAGCAGGGCATTCAGTCTATGGGCAAAACTCCTAAATCAATTGTGTGTTTTAGTCCATGTTTGGACGGGTCATCACGGCTCTATCAAGAGGTTGGTGTTCGACTGTGCTGGATCGTTCATAGTGCCAATGAAGTGGCGATTGACCTGAAAAACAATGCATTGTCTCTTTGTGGCCTCTCTCCTCATACTGCTGATCTTACCACAATATACACCAACTTTCCTCATGACCGCGTTCTGAATAATATGGCAAAAAATGTTGATGAAGCTTGTGCTTATGCCCTTCGGCATGCTCGCACGCATTCACACTGCGTTGCCCTCAACATGGTTATTCGAGGACCTCGTTGTGGCCAATGGACGACTGATTTATACCCGGATACCCTTTCCATTTCTCTGATTCTCCAACATCTTCGCTTTGTTGTACAAAACATTTTTCTGTTCGCTAGAGATGACACGCTTCGGAAACAAATTGTCGGTATTCCAATGGGAATGAATGTTGGCCCAAAAATTTCTAATCTGACGCTGTATTGGGATGAAGCACTCTTTGTTGATGACATTCGTCAACATAATCTTCATGCCGCTCAGCAATATGCCTTCACCTATCGCCTCGTTGATGATGTTCTTTCATGGGGACAATTACCTTCTCCACGAGAGCACTATGGGCTTGAGTCGAAGGAGACTACAACGACACATGGCTGCTGTACCTTTTTAGGTATGCATCTACGGGTTCGTTCCGGTGGCTCGCTTCGCATGAGCCTCTTTGATCAAGCGGCTGCTTGGGACTTCCCTGTCATTCGGTATCCAAGTGCGACCTCCAACATCCCTTCCCGTCAACCGGCTAGTGTATTCACTGGGCAATTGACCAGATTTGAACAAATCTGTAACAATTGGCAGGACTTTCGAATTGCGGCAACAACACTTACTCGTCGCATGCTTTCGCGTGGGCATTCCCCACGAACCCTTGCTAAGGGGTGGACCTGCTACATGCGCTCCCGCCAACGTCGCTATCCTACGCATGTGACGCGTCTCTCTCAGTGGTTCCAATGCATGCTGCGATGGTCCTTGTATCATCCAATTTCTTCTTCGCCCCCACGACGCTCTCATCCTGCCCCTGCTTGCTCATCTGCTGCTACCGCAGTTTCCACTACTGCAATCTCCACTCCTGCAGTTTCCACTGCTGCAGTGTCCAATGTTGCGGTTTCCACTGCTCCAGTTTCCACTGCCACAATTTCCACTGCTGCAGTTCCCGCTGCTGCAGCTTCTACTACTGCGGTTTCCACTGCTGCAGTTTTCAGTAAAGCAGTTTCCATAATTGTAATTCCCCTAGTGTGGTTTTTACTGCTACAGCTTCCTGTCCTGCAGCTCAGTGCAAAGAACATCACAGTCTCTCCGACACTCACGTCCTCTATTACGAAATCTTGCCCAATCCACCGCCCTCTCATCTCTTTATGTGCTTAGCCGCAGACGGCTGCGTTCCTCCTCACCACCCCCATCTCCTCCACGGTCTTGCTTGCGGACAAACTCTCCAATTTCCATTGTTCCCATTTTTCCACCTTCGTTGCTAGGGACAAGTTTATCTTTTGTTTGCAACACCGCTACTCCTGTTGTTGTGTATCACCGACGACATCCGTGACATCGTCACTTGTCCGGGGATCAGCAACGTGTTTCTTTGTCTGCCTCGATTCTCTTTGTGCCTCCTCCACAGGTTGTTGCGGTTCCTTTGTTTCAAACAACAATATCTGCTCCTATGCCTCCTGCAGACAGTCCAGCTGCTTGCAGGCAGCCACGGCACCATGTTTGACACTCTGCGATGTTAGATATTCACGACTCACCTGTACAACACAATGTGGTCCCTGCCCAGAGTATACTCCCGACTCCAGGGACAGTCCCTACTCAGGATGCAGCCCTAAACGTTGAGGGACTTGAACATGATCTGCCCGAATTGCAGTTGACCCCACAAGGCGTTGAGCACATGGGGGATCTGCAAATGGCTGACCAGCATTGCTCGGATAAACCAAAAATTTGTGCTCCGCCATGCGCAGACCACACGCGTGATCTGCAAATGACTGACCAGCAAACAACCCAATACAGTTTGGGCTTACAACACCATCTAGCGGATCTGCAAATTGTTGGCCAGCATCCAACAAACCAGCCTGAGAACCTCACGAATCTCTCTGGTCTGACGGCAACTAATATCTGTCTTCACATTCTCCACCGCCGGTTTATACACCATCAGACTTCCTTGCAATCAGCCTTCAGCTTGAGGCTGATCTTCCCCAACTACAGCAAGAGGATTGTAATTATACCAGCGAAGGAGGCTTTACCATTGCTGTCCTATAAGTAGCAATGAGGGAATGTCAACTTGAACTACGCAATGCTCGAGCAGGTGAGTGGTTGAATCCTCCATCCCACATCTCTGCCTGCATTGTGCACGCGCCTGGCCATTACATGGCCATTGTACATGCCTCTGACCACTGGGAGTTGTAGGACAACGACACCATGGTCCACGCCATAACTGATGTCACTGATTTCTTACAAAATGATGTTGTTCTCTTGCGACCACAAACCGTCTGCGATCTCTTTTATGTCGAAGATCATTCCTCATGTGCTGCAGCAAGACAATGTACCAACACTCTGTGACCTTCTCCTTTGCACAGCCACAAACACTGTTACACTCGGCTGTAGCCGCCATCGTCTCTGTCACAATCACTACAATGACATGGTTTCTGCATCCGTGTGTGCAGAGGACTGTCCTTCGTTCCTGACTGCAGGCACCCTCCACATCCGAGCACTATATGTCCTTTTTGTGGCCATGGGCGCTATACTGAATGCATGGTCTTTTGTGGTGACTATTCTTCCTTCATTTTGGCATGCAATCAACATGCCATTTGTGGGGGGTGTGTGGCGGGCATGCTCAATGCCAACCGTCGTGGCAATTGTTGCACTGAGAATGCTCAGCTAGGTCTTCCATGTGTTCATCCACCTCATCCTTACAATGCATGTCCTCTCTGTTGTCAAGGACAGGCTCATTCTTGAGCCTTTTCTTATCCTCTTTTGCCTTCATCTTCACTCCACACTCCGTACTTTCCCTTACTTTCCATTCATCGTTCTTTGTTTGTCTCCTCTCCATCTCTCCTCCCTGTGTTTATCCCCTCCCCCTTCACTCTGCCACTTTCTCACAGCAGACAAGTGGGTCGTCATGGTACATGGGATGGGGGCAGCTCGCGCTCAACTTCATCAACGTGGCGAACCTTGTACGTGAGAGGCACGGTGAAGGGGGAGTTAAGAGAAGAATGAGAAAAATGAATGGTTTCAGTGTGCCCTTCATATTTGTCTTGTTTTTTAATTTTTCATTTTTGTCGTTTGTTTTGGAAAGTGCGCTCTTTTAGTTCATAGTTATGTGGCAATATATATATTGTCAAACAGAGGCTGCCCAGTAAACCGTATATTATTTATCCTCCCATTCATCAAGGACAAGCTCATTCTTGAGCCTTTTCTTATCCTCTTTTGCCTTCATCTTCACTCTAGACTCCGTACTTTCCCTTACTTTCCCTTTATCGTTCTTTGTTTGTCTCCTCTCCATCTCTCCTCCCTGTGTTGATCCCCTCCCCGTTCACTCTGCCTCTTTCTCACAGCGTACAAGTGGGCCGTCATGGTACACGGGATGGGGCCAGCTCGTGCTCAACTTCATCAACGTGGCGAGCCTTGTACGTGAGAGGCACGGTGAGGGGGAGTTAAAAGAAGAATGAGAAAAATGAATGGTTTCAGTGTGCCCTCCATGTTTGTCTTTTTTTTTTTTTTTTTTTTTTTTAACACGCCTCCGTCAGTGTTAGTGGTGCTGATAAGAGCAGACACCAGTAACACCTGGGGGGGAGCTCCATCTATTGGTGGGGAGCGACACCTGCTGGAAAACGGGTCCAGCGTCCCTTACATGGGCAGAATTCGAACCATATAAGAAAAACAGAGATGTGGAATATTCCTGCCAGCATTGATTACCCTGGGGTCCAAGGGATTGACTGAGCAGGATGTTGGGGGGGGGGGGAGAACCTCTTCACCCTGAACCTGGCGCCAGATACCTGCTACTACACCCTGGTTCCTCCCAGCCCCTTCCATTGAGATATACCTTCTATTGATGATGCTGGCCCACTCATACCGCTCCATCCCATTGCATGTCTATCACCTGCTGGAAACCGGGTCCAGTGTCCCTCTTTAGAAAAACATGAGATGAGTTGCGAAAGAACACAGGTGCTGGAGACCGGGTCCAGCGTCCCATCACTTTCTATTATCCTAGACCTGTTGGTTGCGTTGGACATGCCTCTTCAGTCTGCACCAGACCGCCACACCCCTAGCACCTGGGGAGAGGCTCCATCTATTGGTGGGGAGCGTCACCTGCTGGAAAACAGGCCCAGCGTCCCATATACAGATTGAGTTCAGAGTATGACAGAGAGATTCCTACCAGCATTGATTACCCTGTCATCAGGGAGATTGACTGAGCAGGAAGTAGGGAAGGGGGAACCTCTTCACCTTGGAACCAGCGCCAGATACCTCTGGCTACACACTAGTTCCTCCCTCCCCCTACCACCCCAAACCCTTTTGCTGCTGGTCCAGTGTCCCTTGGATACAACCTTTTTACGGAGACAGTAACTAAGAAAAAACCTGTCCGCCTTGATTACTCTGGCATCCAGAGGATGAACTGTGCAGTGCAGGGTTAGTAATTTGAGGGTCCGTCGTACCACTGCCTCTCCAGTCTGTATCAGACTGCCAGATCAGTCGCGTTCCCCTGGCGGCTACTGCCGGTACCTGCCATGTATTGTTTGTCACCCCATGGTCCTTGCCTGAGACCCTTCTCACTCCGCACCGTACCATTGCATGTCAACCATCGCCAGCTGGTGGGGCGGAAAAGGGTCGGGGAAATCTGTGGCTGGCCGCAGCGGATCTCCTGTCCCACCGTAGTCCAATCTCTGAAGCGAATAGAGTAGTCTCTCCTGAACTCGTCCTGGTTGCTTTCCTGTTTGGGCTTGTCATCCCAACAAACGAATGCAATCCAACACCCGTTCTTGCTGCCCAACCAATCCCCCGCAAATTGCTGAATAGCCTGTGTTATGTCCCTTGATGCATGGAACAACTCAAGTTGGTTTTTAACTTTTTGCCATTGTACCCTGAGCTCTTGTTGGATGTATTGTTTATCATGTCTATTACCTCTTCCCCTTCTATGCGAACCCCCTCTATTGCATGGGTACAACGTTTTCTCAAGAGGGCCCACATGACAACTCTCCTCCCTAACTTGAACATATTGTTTTCAAAAGTATTGTCGGTGGGGGAGGTCCATGCCTCGTATAATATTGCTCTCCAGTCCCACGGCCAGTTGGAGCCGGTGGCCAACCGTGTCCAGATTCTATCCCACCACTGCCATGTAAGCACCCGGGCACTGCATGAAAATATGCTCTATGGTTTTCGGAATTCTGCGAGTTGTTTTTTAATTTTTTATTTTTGCCGTTTGTTTTGCAAAGTGTATAGGGTTGCCGGCGTTCGGGACAGGCCGAACGCCCGAACCCGAACGCCCGAACGTTCGGGATCCCTCTCGACGTGTTCGGCCGAACGGCCGAACGCGGACCCAAAAAAAAAACAAAAAACAATTCCAAAAAATCTGAAAAAAAACATATGTGAGGCAGAAGAATAAACTGAACAACATTTGCCACAACGCTACTTCCAAATTCTTTACCAAATTTGAAATAAAAATCAAATACAAAAAATAAATAAGAATAATGAAAATAAGAAAAAATAAAACGAGAATGAAATTATTGAGTGGGCGAGCACGTTTTTGACACTGCCGTCTTTGGCAAATTTTCATTTTTTTTAGTATACGTGTATCTTACATAATAGAGAACCTACAAATAAGGTTTGAAAAAATAATATTTTTTTTCATGCCCCGAAATAAAGCGAAAACAGAAAGTGAAAAGAGAAAAAAAACAAATTAGTGAGTGGGCAAGCAAGTTTTGACACCACCATCTTTGCCGATTTTTCATTATTTTTTGGCTCAACAGAATGCCTTCAAAATTAAGAGGAAGATACCTTGCATTACAACGAACTCACAAAAAACAATTCAGAAAAAAATAATAATATTTAGGTGCGAGGATTTGGCTCCTCAGCAGGCCTAAGGGGCCCCTTGATACAAATGTGCCCGCCCTCAGTGAAGGCGGGCCTAACAGATCACGAGACGCCCAAGGCTGTCAATTTCGTATTTGGGGTACAGGCAGTTGTGTCGCGCAGTTGGTTGACGGAACCCAGGCCTCGAGAAGCAAAGATTTTCCACGGCCTTCTAGGCCTTTTTGAAATGCCGGCCCTAGGAAGGATTCGCAGCAACATACACAGACAGTTGGGAGGCCTAACTGAACGAGGCCCGGCGGCTGCAGCATAGGCCCAACCACCTGGGGCCTACCAGAAGCTTCTGGGCGCAGGCCCAACCCAGCCAAGCCGCAGGCCTGGCCAGAACTCTTCCATATAGGAAAGAGCTCGTGGCCAGGCACAACATTCGGGCACTTGCAAGCTAGCGGCAACGCTGCTGGAGCGGAGTCTCGCGGGTTGCTGCTTGCCCTAAGGCAAGGTGCTGCGCACGTGCGGTTGTGTACGAAGCAGGGCGCTGCTGAGGGCAGCGCCATCCATAGCTGTCGGGGGCTTGGATGTACAACAAGGCGCAGGGTGGTCTTCAGGTGTACAGAGGGAAGACGTGGGTGAAAGTCGAGGGGAAGAGAGAAGGATGATGATGATGATGATGATGATGATGATGTGAGGGCACATACCTGGTATTGGCGATGGTCTGCATTGGTCGACATCTTCAAGTACTCCGTTGGCTGCTGACGTCAACAGTTGCATTGTTAATTAGTAGACAGATAGTAGCTGTGTAGGGAGTAGGCTGGGCGTCGAGCGCCAAGTAGGGAGAAGGGCCTGGATAGTTATGTTGGTGATGGCGAGAGCAAGCTCTAATTGACATTCGGTTTTCAATGTTACGATTCTCCATTGGTGTTATATTGGTGCAATGCTGCTTTTTGGACACTGTGATACTTTCTGGGTCTCAATGTGATTGTGCAATCTGGATTTTGTCATCTCGCTATTGCTCATTTTCCTTGCAATTTGGTATCGGAGCTGGTTCGAACTGCGCTTTACTGGTTCTTCGCAATAGTTGTTCGGTGCTTGGCATGAGGTGTGAGGCAGTGATAAGGCTTGGGCGTTGGAGGATAGGCGGCCCAGGGTCGTGTGGGCGCGCCGGGAAGCATATGTGGTGACATAGGGGTGTACGTTGGATGATGAGAGCTCGCTGATGTGGCATTTAAGCCGAGGTGGAACTACATTTCGTTGTTGGTTGTGCCGAGGCAAAGACCGGTCATCATAAATGCACGTCAGGTTGCCTGTGAGAAATCTGTGATTGGAGGCAGCATTATGAGGTACGTTGCTCTCTTCCTTATCTACCCTCTTCATTACTTCTTACCGTGAGGAAGTGAGTTCTGTCTTGAGAGTCCTCTCAATGTGAGGTGTCGCGAGCGCCCAACCTTGAGAGTCGACATTCTTCCTAGGCAGCAAGTTGGTGGGAGATGGGCGAAGCCTCTGAAGGGCTTGGACGAAGCACTCGGGTCACGGTCACCATGCCAACCTGATGGGACTAGTACACACATGCTTTGCCGCAAGTCCTTGGTTCTGCTGCTGTGCAATAGAGGTCATGCTGGGCATGCCAGCCCTTTGACAGAAGCTCACCAGACCGTCTATAAATATTTCCTGTGGGTTCCGGATTTGAACCCTGACTGTGATCGTCGTCTTGTCTACGACGTTAAATAATTCCTGAGGACCTTGGGGGATGTCCTTAAACTGCCTCTTAATCAGCCAGATCAAACCGGAAGTAAGGCTCATTGCATGCGAGCGTAAACAAAGTGCAGGGGCTGGTAGGCTTAGCATAGACTTGGGGCACAGGGGTGGGCCGGATTGCACACCTTCAGACACGCTGCTCAACCAGATGCTCAGGGCGTTGACACATAGAGACTACTCAAGAGGGATACAGGGGGAGGGGGAGATTCCGACAATTGTTCGTTGTGGTACTGAATAGATAAACTGCCATCCTGCATACATCTCCAGAGGTGCACTATTTTTATTTTTGATTATTTAGTTGTACGGACTTGGTGACAATTGACAGACAATTGCAGACAAGAGAGTATCTTCCTTCCTGCATTGCATTCTGCGTTAGAGTAATCTAAAAATAGAAATAGTGTTACCTGTAGGACCTGACATAGTTGTTGTTAACCACTTGACTACTTCTCTCCAGGCTGACCGAAAGTAGTGGAATGTCATACTTGGTTGGGTGTCATGCTAAGGTAGGATTCAGTGTGGATTCTAGTTTAGACCACACACCACTATAGCTCATGAGTGACGCAAGCAGTAGTGAGGAGGAGGAACGAGTGGAACCTCTTACCCGTAGAACTGCCCTCAGTCGACCGACCACTTTCCCGGAGTTAGGTCCAGGAGAGGAAAGGAGGCTGCGGAGGGAAGCCAGGGAGAGGGCGGCATTAAGGAGGTCTAGGTCAGCAACAGCCAGCTTAGAGGCCGCAATGGCTACCGCCTCCATGTCACAGGCCTCGTCCCAGGCCTCTTGTGAGGGGTTAGTCAAGCTGTTTCTCAGTTTTCCGTTAGTCAGACTGCTGGGTTGCAAGTCAGCCAACAGACTCTACTCACGACGGAGGATTATGAGATTCTCCAAGCGAAAGCCCTTCATGACGAGCTGTGGCAGCAGTTGAGAGAAGCAGCAAAGAGAAGACAAAAAACGATAACGAGAAAAGCTAGACTAGGAGCTAGGAAAGTTAGAAGCACTGGATGAGTCCACATTAGACCCTACAATGCAAGCGTTGCGTCGCTTGCTGCTTTGCGTGGCAGAAACGCAGGTTGTCCAACAGAAAGTGCTGGCTCAACTAGTGGCCGGTCAGGATCGGATTCTGGTTGCACTGTAGGCTCCTTGTCCAATGACGATGCGGCCTTAGTACTCTGTAGCTCCCCCTTCGGTTGCGGGTCCCACAGTGACGCGTCGCCGGTAGGGCCCTCCTTTTCTCCTATGTTTGGCATGCCTCCTTCAGGTGGTTTAGTAGCAGTTAGTTGTCCGGTCCTTAGTAGTTCTTCCGTACCATCGAGGATGGTGGCAGCTACAGTCCCATCGTCAGGGCAGGCTCAGGTTAGCGTGCAACAACCTGTCTCAGTGGCTATGCAGCTACTGCAGCAATTTCTTGGGCCAATCCAACCTATGAAGTGGATGCCCAAGATTCCCTTGTTGAGTCCTAAACCTTTTTCTGGCGACAGGAAAAAGGATGAGGACCTAGACACCTGGGTGAGAATTGTGCCTACTTATGTGAGGCACAAGCTCACAAGGCCGGAACAGGAAGTTATAGTCGTTGCCTCCTTTTTAGAGGGATCGACAACACGATGGCTAAACGGTCTAGTGCAGCAGCAGGGCTATGGTCAAAACTTTGATGCCTGCGCCTCGGCCCAGACATTAGAGGACTTTGTACGGACTGTGTACAACAGATGGCATGACCTTCAAGCGGCTCAAAAGGCCACTGATGCAATCAACAATCTCGGTTCCAAACGGTACCGGACTATGCGGGAAGTCACAGACGTCTTAAGAACGCCTGATCGTAGTACCCGGTGTGCTCTATGACCCACAGGTACTCCTCACAGATTATTTGCGATGGCTGCCCACATACATCAAGAATAAGCTGGTGGACATCGACGTCCATAACTTCGCTTCTTTCAGCAAGAAAGCCTTAGACATAGAGGCTAAGCTTGGGTCCGCTCATCAGGGTCAGGCAGATGGTAGGAAGAAGAAACTTCCCCAAGACTAAAGGACGTCAAGAATAAGCTGGTGGATGAGGCCAACATCGACGTCCACAAGAAAGCATTAGACATAGAGGCTAAGCTTGGGTCCACTCATCAGGGTCAGGCAGATGGTAGGAAGAAGAAACTTCCCCAAGACTGGAGGAAGAAGGGCAATCTCATGTTTGTCGACCATGATGGTCAGGCGACTGAGATTGACGACTTCCTTGACTATGGGGAAGACGCAGAGCAGGATGGGGCTAGTGAGACTTCGAACGGGGAGTCGTGGCACCCATAAAAGAAAAGACTAAGGGGACCGGGAAGGGATCAGGGCGACCAAGAAACACCCGCATGGGTGAAACTTGGCTTAGACTACGAGGTGTGGAGGGACCAAGTTGCTAGGGTACTTGTCTAAACTGTGGCAACTATGGCCACATGTCTAGGACATGTCGAGGCAAAAAGGTCACCACGAAGGTTAGCCTCTCCAATATGGTGGGCTTATCTTCGAACCCTGGTGGTGCTTCTGCGAGCACTTCGCACCGAAACACCTCGGGCCAGTAGGAGTGTTAGCCGCTCTTACTCATGCTGAAGTGGTAATGTTGCCTTCACCACTTCAGGCGTTGGCCAAGGCTAGTGACCCATCCATCGTCGCGCGGACACATTCAGACCCATTGATGCTCTGTTCGAGAGATGTGTTTGAGTCCCTAGAAGAGTTACAGACTGAGTGGTCAGGGAAAGACCCCAGAGACTCTTGGGAGATGATTAGCAAAGGTCCTAGGGGTGAACATTTCGTGGTAGAGGTTGATGTAGGTGGCCGCAAAGTGGGTGCCTTCGCAGACATAGGCTCTACATGGAATTTCATCAGTCGTGCTTGTGTGGATAGCCTGCATTTAGGGGACCAAGTGCAACGGCTTAGCAGATCAGTAGCCTCTACGCTAGCGAACAAGCACAATATGGTTGTCCAAGACTATGGCAAAGACGTAGTTTGTACCTTCTCCTATGGAGGAGGGGACTGAGACACAAGATCTGGTTCCTAGTTAGCGACGAACTGCCATTTTATATGCTACTAGGCATGTATTACCTTGAGGTTGCTCAACCTCAGTTCGATTGGGATAGGAAGGTGATGATTCACAAGTTACCCAATGGTAGAACCGTTAGACTGCAGAAGTTTAAAGCTAGCAGTTTAGTGGAAAACTACGGGTGCATGTTTGCATCCTCTTTCTATAACTACTATAAACAGAATCGCAAGGAGGGCATGTATCTAGTCTTTGTCTCTGAGAAAGGGGAGGCCGTAAAATCACCCCTAGAGATAGAAGCAATCATTGCACAGTATTCAGACCTTTGTTAGGAGCCCTGTGGTGTGGTAGAAAGGGAGGTTGTCCATGCGATAGAAATCGTCCCTGGTAGCAAAGTGCCCAGAGAACGGATCTATAGGATGTCTTCTGCGGAGTTGGATGAGCTCCGCCGCTAGCTCAAAGAGCTCACAGAAAAGGGATGGATTCGGCCTAGTACCTCCCCGTATGGTGCTCCGGTCTTATTCGTTCCTAAGAAGGGAGGTACACTAAGGATGTGCATTGATTATAGGGGCCTCAATGCCATCACCATTAAGAATGCGGAGCTCCTACCCCGCATCGACGACCTATTGGATAGAGTGCAAGGATGGCTGTACTTCACCAAGCTAGATCTAAAGTCCGGATACCATCAAATTCCCATTAGACCTGAGGACCAGCACAAAACCGCTTTCCAGACCAGGTACGGTCTGTACGAGTTTGTGGTGATGCCCTTTGGCCTATGCAATGCACCTGGGACATACCAACATGTGATGAATATGATTTTTCATGATTACTTAGACAAGTTTATCATTGTGTACCTCGACGATATCCTTATCTTTTGTAAGACTGTAGAGGAGCACGCTGGGCGCTTGAAAACAGTGCTAGGTGTCCTAAGACAACACCAATACAAGGTCAACTTGGAGAAATGCGAGTTCAGTCGCACCAAGATCTTGCGCTTGGGCCATGAAATTTCAGCGGATGGGTTGAGTCCGGACGATGTCAAAGTGGTCAGCATACGTGACTGGCCCATACCTCAAACTGTAGGTTCGATCGTTTTTAGGGATGACGGACTACTATCGTCCGTTTGTCAAAAACTATAGTACTATAGCTTCCCCATTAAGAGATCTAACTCGCCTTGATACCCCTTGGGAGTGGACCGAAGAGTGTGAAGCAAGCTTCAAGAAATTAAAGTATGCCTTGACACACTATGAAGTCCTCAAACTTCCAGATCCTAAACAACCCTTTGTAGTGACCACAACCGCCAACCAATATGGCATAGGCGTGGTCCTTGCGCAAAAGGAGGGAAAGAAGTTAAGGCCTATCGAGTACATGAGAAAAAATATGCCATCTCAAAAGCCAGCAAAGTCCACATATGAGCGTGAGTTCTATGCCCTCTATGGAGCGCTGGTCTATTGGAGACACTATCTCCTAGGAAGATTCTTCTACTTGAGATTTAACCATAAGACTTTGCGCTGGATCAAGACACAACCAGTCTTGTCGGACGCACTCAAGAGATGGATTCAAGTGATAGACATGTATGACTATCAACTTGACCCAGTCAAGGGAGAGTATAACAACGTAGCTAATGCACTATTGCGTAGGGCAGATTATCTGGGCGCATTAGTGACTGAGTTTGGAATATCTGAGGATGTAACTCGATCTATGGTGGAAGCCTATCATGAAGACGCAGTGATGTCAGAGATCCTCCGTAAGTTAGAAGCTAAAGACAAAGTTACTTCTGATGAATTTACGGTGGTTGATGGCTTGCTGTTTCTTGAAAAGGCTAGGAATAAAAAACTTTGTGTTCCGAGTAGAGAGTCGCTGCGTAGTTTATTTTTAGGCGAATGTCATGATGCAACTGGACACTTTGGTTATAAGAAGACATCAGTTAACCTAGTGCAGAGAATCTGGTGGCCCTCGACGATGCAAGATGCTAAAAGGTACGTTGAAACCTGCCAGGTTTGTCAACGGGACAAACCTAGGACTCAGGCTCCGCTTGGGCTTATCGAACCCTTGCCGATTCCTGAAGGTCCTGGTCAGAGTGTGTCCATGGACTTCATGGATACCCTTGTGACCTGCAGGAGTGGAAAGAGACACATTTTTGTTATAGTGGACCAGTTTTCCAAGTATGCAAGACTAATCCCTATGCCAGAGACCGCTAAAATTGACTATGTCATCAGGATGTTTATGGATAACTGGGTACAAGACTTTGGTTTACCCAAGTCCATTATCAGCGACAGGGATGTTTGCTTTACAAGCGAATTGTGGCAAAACACTGCCCAACAGATGGGTACCAGACTACAGATGACGTTATGGAATCACCCTGAGTCAAACGGACAGGCGAAACAAATGAGTCGAGTAGTGCAGCACCTACTAAGGCATTACATCAAGCCAAGTGAGGATGACTGGGACGAGAAATTGCCTCTCATCGCCAGCCTGTACAACAACGTTGTGCACAACACTACTGGCATGACTCCCAACCAACTGCATCTTGGTTGGAAGCCCAGATCCGCCCTTGATTTCCTACTACCTGAGAACCAGTCAACTGCAGCACCTGGCAACATAGAATTTGCTGTCAAGTACGAACAGATGCTGCAGCAGGCCGTTGAGCACATTAGGAAGTCTCAAGATGCTATGATTGCATCTGAGAACAAACACAGACGACCTTCTAACTTTCAGGTAGGGGACATAGCTGGGTAAAGTCATATGAACTGGGACAGGAATTAGGAATTTGCAGAAAACTAATGCCACAGTGTTTCGGTCCCTGGGAGGTCCTGGACATAGTTGGGGATCAGATGGACGGACCTTCCTACGTGATTCGCATCCCACCTCATCTCCGCACGCACCTAGTTTTTCACGCCTCTAAGCTGGCACCTTTTGCAGAGACTGTACAATTTCCCTCCAGACGGTCAATGCTGCCCCCAACCATGGATGGTGAAGTTGGCATCGACGAGATTGTGGAACATCGGGTGATGCCAGTGCCTAAGCCTCCCGGCAAAGGTCGTCCTCCAAAACCAAGGATGCAGTATCGTGTCAGATTCAGACACCATACTGATCCTAGTGAAGACCAGTGGTTTACCAAAGAAGAGCTACATCAAACAGCACCCCAAGTGATTGCAGGCTACGAAAGAGCACTCAAGGGGAAGATGCCTGCAGAATAGAAGACTTCTCAGGGGACTATCGAAGTAAAGGAGGAGGGAATGTGAGGATTTGGCTCCTCGGCAGGCCTAAGGGGCCCCATGATACAGATGTGCCCGCCCTAAGTGAAGGCGGGCCTAACAAATCACGAGAGGCCCAAGGCTGTCAATTTCGTATTTGGGGTACAGGCAGTTGTGTCGCGCCAGTTGGATGAGGGAACCCAGGCCCCGAGCAACAAAGATTTCCATGGCCTTCTAGGCCTTTCTGAAATGCAGGCCCTGGGCAGGATTCACAGCAACATACATAGACAGTTAGGAGGCCTAACTGAACGAGGCCCAGAAGCTGTAGCATAGGCCCAACCACCTGAGGCCTACCGGAAGCTTCTAGGCGCAGGCCTAGCCCAGCCAAGCCGCAGGCCTGGCCAGAACTCTTCCATATAGGAAAGAGCTCATGGCCAGGCACAACATTCGGGCACTTGCAAGCTAGCGGCAGCGCTGCTGGAGCGGAGTCTCGCGGGCTGCTGCTTGTGCTAAGGCAAGGTGCTGCGCACGTGCGGTCATGTACGAAGCAGGGCGCTGCTCAGGGCAGCGCCATAGCCCAGCCTCCATAGCTGCCTGGGGCTTGGATGTACAACAAGGCGCATGTGGTCTTCGAGTGTACAGAGGGAAGACGTGGACGAAAGTCAAGGGGAAGAGAGAAGGATGATGATGATGATGATGTGAGGGCACATACCTGGTATTGGCGATGGTCTGCATTGGTCGACATCTTCAAGTACTTTGTTGGCTGCCGACGTCAACAATTGCATTGTCAATAAGTAGACAGATAGTAGCTGTGTAGGGAGTAGGTTGGGCGCCGAGCGCCAAGCAGGTAGAAGGGCCTGGATACTTATGTTGGTGATGGGGAGAGCAAGCTTTCATTGACATTCGGTTTTCAGTGTTACAATTCTCCATTGGTGTTGTATTTGTGCAATGCTGCTTTCTAGACACTGTGATACTTTCTGGGTCTCAATGTGATTGTGCAATCTGGATTTTGTACTCTTGCTATTGCTCATTTTCCTTTCATAGGTGCCAAAATATTTTTTTGTGGGGTCCGAACCCCTTCGTGTTCGGGCCCCGTATGGGGACCTAAACGCCCGAACGTTCGGGGGTCAGCTTAGGGGCCTCCGTACGTTCGGCCTAGCAACCCGCCCGCATCCTTATGATAGTTGTCCTATGTGTCGCGAGGGTCTTACTTGAGCGTACCTTGCACCTGACAAAAATGTGTGGGTGCGCTGAAAAGAGTGTACAAGAATGTGCAAGGTGGGAAACCCTTCACTAAAACTGCAAAACAGTGAAGAGTGCAGTAAAAGAAGAACATAAGTTTGTGTCATTTTACTTGTTTGTACCTTGCACCCTAACACCTTCAAAGAAAAATTCCAAAGGGTGAAAATGAGAATAAAAAGTGAAGAAGGAATTGCAGGTGCACTGAAAAACGAACGTGGACTCTTCACCGAAACCGCAAAACTGTGAAAGAAAGAAGATGTTTGTGTCACCCTTTTTTATTTTTATTTTCTCTCCCTCTGCCTATCGATTTTCCTTTTCTGCTCCTCTCTTCCTTGTGTTTGACACTTCTTCCTTCACTCTGCCTCTTTCCCGTAGCGTGCAAGTGGGCTGTTATGGCATACGGGGATGGGGGCAACTCGCACTCAACTTCATCAACGTGGCGAGCCTTGTACGTTAGAGGCATGGTGGAGGAGGAGTTAAGAAGACTGAGAAATTGAATGATTTCAATGTGTTTTTGTTTTTGATTTTTATCCTTTGAATCAAAGAAGACGAGGACCTTGTTTTGTGTCATTCTAGTTTGTCTCTCTCTCTTCTTGTCTGTCCTTTCATTTTTTTTTTCTTCACTCATCTTATTTCCTCTTCTACTTCACGTGCTTACGCTCTTAGTCAATAGGTCTGTGACAATATACATATATATATATAATATATATGCTTGGCCCTTGGAATGCATCAATCCTATCCTTTATCATACGTCTGAAGGTCTTGTTGATCATGCCCTCTTTTGGCGGGCTGCTGCACCCCGTGAGGGTTTCTGGGTTCGTAACTTCAAACTCTTCACCCGGTTGGTTTCAATGCAGTCCTTCCAATGGCTAGACTGTTGGCTCCACGACGACACACAAATGGGCCCTCTTCCCTTTGCTCCTCAGCCCCCTCTACCTCCTGATGCCTCAGCTCCTCCTGATTCCCTCCCTGCCACATCTATTGCTGCTCCATCCGTTCCTGCACCGGCTCATCCTTCTCACATAGCACCCCTTTTACCAACACCCATTGACTCTTATGCTGCACCTTTTTTATCTACACCCGCTCACTGTTTGCCTCTCTTGCCAACACCCCCTCACTGTTTACCTCTCTTCCCAACACCTTTGGTTAGGTCCTCTGCTGTTGATCTTCGTCCAGGTCCCCAACTTATGATTCGTACCTCACTGCATCGTCTTCTCACTGAAGCTGCTTCGGGTAATTGGTGTCGTGTCAAGACTCATATTGAGCGAGCAGCACCAGCATGGCGGGTACGTTTTTTGCAATGGCTTTACAATAATGTCTCCAATGCAGACATGACAACAGACATTCGAGAACTCGAATGCCTCATCCGAAAATCGCAGTATACCCGCAAACGTTACACAGCACAACCTCGTGACCCATTTACTGACCACATCAAGGTCGTACATGCGCATGAGGTAGCTCGTGCTACAAACTTGCGCCATGTGTTACAATTGTCGGATGTAGTTGCATTGCACCCCGATCCTCAAGCAGCCACACACGTTCGTGTATGTGACAAACTGATGCCATCCACGCGTGTCCAGTTTTGTAACTTCACTGATGTGGCCTTGAGTATTACTCCTGGCATGACCTTACCCGACTCCTCTGATTGTGAATGTCGTAGAGCCTTTCCACATTGCTCTGATTTTGTGGATGGCCATATTGTGTCTGTTGACTACAATTATTTACTACAATATCATCTCCGATGATAGCCTTCGCAAGCTTTTTCAAGAAGGCTCGAAGTATCGGTTGAATCGCGAAACTGTCGATGTGCTCCAGGTACTGGCAATTGGACTAGACGAGTACATTGCCAATTACAAAAGGTTGTTGGTCGGACATTCTCGATCAACTTCTTTCTCGTCTCTTTCTCAGAAGTTGACAGTTGGCGTTCTTYAGTCCTTGCGCATTGTCAATCCAATGCATCTTCGTTCTCCAATCATGTGAGCCAGCCACGGTCACTCTGTTCTACACATGCCTCCTTGCACCATCTTCAACAACACTTTGCCATTGTCCCTGTGGACAAAACATCACACAAATTGGCAATTTGCTGCAAGAATTGGTATTTGTTTCATCTCTCTACCCCTTTGGACGGTCCCACTTATACTCGTCCTCAAGAGTCCGTTGCTGATGTCCTTGACCACATGCAGTGTGGAATCACCATTGGGGTTACACCCACACCGATACCCTACCTTACCTTTACTATGTACTCAAAGCTCACAAGTCTCCTCCAACTCTTCACAACATTCTTGGAGTAACAACACAAAATAACATTGTTGTTCCACCGCGTGCTCCCCCTCGTCCAACAATTTGCACCATTCATGAACGGCCTCCTCACAAACCTTTGGCTAGCACAATGACTACTTCGTCGTATCTCAGCGCTGCTTTGCAAGGAGTGATCTCTACTCTTCGTGATAAAGACACTGAGCTCTATCAACAGGTTGGTGTTCGACGGTGCTGGATCTTTCATAGTGCCGATGAAGTGGCGATTGACCTGAAAAACAATGCATCGTCTCTTTGTGACCTCTCTCCTCGCATTGTTGATTTTACCACAATGTACACCAACCTTCCTCATGACCTCATTCTGAATAATGTGGCAAAAGTTGTTGATGAAGCTCATGCTTATGCCCTTCGGCAAGTTCGCACACATTCACGCTGCGTTGCCCTCAACATGGTTATTCAAGGACCTAGTTGTGGCCAATGGACAATTGATTCAGGACCGGATACCCTTTTTGTTTCTCAGATTCTCCAACATTTTCGTTTTGTTGTACAGAACACTTTGCTATACACGAGCGATGGCACGCTTTGGAAACAAATTATAGGTATTCCAATGGGAACGAATGCTGGCCCAAAAATTTCGAATCTGGCGCTGTATTAGGATGAAGCACGCTTTATTGATGACATTTGTCAACATGATCTTCAAGCTGCTCAACAATATGCCTTCACCTATCGCCTCATTGATGATGTTCTTTCATGGGGRCAATTACCTCCTCCAYYAGAACACTATGGGCTTGAGTGGAAGGAGACGACAACTACAGATGGCTCCTGTACCTTTTTAGGTATGCAACTACGGGTCTGTTCCGATGGCTCGCTTCGCATGAGCGTCTTTGATAAAGCGGCTGCTTGGGACTTCCCTGTCATTCTGTATACAAGTGCGACCCTCGACATCCCTTCCCATCAACCGACTGGTGTGTTCACTAGGCAATTGACCAGATTTGAACAAATCTGTAACAATTGGCCGGACTTTCGAATTGCGGCAACAACACTTACTTGTCGTATGCTTTCGAGTGGGCATTTCCCACCAACCCTTGCTAAGGGATGAATGTGCTACATGCGCTCCCGCCAACGTCGCTATCCTACACATGTGACGCGTCTCTCTCAGTGGTTCCGACGCATGTTGCGATGGTCCTTGTATCATCCAATTTCTTCTTCGCCCCCACGATGCTCTTGTCCTGCCCTTTCTTACTCATCTGCTGATACCGCAGTTTCCACTGCCGCAGTCTCCACTGCTGGAGTCTCCACTCCTGCAGTGTCCACTGTTGCGGTTTCCACTGCTGCAGTGTCCACTGTTGCGGTTTCCACTGCTGCAGTGTCCACTACTGCAGTTTCCACTGCTCCAGTTTCCACTGCTGCAGTTTCTACTGCTACGGTTTCCACTGCTGCAGTTTTTAGTAGACTTGTTTCCCTAACTGTAATTCCCCTTACTTTAGTTTTTACTGCTACAGCTTCCTGTCTTGCAGCTCCAATGCAAAGAACATCACAATCTCTCCGATGCTCACGTCCTTTGCTATGAAATCTTGCCCAATGCACCCCCTTCTCATCTTTGTTTGTGCTTGGCCGTAGACGACTGCGTTTCTCGTCACCACCCCCATCTCCTCCACGGTCTCGCTTGCGAACAGACTCTCCAGTTTCCATTGTTCCCATTGTTCCACCTGCGTTGCCAGGTACAAGTTCAGCTGCTGTTTGAAACACCACTACTCCTCTTGTTGTGTATCACCGACGACATCCGCGACATCGTCACTTGTCCGGGGGTCAACAACCTGTTTCTTTGTCTGCCCCGATTCTCTCTGTGCCTCCTCAATAGGTTGTTGCGGTTCCTTTGTTGCAAATGACAATATCCGCTCCTATGCCTCCTGCAGACAGTCCAGCTGCCTGCAGGCAGCCACCAATCCCTACTTAGGATGCAGCCGCTGCCCAGAGTACACTCTCGACTCCAGGTACTGTCCGTACTCACGATGCAGCCCTAAACGTTGAGGGATTGAAACATGATCTGCCCGGATTGCAGTTGACCCCACAAGGCGTAGACCACATGGGGGATCTGCAAATGGCTGACCGGCATTGTTCGGATGAACCACAATTTTGTGCTCCACCACACGCAGACCACATGGGTGATCTGCAAATGACTGACCAGCAAACAGCCCAACACAGTTCGGGCTTGCAACACCATCTGGGTGATCTGCAAATTGTTGGCCAGCATCCCACAACCCAGCCTGAGAACCTCACCAATCTCTGTGGTCTGACAACAACTAATATCTGTCTTCACATTCTCCATCGCCCGTTTTATACACCATCAGACTTCCTTGCAATCGCCCTTCAGCTTGATGCTGATCTTCCCCAACGACAGCCAGAGGATTGTAATTATACCAGCGAAGGAGGGTTTACCATTGTTGTCCTACAAGTAGCAATGAGGGACCGTCAACTTGAACTACGCAATGCTCGAGCACGTGAGTGGTTGAATCCTCCATCCCACATCTCTGCCTGCATTGTGCACATGCCTCTGACCACTGGGAGCTGTGGGACAACCGCACCATGGTCCATGCCATGATTGATATCACTGATTTCTTACAAAATGATGTTGTTTTCTTGCCACAACAAACCGTCCGCAATCTCTTTTATGTGGAAGATCATTCCTCTGGCCCTGTGCTGCAGCAAGACAATGCACCAACACTCTGAGACCTTCTCCTTTGCACAACCACAAACACTGTTACACTCGGCTGTAGCCGCCATCGTCTCTGTCACAATCACTACAATAACATGGTTTCTACATCCATGTGTGTAGAGGACTGTCCCACCGTTCCTGACTGCAGGCAACCACAAACACTGTTACGTCTCGGTCACAATCACTACAATGACATGGTTTCTGCATCCATGTGTGCAGAGGACTGTCCCACCGTTTCTCACTGCAGGCACCCTCCGCATCCGGACACTATATGTCCATTTTGCGGCCATGGGCGCTATACTGAATGCATGCTCTTTTGTGGTGACCATTCTTCTTTCATTTTGGCCTGCAATCGACATGCCATTTGTCGGGGGTGTATGGCGGGCATGCTCAATGCCACCCGTCGTGGCAATTGTTGCACTGAGAATGCTCAGCTAGGTCTTCCGTGTGTTTATCCACGTAATCCTTACATTCTATGTCCTCTCTGTCGTCAAGGACAGACTCATTCTTGAGCCTTTTCTTATCCTCTTTTGCCTTCAGCTGCACTCCGCACTCCATACTTTCCCTTACTTTCCCTTTATCGTTCTTTGTTTGTCTGCTCTCCATCTCTCCTCCCTGTGTTTATCCCCTCCCCCTTCACTCTGCCTCTTTCTCACAGCGTACAAGTGGGCTGTTATGGCACACGGGGATGGGGGCAGCTCGCGCTCAACTTCATCAATGTGGCGAGCCTTGTACGTGAGAGGCACAGTGAAAGGGGAGTCAAAAGAAGAATGAGTAAAATGAATGGTTTCACTGTGCCCTTCATGTTTGTCTTGTTTTTTTTTTTCCTTCTTATTTCTGCCGTTTGTTTCGCAAATTGCGCTCTTTTAGTTCGTAGTTATGTGACAATATATATGTGGGTGAGTGATAGTCTGCTTTGATTTTCGTCACGGGTACCTTGAAGGAAGTGGTTGGTGCCCACCTCAAGGTATCAGTTGTCGGGCAGTCGTTGATGCTTAACTACAACCGGGGTTAAGGTGGATTATCACTTACAGTGTAATCAGTTAGGGGATTCTGCAGACTGTTGAAGGTTCAGCCTCCTGATGAATCGGTGAAACTCCGACGAAACAGTTTGTCACAGCCCCTCGTTTGTTGTCCTCTTCTCCCTCTCTGCCTACGGTTTACGGGACAGCTCTGTTTGACGGTATATAACCGTTCTTCCTTCATTTTGGCCTGCAATCGACATGCCATTTGTCGGGGGTGTATGGTGGGCATGCTCAATAGCCGTTGTGGCAATTGTTGCACTGAGAATGCTCAGCTAGGTCTTCCATGTGTTCATCCACCTCATCCTTACAATGTGTGTCCTCTCTGTCGTCAAGGACAAACTCATTCTTGACTCTTGAGCCTTTTCTTATCCTCTTTTGCCTTCATCTTCACTCCACACTACATACTTTCCCTTACTTTCCCTTACTTTCCCTTACTTTCCCTTGCTTTCCCTTTATCGTTCTTTGTTTGTCGGTTCTCTTTATCTCTCCTCCCTGTGTTTATCCCCTCCCCCTTCACTCTGCCTCTTTCTGACAGCGTACAAGTGGGCCGTTATGGTACACGGGGATGGGGGCAGCTCGTGCTCAACTTCATCAACGTGGCGAGCCTTGTACGTGAGAGGCATGGTGAAGGGGGAGTTAAAAGAAGAATGAGAAAAATGAATGGTTTCAGTGTGCCCTTCATGTTTGTTTTGTTTTTTTATTTTTTTTATTTTTGCCGTTTGCTTCGCAAAGTGCGCTCTTTAGTTCATAGTTATGTGACAATATATAGCCCCTCGTTTGTTGTCCTCTTCTCCCTCCCCGCCTCGGTTTACCGGGCAGCTCTGTTTGACGATATATATTGTCAAACAGAATATATATATACATCGTCAAACAGAACCGCAATGCAATGAGCCCAGACGTGATGATACTCGTCAACATTACCAGTCCCTATGATTATCGATCTGCTGATGAAATGACAAACAATCGTAATATGTGTGATGATAGAATGAGGTGAGAATCATACAYAGAYRMAGKAGGAGAGAGGGAGAATAGACAAAGGAGAGAGAAGAAGACAACAGCCCACTTCTACTTCGGRTTCCTCCTCCTCCTCGCCACCTCATCAATCAATAGACTGAATACAATGTCTGAAGTTCCTCCTCAAGGTGCCACGTGGCACGTCAATCTGTCTACATC